>CM065126.1:25410000-25735000 GCA_033026305.1 Cirrhinus molitorella
TTAAATGCTAATGAGCTCTGCTCACCCCGCCCCTTTAGCTGAATTTAGCTGTGGAACTTGGTAACTAGCACATTATTAGGTAAGACGATTTGCAAAAATTAATTAAAAAAAATTCACGAATTCACGAATGATTCACGTGAACATAGACGCATGTAGGTAGATCGGGGGGCGCATTTCCTTTCAAAAACAAAGGTAATCCTCTGCGTCTTCAGCAGCTCAGATGTTGGCAGTAAATGATGAATACTATGTTCTTTATTACATCCAACAACAAAACGCCTCAATCGCTTAGAAGACATTCTTGTCTACTCCTGTTCTGGTGTCAAAAGAATGATAGGGCCCTATGAAATGAATTTAATTTTTTTCCCAAATTCCATTTAATTTTTTTCCTGTTTCAGTTTTTCTGGACTAAATTAATTAGACGCATGTCTAATTAATTAAAATCATGAAATTTATACAATTTAACATAAGTTTATTCAAGGTTTAACACAAATTACATGTTTAGGGCCCTATAAAATGTTGTTTTTTTCTTACCTTATGTTTTATTGTTACCAAATTCTGTTTTTAGCATGTCGAATTATCTTTTAATTAATAAAAAATAACCTAGCAGTTTAGCACTTATTAAGGGTATTTACTATTAAAATGAAAACATAAAAGAAATTTGTACATTTTATTAATATTTCAACAGTAGTAGTATTACGTACATTCTAAATATAAAAAAAAACATATTTCTGTCATTTATGTCTTCAAGTTAAACCGAACTTTTATTTTGACGGGTTGCCGTGAATACCTGTAACTGCCTCTGGTTGTGGCTACAGCTGTGGCCAGAAACTAACAATACATTTTACTCAAATGGAACGGTCAAATGCTAATGAAGTGACTCTCACAGCAGTTCTGGAGAGGTTTTTCTTATATTTATGTCTTCATTTATTGAGACGCCAGATGCTGAAATCACCACGAGCGCCACGCGTGCTTCAGTATGTGTAGTAAGCAAAACTGCGCGTCTGCACCATTCATAAACACAGAGACAGGCAGAACATGCGGGATTCATATTAAAATAGTCTTTTGCGGTTTAATATTTACAGATACTACTGCATATCATGATTTTATTTAATTTGATGACATACTTTTGATTAATTTATTTAAACTTTGACAAATTCCGTGACCCACGTTCCACGTTAAACAGTAAATTCCATGTTTATGATTGAATTTCGTATTTCCGTTCGCTTTTTCCGCATCACGGAAGAAATCATAGGACCCTACAATGGCGGACTGTTTACAGCTCTCAGGGCAGGTCTGTGCTAAAACGCCAGTGTCAGAACAGCTTTATCTGAGAAAGTGATTATTATTATTGGGGATAAAATAAAAAGCACTGGGTGGATTTTTTTTTTCTTTACAGGGTGGTTGTGTACACACACGGCCAACACACATTTATGTTCAAACAACATCTGATGATCCCTTTAAGAACTGTTCCATTTTAGAGAACATCAGTTTCTTCCACAACTCATGAACAGGTAAATGTGCTAATTTTTGAGTCGCTCAGCTGCTCTGTATGAAGCAGCGGACATTTCTCTGCATCAACAGTTGCCTCCATTTTGCACCTATGACTCATGGGCTGGTAGCAGGAGTCTATTTCCAGTATTGGGGCCACACAGCTGTGAAGCAGGGACAGTTTTAGCACGTGGCAGTGTCTGTTTAAAGTGTAGGGGGGATGGCCGGCACAAAACATGGCCAAACTGATCTCAGGTCAGCAAGAATGTTTTTTCCCTGGTGGATCATGTTGCTTTTTATGAGAGTGGTGAGTCAGTGTATGAGCTGTAGGATCACTCACATTGGCAATCTCACTTTTACTATGTTTTTCTTTCCTTTATCTAAAACAACTCTAGTTGTTTCTCTCTAACCTTTCAGTTCAGCTCTATCCGGACACAACTTTAATCCTGTGCTGTCATAAAGGGCTTGTTTTCACTTTCCGCCCCTTTATAGTCAAGTTTTGTGTTTCATGTGCAGATAGCGGGTGAAATATTTGCCTTCTCATACTGCATTGTTTCCAGTAAGCGCTATGGGGCCTGTGTCATAAAGCTGACTAATTTGCTGTGGTTAGTATCCGTCCTTTCCCTTCAACGTTCTTTTCTGGCCCACTTTTATCCACATCAAGAAATGGGTCAAACTAAAGAAAAAAAAAAAGAATGTACGTTTCCTAACTACAGCTCACTGTAATGCATGACTAGAAGGTACTGCAGTGTTTGCAGCTTTGGTAACTTTAGTCATTTACGGATACAGTCAAACCAAAAATTATTCAGACACCAGATATCATTTTTGATATTTTTTTACTAGTGGGTGCAGGACACTATAGTTCATTTATGTAAGTGAGAATAGAAAATAAAGTAAACTGTGGTATAATATCCCCCAAATTTTTCATACAGTGAACTACCATTAAAAATTATATAAATTTGGGATAAAAAATTATTCAGACACTTTGACCTGACCATGTTTTGCTTAAGTGTTTTTTCTTTAATTGCTAATGCAACCTTTTGTATACCACAAACTGAACAAAATTAAGCAGTGCTAACATTTGCCTGAATTTTTGGTTGATTGTAATCCATTACATACCTTTTTATCAAAGTTATCTGACATATTCAGTTCTTGTCGTATTTTATTACCATTTTGTAAACTATAGCAAATAAACTGTTACAGTGTTACAATGTGAGAAATGTCTGAATACTTTTTGGTTTGACTACGTCAGAAAAATCAAAATGACTGACAGAAAGAGTGCACCTCAAAGTCTTCATATACTAAAAGGTAGTATTTTTAAATAATAAAAAAAAAAAGAAAAGGGTTTTTTTTTTTTTTGATAAATTTGATTAGACTTTTCAGCAGTCAGGTTTTATGTATTCATTTATTAGTGTTTACATAGACAGGTATATTCCTCTAACTTTTTAACCTCTTGACCTCTGAGTTCTGACTTTTCAGGATACAGTCATTGATGGATAAAAGTTCTGTCCTACATTTTCCACATGATTATCCGGTTTTACTTGCCAATATGTCAGATTATAAAAGTTAAAATGTCATTGTATCCTAATTTTGTTTTCTTTCCTTCTGAAGAGGTGGGTGGTCTTCAAGCCTCTTCTTTTGCTCTGATAGTCCCAGGCCAAGAATAGTCATAGTCAATAGTGAATTTTCATGAAACAGTTGACACACCTGTCTGAAGGGCCAGCGTTGTGACAAACCTACCTTAAAATCAGGTGTCCATCAACTATCAGTTTTATGTACAACAACAACATAAATTTTGGTACCCTAACATAAAAAAAAGTCTTTGTGTCTTATTTATCCCGCAGTTGTATATTAGTGATTTAAACATATATATTAGTACCTTTTGAAAAGGTACTGCCTCAGTGACACCTTTGTCTTTTTTTTTTTTCTCTAAGAGTGTGTAATGCATAATAAAACAAACTGGACATAATGTAATTTATTTCACTTGGTAATCTGGTAATTAATAACAATAATAATCAAATATTTTAACATCATTATGTTTTTTAACTGAATTATCTGGATGCTTAACTCTTAACACATGATTAAATTAAAGATTGTTGTAAATACAGGGTTAGTCAAAATGTGTCAAAAGCTATAAGGCTAACACAAACACCTTTTGTTCCTCAGACAGTTTTTTAGACTCTTCTCCTTGATTTGTTTTAATTTTTGGTAGTCTACAGTACTCCAAAATGTATTTCCTAGTCCGACCGATTAGTACAGCCCAAAACATGACAATAATTGACCATTTTCAGCAGCAATAATCAGCAAAAAAGTTTTGTTTGGTTCAGTGGCATTGTTTACATTCAGTGCCACCAGTATGACCAATTAGTAATCAGACACTAAAAAGGCAACCCATTAAAGTTCTTTCAGCCAGTGGGATCAATTGCAATCCTACAGGACACCTGATTTAGAGGGCTAGGTAAAAAAAAAATAAATAAATAAAAATTATTTTACTCTGAGTTTTGATTAACCACAAACTATCTCTACTCCTCATCCACTTTTACTGTACAGAAAAGGCGCAGCTTGGACATTCCCCTTGATTCATCTGAAACAGCATGTGGTTGAGATAATAATGACAGAATGTTTATTTATGAGTGAACTATGCCTTTAAATTAAATAAGAGGTATAAAGTAAACTGCCCATGCAGCTGGATTTCTAATTTGATTCTGCTTAGTTCACAGGCCATGAAGTAGACTGTCTTCCTTGTTTCTGTGGAGGCAGAGAGAGAAGAAAGAAGAAGAATGAGAGAGACTGCAAAAGCCTTGCTCACCCCCTCCCTCTCCTCCCCTTCTCCCTGTCAGGTTGGCTTTGTGCAAATATCTGAATGATCTTGTTCTGCTGTGACCACGGAGGGAAAGAAGCCACACCTACTCTCGCCAACCACAAGCCCAGCTCAGCAAGCACACAAGCAGTTGCACGTTTATGTAACACACACACACCAGCCCATAGCTGCCCCCTGTGGCTGGAATTTGAATTGTGCACTACAGCGGCATCTTTACCCCTCATCTGAAGAATATTACGCTTTATATACAGTTACAGACATTACGTTACTGTATGTTATTACGTACAGTTATAGTTAAATAAATTCAGCATTATTACTCTATGTAAAAAAAATAAAAAGTTTACATACATCTTGCAGAATCTGCAAAATGTTAATTATTTTACCAAAATAAGAGTTATTTTTTTATTTAGTACTGACCTGAATAAGATATTTTACATAAATGACGTTTACATATAATCCATAAGAGAAAATAATAGTTGAATTTATAAAAAATGACCCTGTTCAGAAGTTTGCATACACTTGATTCTTAATACTGTGTTGTTACCTGAATGATCCACAGCTGTTTGTTTTTTTTTTTTTTTTGTCATAGTTGTTCATGAGTCCCTTGTTTGTCCTGAACAGTTAAACTGCCTGCTGTTCTTCAGGAAAATCCTTCAGGTCTCACAAATTCTTTGGTTTTTCAGCATGTTTTGTGTATTTGAACCCTTTCCAACAATAACTGTATGATTTTGAGATCCATGTTTTTACGCTGTGGGCAACTGAGGAACATATATGCAACTATTACAGAAGGTTTGAACACTCACTGATGCTTCAAAAAAGAAAAGCAATGCATTAAGAGCGGGGGGTGGAAACTTACTGAATTTGAAGATCAGGGTAAATCTTACTTATTTTGTCATCTGAGGAACATGTAAGTATCTTCTGTAGCTTTTGAAGGGCAGTATTTATTTAGGCAAAATAAGAAAAATGTAGTACATTCTACATTCTGTTCAAAAGTATTCACCCCCAAGATCTTAATGCATTGTTTTTCCTTCTAAAGCATCAGTGAGCTTTTGAACCTTCTGTAATAGTTGCATATGCATCCCTCAGTTGTCCTCAGTGTGAAAAAATCAATCTTAAAATCATACAGTCATTGCTGGAAAGAGTTCAAATACACAAAAAATGCTGAAAAAACTAAGAATTTGTGGGACCTGAAGGATTTTTCTTAAGAAATTATATTTTGCATTTCTTGCAATTCAATAAAATTAAATACATTTATTTATTATGATTTAACTATTAATATGTTTGACTTGATAAATGTAAAATGTTATAAACAAATAAAATTCTATTACATTTATGAGAAATATTTTTTAAGTTACCTGAAACTGTGAATTAAAACAAAAGTGCATAATGTAATATTTAAAGGCAGCAGATACAGACTACACACAAGCTTAGAAGTTTCACTAGAATGAAAGTTTGTGCCATATAACAGTGAGCTTATGCCGGGTTACATTTGTATCAAAGGTCACTGAGAGTTAATTATTATGAAGGACGCTGAGCCCTAAAGGATGGAGCCAAGACTGTCAGACTTGCTGGATTTTTAAACCTATTGCATAACACAATCGCTATCAGACGCTTCATTTAGAACAATTTCATACGGTGTGCTGCTATGAATGCATTTGCGATGTTTTGGCAGACATGTGACTGTACATAAGTTCATGTGATCTTGTATTTGTGTCCATGTGTGTGTGTGTGTGTGTGTGTGTTGAGGGGAAAGGCCCTGAGTAAGGAGCCAGAACAGGAAGTAAGAAACAGACCACACACAGCTGCTACATGGAGAGAGTGGGTGTGAGGAAGTGTGTGGGAGCTTGACATTCACAAAAACACACAATAAGCCATATTCAGTGAAGGAGCGAGACAGAGAAAAAGAATTTGATTGCAATATATTGATAGGGGGAAAGCAGACTGAATGAAACGTCTTGAGTATGACATCCTAAATTATTAGTTTGTTACAACTGTTCACCAGATGTTTATTTCTTTCATTTTAGACATCCAACAGCATTAGCAGGTGACAGTTAATGTCAGTTAGAGGATCGGACATTGGCATCATGTGTGGCAGGTGGTAGAGGTGTCCAGCAGGCCCAAGCGGGCACGATCAGTGCATGGCGGGCAGTGCCAGATCCGTCTGTGGTGCTTTCCGCCTGAGCAGGTGAGGAGAATGGAGCTGTGGGAGAGCAGTGCAGAGCGACTGCAGCATTAACCTAATTACAGGCTGGCCCTGCTAAATAAACACTTATTAAATTTGCATGCTCAAATACACTTCTGGACAGAGCAGGTCACAGTGCATGCAGCCTTTTTCTGGCACCCAAAAGTCCTCACTTTGTTAAAGAAGATTCATCAGTTCTAAAAGCACATGATGGAATGACCCTGCTCAAAAAAAAAAATTGAATTAAATAAATTGTATATTTATATATTTCACAGCATCCCTTGACAATGCACATAGGGAAATGGGGTTTGAAAATAAAATGAAATAAAAATGAATGTGTTTTGATAAGATCCAGCATCTCTGTGACATTGCACATAGGAAAATGGGGTTTGAAAATAAAAATAAAATAAAATAAAAATGAATGTGTTTGAATATGATCCAGCATCATCATGACCCTGCATACAGGAAAAGTGGTTATAAAATAAAATAAAATAAAATAAAAATGAATGTGTTTTGATAGGATCCAGCATCTCTGTGACATTGCACATAGGAAAATGGGGTTTGAAAATAAAATAAAAATGAATGTGTTTGAATATGATCCAGCATCCCCATGACCCTGCATTCAGGTAAAGTGGTTATAAAATAAAATAAAATAAAATAAAATAAAATAAAAAAATTAATGTGTTTTGATAGGATCCAGCATCTCTGTGACATTGCACATAGGAAAATTGTGTTTGAAAATAAAATAAAATAAATATGAATGTGTTTGAATATGATCCAGCATCTCTGTGACTCTGCATACAGGAAAAGTGGTTAGAAAGTAGAATAAAATAAAATAAAAATTAATGCATTTGAATAGAATCCAGCATCCCCATGACCCTGTGTACAGGAAAAGTGGTTTGAAAATAATAAAATAAAATAAAATAAAATAAAATAAAATAAAATAAAATAAAATAAAATAAAATGTGTTTAGAAGGCATAAAATAATAATAACAGCAATGTCCAGGTGTAAGTGGAATCCTTATATAAGTTATTTAACTGAACATGAACTTTCATGTTAAGTTCAGACACCACAGAACCACTCTCTGACCAAAACCTCCAGCCCTCATTTAGTCTGTTAACTGCACAGTTAACAGTTTGTACCAAGGGTCAGGGTTTGTCTGGTTTAGTTAGACCTTGTAAACCTCTGCTGGTAGATGCTGTTACTACACCAACTGCTTCTGAAAAGCATATTTCTACATTGACGACCGGTCAAAATGAGCCATGTTCTGACTTTAGGCACTAACCACACAGAGCTATAAAAAACTGTTGGTATCTGGCTTTAATTATGGTGCTTGATTAATATGAATTCAGACACTTCAGTGCCATATTGATTACCAGTCTTGAAAAGACTGAAAGGTTTTTAACCACTGAATGAAATCATCATTATGATGATTTTTCTTTCATATTGGGATTCAAAGCTACAATAACAATACTAAGAATGGATAGTTATTATGCAGTATTTTGACCAAAAGCAACAGTTTAACATTGTAAATGCCTTAATGATTATTGATGTAATGCTAAACTTCACCAAATCTGTTCTGATGAACTCATTTACATCTCGAATGGCCTGAGGGTGAGTTAAATGTTTAGCAAATTATCACTTTCGTGTGAACTATTTCTTTAACACAGCACTAATACTAGGTTCAATTCGTGCCAAGTGCCACTAGGGGTCTCCCTCTCCCCGCTCATTGAGGGCGCATGTTTCAAAGATCAGAAACATATTGCAACAATGTAAATTCTTTCACTCAGAATTAATTAACAAAATTCAACACAGCAAACAAAATATGCGTAGCTAGGAATATGTTTACCTACCAACAAATATTCTAACAGTATTAACAAAATACTGAATTATTACAAATAACATTACAAATTTTAGCGTCATTGTCCTGGACCGTTTAGGAAGAAAATGACCGTGTTTTAAAACAAAAAGTGTTAAAATGTGGCCACTTATTGTTCTGTTGGTAATTATGTTCAGATCCAATGAGATTTGAGCAGATTAGGTTCATATGGAGGCTGGATTAACCTCCACCCGTACAATAATCCGCGTCAGCATATTTCTTTCACACGTAGCTACACAATAGAGTTGTTTCTTAATTCGTTTCGAGAATTTCTGTTTGTTTTACAGCTCTCTTCCTGAACTTAGGCACCTTGCAGCTCCCTGTCCACTCTGCCACGACACTGACAGATTCCAGGGCTGGACCGCCTTTGATAAGCATCCTATGGTATTTTGTTCAAGATGGCGGTGGCGAGCATGGAAAAGGACGCGATAGTAAGTCACAAATACCTCTGTAATCTTACAATGCTTCAGATTTTCATAAAATAGCCTCTATTGTTAACAAAATAGGTTTATTTAATAAGAAGCGCTGTGGAAATCCGCATGCATCACATGAGATGAGATGACTCGTTCATTTCTCATACCTAGAGTTGAGAAAAATCATAATGATTTTGTTGAAATATGCGTACTGCAGACGTGGAAGACCGCAATGGACAAAATATTTTAAGCCTTCATTTAGCTCTGATCTATTTGTCCACATGCTGTTTTTATATCTGGCTTTAAAGCTCAATACAGATGTAGAAGGCGTGTCGTTTTATTGTTAAAATCTGCATGTGCATATGCATTACAGCGATTGTGTTTTATTGCTTTTTCAAATCTTCTCTTTCTCACCTGAAGAACACCGAAGATGATCTTCACCTTAATAATTCGTTTGGAGATTCTGGGCTCATCTCCCCTGATAAAGAAGACATCTCTCGTATTCTGGTAGAGTTGATGTTTAAAAAGCATCGTTGTTACCTTATGCTGTAGTTTCTGTTGCATTCATTATTTTTGTTCCCCATCTGATATACCAGACAGTTCCTTTCAGTGGACGGATCAGAGGTGGGATGAGGCCTGGGAAGAAAATCATTATAATGGGCATCATTGATCCAGAGCCAGAGAGGTATGTTTTCATATTAAAATTGCATGTTTAAGAACTTACACATTCTAGCAGTTGCAAAAAATTACAGCTCTGTATCAAAACAGCATTTGTGGGCATTATGGTCAGATATGCAGCACTGTGTTTTGAGAAACAAGCCTCTTGTTTCAGATTGCTTTGGGTTGTAGATCTGCTTGATACACACATGGGTGTGTGCACTGCTTAGTGATGATGGGTGTTTACATTAGCTGTTAAGGAAACAAATATCAAAACTGTGAGAGCATTGGGTGTGTCTTGGAAACTTAACATTTCAATATGTTGATTCAAATAATCAGTGGTAAATCTTTTGATTTACAGTTAGCTTGTGTTTCTTCTGCGGTAGGGTGTATATGGGCCATTCTACAGAATTTTTCTGTATGCAAATTATATAATATCCAAGGTACACATTTCACAATTGTGCAGTTAATTCTCATATTGTATTTTCAGAAGGTTTTGGAATATTTGGACTCTCCCCACATTTGTCACTACTGAAACACAATAGTGTATAGTTTAATTAGAAGGATTATATTACATCTACGTTGTAAATGTATATATTCTTTGCTATTCTATAAAAAACATTTTTTAGAGGTAAATCAGTAACAATTAAATTTAACAATATTTCAGTATTTTGAATAAAATTTTTCTTTGTAAAAGACAAAAAGTTGATCATACTGATACTGATCAAAGTTAAGGATTCATTCATTTGAATATACAATGTACATATAATCTTAGTTGATGATTAAATTCAGTACACTTTAATTTTGCTGAAACATCCCATGTTTCGGTAATGACTGCACATTTTTGGTAGTGACAGTAGTGATTTTTGGTAGTACAGTACACTACTAAAACATACTAAAATACAGAATTTGCATAACCATACTAAAATAGTTTATTTCCCTTAAATAAAGGATTATGTGACACAGAAATATTTTGTGGTCATAAATGTAGTTAAAATCAGTCTCAGCCAATGGACTAAAACATACAGTAGTAGTGACATGAAAATGTGGGACTTTTATTTATTTATTTATTTATATATATATATATATATATATATATATATATATATATATATATATATATATATATATATATATATATATATATATACACCAAATATAGAAGTTTTATATTTTTGTCTTTCACATTTTACCAAAAAAAAATGTGAGAGATAAAAAAAACTTATATATTTGGTATATCTATCTATCTATATCTCATACATATATATATATATATATATATATATATATATATATATATATATATAATATAATATACACTTTATTTATTTATTTATTTATTTTGTAAAGAAAAAAAATGACAAGAAAGAAAAAAGAAAAGAAAAAAGAAAGAAAAAAAACTCGTATATAATTATTATTTTTATTTTTTTTTAACAACAATGGAGAAAAATACAATATCATGTTCACAAGTTGAAATTTAGAGGTTGGGGTTTGGGAGAGCCACCTCCCATTTGAAAGTATGCAATAAATTATGATTTTATTATCACATTATGTATTAAGGTTACTGATATTTTAAATATTGTTGTGGTTTTCAATAGATAATTGACAGATCTTAGTAAACATAAAAGATTTGAATACTTAAATGCTTTTTAAATGTGTGTGTGTGTGTGTGTGTGTGTGTGTGTGTGTGTGTGTGTGTGTGTGTGTGTGTGTGTTTCCAAGTGTGGGACAGCAGTTTGCACCAATTCTGTAGAATGCCGATATCTGTAGATCACCATTCACATTGTTCTGCCTCACTTATTCATATCCATGCAGTTTTAAAACTGGCTTAAATATAGAACACTAACAGGGCTCTCCAGTAGCAGAGCTGGGGTAGGATAAAATATTTATGTGTGTTTTATTAATTAAATGAAGTATTGTAAGGAAGTGGAGCACCAACAGGCATGTACCGTATGAGAGCCCAAGAATGGGCAAGGCTAAAAAGACTTAACACTAGTTTGAGATATTACACTACGGTTTAAAAATTTGGGGATTGAAGGATTTTTTTGTTTTGTTTTGTTTTTTAATATGCTCACCAAGCATACATTTAATGAAAATGCACAAAAACTGTAGTGTTGGGGGAAAAAAAACTTGCTGCTTAATTGATAAATCTTTTGTAACATTACAATTTATTTTTTTACTATCACTTTATTAATGTAATTCATCCTTGCTGAATACTATCAATTTAATTAATTTAAATATTAATTTTCCACCCTGGTAGTGTATTTGTTTAATGTTTCTGTAAAACTAGTTCCAAAGTCTTTTTGTTGCGATTTACGTTTATGCATTTGGGAGTAACTTTTATCTGAAGCGACTTTTTTTTTTGAGAGTATATTAAGTATTCCTTGCTTAAGGGGATTAAGCAGTTTGTTTCGTTGGTAGTCTAGTCTGTAAATTGTAATTATGCAGCATTTTAATTAAGCATGCACATTATGGTCCTGATATATCAATGGGTAAGTGGTACTAATGTGTAATTTCAGCTCAGGAATTTAGCCTTTCTAAACAGACTGCTGATCCATTAGGAATGCACTGTGATGCTCATTCAGTGTGAGAATGGATGCCAATGCAGGCCTAAATTACTATGAATTCATGTAAAATAGATGCATGCTGTTTCTCTGTAATGTATTGGCACACAGTTTGTAATGCTTCATGCAACGCTTGTCATATTTTTATTAACACTAAAGACGAGTCATATGGTTATGATGACATAACATATGAAAAATATTAGTACAGAATGAAGACCAGTGCACCTGAAAATGTCTGTTTACATGCTTAATGTTTGTTTTCTGCACAGCTTTGACATCAGTTTGACCTGTGGCCACAATGAGGAGAAGGATGATGAGGAGAAACTCACTGATGTGGCCCTTAAACTCAGCGCACGATTCACCGAAAGGCAGTTCCTGAGGAATGCACAGGTTTCTGGGAAATGGAGTGAGGAAGAGGCACCCATAGCTTACTTCCCCTTTATCCCGGACCAGCCTTTTAGGGTAATGAGCTGAAACGCTGACATCTACATGCTCTCTAATCTGAGATCTCTAATCTGCACAAAGCATGAGTCCAGGGTTGTGTGCAAAACTGATGGCAGCTGCCTCATTGCTCAGTCAGACTTAACAGACACCACTGTTATATACTGTGTACTATACTATACATCTCTTCAGACAGAAGGAAATACCCATATAATGTGATGCCTAAATCAGTGGCGTCTAATTCTGAAATCAAGTGGCAAATCTCCTTTTTTCCTGTGTTTTCAGGTTAAAGGCTGCTTATTTTACACTATCAACCAAAACTATTATAACTAAAATAAAAAACAATTCTAACAATATAAGTCTTTACTAAAACGGGTTATCAATTTAAAACATTCTTGCTGAATAAAAGTATTAATTTCTTTCAAAGAAAGAAAACCACTATTTTGAATTGCAATAATATTTCACAATATTACTGTTTTTTTTCGGTATTTTTAATCAAATAAATGCAGCCTTGATGAGCAGAAAATACTCATGATCCCAAACTTTTGAACAGCAATGTATATGTTTATTTATTTTATTTATTGTTCAAAGGTTTGGGTGCAGGTTTTTTGTTATTTATACTTTTTATACTTTTATTTATACTTTTATTCACAGGAGATGCATGTAATTGATTAAATATGACAGTAAAGATATCTATAATGTTACAAATGATTTGGCTTTTCTTTTGAATTTTCTGTTCATCAAATAATCTTGTAAAAAATGCATTGGCATCCACAAAAATATTAGAATATGTGACCCTGGACCACAAAGTCACGCAGGTATATTTGTAGTAATAGCCAACAATACATTGTATGGGTCAAAATGATTGATTATTCTTTTATGCCAAAAATTATTAGGATATTAGGTAAAGATCATGTACCATGAAGATATTTTGTAAATTTCCTACTGTAAATGTGTCAAAACTCAATTTTTAAATTAGTAAAACGCATTGCTAAGGACTTAATTTGGACAACTTTAAAGGTGATTTTAAGTATTTTATTTATATATATATATATATATATATATATATATATATATATATATATATATATATATATATATATATATATATATATATATATATATTTATATTTATTTAAATTTAATATAAAACTGTTTTAAAAACCTTGATAGTAATAAACCTTGATCTTTTACCAATCACAAACTTTCAACAGTAGTGTGTGTGCAAATATATGTAATATGTTATTGTCAGTTTTATTTATTTACTTTTTTTTTTTTCTTTTTTTTTTCTAAAAATATGACTGCTTTTTCATGTAGTTTTATTCCTTTATAATAGCCAATTACAGAATTATTCTGTATGGCAGAGAGTTGTACGATCAAAGTGGGTAAAGATGCTTGAAGATAATGAGTGCTTATTGTTTGTAATTGGGGTTGAAGGCAAAGCAAAAAATGGGTCACTGTTTCCAAATGTTGAGCTGAGATAAGCAGTCATGCAAAGCAAGACAAGCACTTCCTTTCAGCACACTGTCCACAATATGTCTCTGTGACTGACAAAGGATTCTTTTGATTTGATCTCATTTCGCTTTTTCTCCCCTCTCCTTTCCCTATTTATACAGATTGAGATCCATTGTGAGCACCAACGTTTTAGGATCTTTGTGGATGGACACCAGCTGTTTGACTTTTATCACAAAATAAAGTCTTTGCCGTCTATTAATATGATCCGGATAGTTGGGAGTCTTCAGATCACCAAGCTGGGCTAACCAAGCACACCTGAGCACGCGCCAGAAAGGACTTCTCACAGGTGACCATCTCCACCTGTGCGTTTGCCGCAGCTCACACAACAAAGACATCAACAACATCTGCATTATCACTTCTCTTTTGCCCTCTAACCTCACATTGTAATGATTTCTGAGTATTGTGTCATAACAGGTTGGTGAATGGTTGCAATATCAGATGTGTGTTTTCCAGTATCTGCTTCACAGTGTAGCTTATTTGTTTAGCTTCAATAATTTTTCAGGGATCGCACACTTTGATATGCACTCTGTGGCAGTAACATACGCCACTGGGATTTAGCTGCTCTTCATAGACACTGCCAATGTACTTGTGCTTGTAGTCTAGCAGTGTAGTTTAGTTGATCCAAAACTCAGGAAATCAGATAACGTTGATTTTACTTCATTTCATTCTGATGACAAATTTGCTTTCAAATATTATTATAATGGAGTATAGCTCACATTCAGCATTTGCCGCTCCACCTGGGTTTGATTTGCATTATTTAACCTTAATAAAGGAAAGGAAGATGTTATTTTGTCTCCAAATTGTGAAGTAGGGTTTATGGTAGATGTTTAAATGGCATACCTTTCCTTTTCTTGTGTCCGGTCATTGCAACTATTCAGTTTTTGGGAGATATAATATGTTACACTGAAATATTGTAGAATGTCACATGAGAATTATTTCATTTGAGGTAGAGGAAGTTTTTATTTTTGGACATTTTTAATCCTCTAGTGATTCTCTTCCAAGCCAGCACAGTATTTAAGTACAGCAGTATAATGGCAACCAAACCTACGAATTCTTGCTTTAGGACACAGATGTTTAACTACATTGTTTTCTGTGAGCAATGACTTCAGTGCAGCGATTTAGCAAAAAATAACTGCTTATATTTACTCTTTATTATAAGCACCTCATAAAAGTTGAAGGAGCAGATATAACAGGGCTGAATTGTTTCTTGAATGTACCGTCATCCACTGATAGGCTTTGTGATAGCATAGCTGTGGGTGTAAAGTGAGCATCTTCAGGCGTCAAAAAAAAAAAAAAGATTATTCTCTCCCCCTTTTGTACTCCTAATATAAACACATAGTTGATGGTCAGCATATTTCCTGTATTCAGCTGTGCTATTTGCTCAGAACCTCTGCCCTGTACACTCACAATGCTGTCCACTTTGTTGTCTTCTTCTCAACTTCCACATGTAGGATTGGATTAGTATGATAGCATTGACTATTATTGCTACTTACTACATTACAATATCTGAAAAATACTTTTTTATTTGCATTAATTTGCATTATATGCATATATATATATATGTACTACTGTTCAAACGTTTGGGGTTGGTAAGAATATTTTTTTTCTTTTTATTTATTTATTTTTTTCTTTTCCCTGTGAAAGGGAGTTCACCCAAAAATGAAAATTCTGTCATTAATTTCTCACCCTCATGTTGTTCCAAACCTGTAAGACCATTCCTCTTTGGAACACAAATTAAGACTGAAATAGTCCATGTGACTTCAGTGGTTTTATGAAGCTATGAAAATGCCTTTTGTGCACAAAGAAAACAAAAATATTTACTTTATTCGACAATTTCTTCTCAGCCTGCCACCATTATTGAGATTACCATGGCACAGCTCCTTGTTTACGAGCAGAGGAATGCAAAAGCATGTGTTGTCGTACTCTCGATAATGGCAGCGGACTCTCCACGGAGAGAAGAAATCCTTGAATAAAGTTATTTTTGTTTTCTTTGGTCACAAGTAGTATTCTCGTGTTGCAGGTTTGGAACGACATAAGGGTGAGTAATTAATGACAGAATTTTACATTTTTGACCCATTAAGTTCACCAAGACTGTGTTTGGTAGATGGTAATTGCCGTAAAAACACCAATTTGTTTTTGTTTTTTTTTATAAATGTAGTTTGTTTATTTGTGTGATGGCAAAGCTGAATTTTCCCTCAGTGTCACATGATCCTTCAGAAATCATTCTGATATGCTGATTTGGAAAATTTATCAATGCTGAAAACATAAGCAACGCTTAATATTTTTGTGGAAACTGTGATTATTAAGTTGTATTCTAAAAATCTTTCTGACCCCAAACTGAAAGGGTCAGCAGTGGTTCTCATCCGTCAGTATTATATTCCGTATTATGGTCGCTATTGTAATATTTTCTAATATTATACTTCTACTCAGTCTGGAACACATGGAAATGGAGGCAGTTACGAATTAAGTTGAAGGACTGCTGTTATTGTCTGCTTTACTGGTCGATCTACTTGACTGAATTTAATGTGATGAAATAATGCTATTATACGCCAGAGAGTACTTAACACCAGCCAAAAAACATTTTCCCTCATCACCGTTTGGTCAACATTGAGTGCAATATGGAACTTGTATTAAAGACCCTTAATCCATTGAGAAGGTACTTCTGGTACTCCAGCTAAATAAAGAACTGTAAATTCAATGCAAAGTAGGTCATTTTTACACATGGCTGATTTCTCTGCAATGGTAGAGATTGTTTAATAAATATTGAGAATCGGTACAGCAGCACAAGCAATATGGTCCTTGACCACACACCCATCTTACATGTGGCAAACGCACTTTGATATGACACATTTAGCAACTGAAACGTGGTCATCTGGACCGATATGGTACACTTAACAGTATTGCTATTTAACTGCTGAATTTGTAAGTTGTGAGCTTCATTCTGTCTGGTGCTGTTTTAATGTTTAAATGTTGAGCATTTTGAGCATCATTTATTCTCTAAACAATGAGTGTGTGAAGATAAACCTGGATAACTGAAAAAATGGGGAGGGAGAAATGTGCGTTTACAAAAATAACAGGTGAGAAAGGGCATATAAGGAGAGAATGTCAATAGTGTTGACTATGCTTTAGGAAACCTTAGTATATTATTAGATTTTGTTAATGTATTTGGCAGACGCTGTTATCCAAAGTGACTTACAGTTCATTCGAGATGGAAAATACTCGTTTCTCCCTATGATCCTATGAATATTCCCGATTACTGATACCAGTTTTAATGCTTCCATCTTTTGTCTTGTATCTCAAAATTAACAATCTTTCAAACTGGTTCACAATTATGAGGGTTAAAAGTGAATGTTTTGGTTGTAAACTACTCTTATGAAGCCTTCGAACTTTGGATGTACATATACTAAATAGGGCCATTGTATGCTTATGTTTTTTTAATATATTTTTTTGCTACTGCAATAATGTTTCGACACTAAAGAGAGTATGTGTGTGTTTGTTTGTTTGGTGTATGTGATATTTAGTCTGAGTGGTTACTGGTTTCAGTTCATCAACATTTTAGTTTAATTTCTTTAGACTCTAGGTAGCATGGTACATTTTCTGTTTCCTCTTTTGGATTGTCAGAGCTTAATATGTCAATTATTTTATTTAAATAGACTATTTCAGATGTGTTTATGTATTTTTGAAGTGGCCCATTATTAGTTAGTGAGTTTGTGATTTTTGGATGTAGTTGCACAATCATTTTCATGAATTAAAACCTAAAGAGTTGGTTCAGTGTGCTTTCAAAACTTGGTATTTATCAGAAATGTGCCTACTGAAATATGGCGTTGGTGTTTAGGATCTAAATATGTATTATTACTAATGATTTACACCAACAGACTTACATTTTGAGTTGCACTTTTCAAAGAAAAGGGTTTTTTGTTTGGTAATGCACTTAATGTGTGATTGAAGCAAGTGCTGCTATTGAAACTAATCAATAAAAACAAACCCATTCATAATTCATTCCAGAATCCCATGTGAAATACTACAATATATGCGGAACAACTAAAAAGTAGCATTTGGTTGAAAAGTGTATGTGAATAAAAATGTGCATTACAAATACCTGAAAGTACACTTGTGGTTATTTATTTTTTCTGTACACTTTTTTTCTTTCTCTAAGAGCGGGCACAGCCATTTGAAAATATTATGGGTCTGGCCTCCATATTTTCATTATTTTTAGCTGTACAAAACATTTAGTTTTGCTACTTGATATTGCATATTGGTTTATCTTACCGTGTTATTTAATGTATTATCTTAATTGTGAACACTCTGGTTTGTAGCGCAAACAGACACTGTTTACTGCATGTTATTATTCTTCTCCTTATTTCCTTATAGCGGCTAATGAACAGGAAGTCTCACCCATAGGCTTACCTCCGCATTAACGAAAAAGGTGGATATGTTAAATTCTGTTTCGGCATTTGTCATCTAGATAAACATGAACAAGTTAATGGGAGTGCATTGTGTTTTGGTTTTAAAGGCAAGATTTGGTTATTTTGTGAGTTTTGTTTATCTCCATGAGTTTCGATGCTTTTCTAATGGATTTGCAGACCAATAAATCAGTCCTTACAGACTTTGAAGTCATTTAATGTGTCCTGTGTAAGCATTCAACATAAGTTTCACCTGACCTTTAAAACTGCTAGGCGGTTTGCCAGTTCAAACAAAACGCAAGGCGTAAACGGCATCATACTCTGTAAATACTGTATTTTGCAAAAATAAGTGCCCTCTACTGGTTGGTTTCTTATTTTAGAATGAAAATATTTAATTTAATCGACTATAAGTATAACTTATAGTCGTAGCATAATGCATAATAGTCGTATAGCATAATGTTTTGAAGCCATAATTAACATTACCCACAGATCAGCCCTTACGTATGTTATACTTTTTTTCTACTGGCAATACAAAAACAGCAAAAGGCAGTGTATTTTACACGAAGTGAAGTTCATTGACAAAAGTGACCAATAGAGGGAGCTATACGCGCAAAAACCTACCGTACGTTGCCATCTATTCTTTACTATATAATTATTGTGTTAAAACAAAGTCTAATCAAACTGAAATGGGAATACGGTTTAAAGAATACTCTTTTTCCCTCAGAACTCCCTTCTGATGTGGATTATAAAATCCAAAAAAAAAAAAAAAAAAACGCGAGAGTCACTCGCCTTTATTAGTAAGGTAAGCAGTGGTCAAATAATAACAGAAGGGGGATTTTTAACCCAGTCTCTGGCATCCTGGCTACGCCGTGACGTAACCACTGACAGCCAACCAGCGCGACTGCAGCGTTCCAGTGTCACCGTTGACCCCGCACAACCATGGCGCTGCTTTGCAGATCCACAGGGTTATTTCTCAAGCACAGTAAACTGCTGCCTTCTGCATTAGCGGCAACAAGGCAATGCAGTTCAGGTAACATAAATCATGTTTACGTTAAATTATTGACTAAGTTTCAATGTCATTCTCGAGTGACTTGCGTCATTTGCCTGCGCTGGTTCTGTGACTGCTGAAAGTGTACCTGCGGCTTAAAAATAATGGAAAAACTGAACATTGTAGTAGCTGCAATTACATGTTTGTGTGATTGTCTACAGCTGAAACGTATTTAAGAATAAAATAATATAGACATAATAATAGTGCAATTAGTAGAGATATCATCAAAATAAAAAGCTTGTGAACTCTGAGGTGATGTATATGCCAAATCCGTTCATTGCATGTGTCCCTTGTGAGTTAATTTGACTCCAATTATCATCTCTTTTGCAGGTGGCCAGTTTCAG
The DNA here is from genome assembly GCA_033026305.1 of Cirrhinus molitorella. Taxonomy (NCBI): domain Eukaryota; kingdom Metazoa; phylum Chordata; class Actinopteri; order Cypriniformes; family Cyprinidae; genus Cirrhinus; species Cirrhinus molitorella. Next base: position 25,429,757 of record CM065126.1, read on the forward strand.
TACATAGTGGTTGACAAAAAGGGTGAAAAGAAGAATGTCGGTTTCATCCAATTGAACCGGCCAAAGGCCCTGAATGCTCTTTGTGATGGGCTTATGTTGGAGGTGGGCGAAGCCCTTGATAAATTCGAAGCTGACAGCGAAGTGGGAGCAATTGTCATCACAGGAAGCGAAAAAGCCTTTGCAGGTGTGAAACTGTCTATAAAATTAGTTTTTTGGACTGATTATTGTGTTTTACTGACCCTTTTGTCTTGATAGCTGGAGCTGATATTAAAGAAATGCAGAATCGGACCTTTCAAGAGTGCTATGGTGGAAACTTCTTGGCACATTGGAATAGGGTCTCAACAGTCAAAAAACCTGTTATTGCTGCTGTGAATGGGTTTGCGGTAGGTAAATGTTTTCAGTGCATTCACTAGAAAGATTGTTTAAACCTTAATTTCCACTCAAGCATAAACATAAATTTATCATCCTGTCCAGCTTGGTGGAGGGTGTGAGTTTGCCATGATGTGTGACATAATCTATGCTGGGGAGAAAGCGCAGTTTGGACAGCCAGAAATCCTGCTTGGGACCATTCCTGGTATGATGACACATCAGTTTTTGGTTAAGTTGATTAATTGTTGAAAAATAATCATCAATGGGATTGCAAAAAACAAAATAAGAAACAAGGCATCTGAAATCACATGATTTCTTTGGCTTCAGGTGCTGGTGGCACTCAGAGGCTTACAAGAGCAGTGGGAAAATCCCTGGCAATGGAGATGGTTCTCACAGGAGACCGAATCTCAGCTCAGGAGGCAAAACAGTCTGGTCTGTCTTTTAAATGATCTTTTGCACTGTTTATTTCAATTTAAGAAGTGGACTAACATATTCGTCTTTGTAGGTCTGGTGAGTAAAGTGGTTCCTGTGGATCAGCTGGTTTCAGAAGCGATCAAATGTGGAGAGAAAATAGCTGGCAATTCTAAACTTGTCTCAGCCATGGCAAAGGAAGCTGTTAACGCAGGTAAGAGAGAGTTTATTGGTAAAATAATTTCTGCTTGTGTTTCATGAATGGGCCTCACTGACTTACATTAGGTCCTGTGCAGCCATTTAAAAACTGACAGCTTATTTGACCTTTAATTCCAGCGTTTGAACTGACTTTAGCTGAGGGCAGTCGACTTGAGAAGAGATTGTTCCATGCAACCTTTGCGACGGTGCGTCACTTTTCTTCCACATATTCATTTCTTTTTTTTTGAGGAAAAAGATGACTTCATTTTTGAACTTGCTGTGCTCTAATTTTCAGGAGGACAGAAAGGAGGGCATGACCGCTTTTGTCGAGAAGAGAAAAGCTGCTTTCCAGGACAAGTAAAATTCCAGGGGAAAATATGGTGATTTTTAAACCATGGTGTTTAATTTGTGATCAATTGCTGTTATTGAAATACTCTACTTTGCCTTAATTTTTTTCTATCAAGTGTTTATGAAAAAACACCAAGATCTGTCCCTTTGGATCGACAGACTTAAATGTAGAAATGAGCTTACAATACTGTCCGGGTATTGTTGATGGTCTGGTATTATCACCTTGAAACCTTTTGCGGATGACCATAAATAGAGGCATCCAGTATAGTAACTCTGTGTAATCTAAACACTCAATCATTCTTTGTACTAATATACACTCTAGCAGTTAAGAAAGAAAACCTGTTTGTAATTACTGTACAAAGAAACCCCTCTAATTTGACTTTGTATGTTGATATGGCCATTATTTGATTCAAATTCATTGGGAAAAGACGTGAGACCTCGCAATTCCACTTTGTACACTCTAGGTGGTGCTGTGGGTGTATTTTCAGTCACTCGTTCAGCTTATCCATTGAGGTAATAAAGTTGCTGTTGTAGCATTTATGTAGTGATTTTTTTTTTTTTTTTTTTTTTTTTTTTTTAACTTATATATTTGCTATTTGATAAAAATCCTTTCATTGTAATGTAATGTAATATTATTGAGTGTTTCAACTGGATTTAGTGCAAAATATGGTTTTGGAGGACTCTGCGAAGTATAGTGTTTATAAATACAGCGCAATGGGTTTCGTGCGGAATAAGTTTGTTTGTTAACCAACGACAGGATCAACATATCAAAGCAAAAAATCATCTTTCTAAAATCCAGGTCATCAAAGACTTAAAAAACATATCACACTATGTATAGAAAAGATGAATTATAAATAACTAGCATTTTTCAGCTTATTGTTTTACGTGTTACTTTAATACCTTGCTATTTGTATTCGTTTTTCAATAACTTAAATGCAAGTTGATTTATGAAATGTCGCAGCTTTTTAAAACGAAACCGCTCAAACTTTCTAGTTGACGAATAACTGCAATGTCGCTTAATCATAACTTTTTATCATTTGTCGGGTTAAAGATCACCAGAGAACTTACAAGCCACTTTTACGCATTAAACGACGACCATTTATGTAAAATACAGCGTCCAGAGGACCACAGCAAATGTAATTAAAAGAAGAGTCTATTCATCTCAATTGCACATCAACTGAGAGCGTTTTCTCACTCGAAAATCTCGGCTTTTTTTCGCACGGCGTCTTTCCAAACACTCTCAAACGTCCATAGCCTAATTGATTTTAATTTTCATTCAATATTCCCTCAGAGTCCAGCTTTCTTCTCAGCCCCTGGAACAAAACTTTTAAAAGGGGAGAAAAAAACGTTCTCTCCACACACCGCAACAGCACAAAGGTCTCCTTAAAGACAGCAAAAGAGAGGTTCCACTTTGAAGTCTATCCCCTGCTAACGAAAGGTCAAAATAATAAATGTAGACCGAATTGAGGCGCTCAGCGCAGACAAAAGGGGCAAAACGTTACATTTTGGCAGAGGCAGCTCCTCATAGCGTGATAAACTCATTTAAAAAAGCAGAACCAAAGAGGGAGCAGCATGGTTCCTCCGTAAAAGAAAAGAGCTTTGAACTGATCAGACAGTCTTGGCTCCTCCGAATGTCTTTTCTTCCATCAGTCTTCCATCTTTCCACTTTCACTCTACATTTCGCAGCTGCAAAGCCTCCACACACCTCTTTTGGAGCAAATTTCCCTGAATTACAACCACATCACCAGCAGTTCTTCTTCATCAGTAGCAGCTGCACGTCTAGGTGCCGTTCTTCATTTGGACGCGAGTTTAACTTCAATTAGCTTTCTAATTACTTTTTTCCTAATAAATGTCCCAATAAATGTAGGGGGAAAATCCTCAATTTTTTCCTAATTACAATACAATTTGTTTAGGCATGTAATACTTTATTTAATGTAAAATGTCACGCACAGAGGGCCTGTGCGCCCTTGAAAATCAATTCAGAGTGTTGTAAATTCAGTCACTGCAACTGGTGGCCTGGAGTACGCGGATCTTTTCTCAACATTTTAGACCTTAAGTTTTATATCAAGTTAGCCTAAATGACTATAATGCTTGGTCGTCAGACTATGTAATGTGAAATAATGATTTTGAAAACACCTGTTGATTTAATCTGTTATGTACTATTTTAACATCTATACGGATATTACAACTGAGCTACTCGATCACTGCCGCTGATGTTATTTGATACTTTGAATGGGTAGCAGTTTCCTAATTAATCGTGTTTTTACAATGTAAAAGCAAAAATATCTATTAAAAAAATATAATACTTGGTATATCGACCGGTCGAGTGGATGTTTGTGGTTAACTCTCACGCAAAGGCTATTTCTGTTCGCTAGTGAACATTTTGTAGCCTAATTTTTATTTTGCGTTCTGGTAATATGAGGATATATGAGGTTATGACTGAAATAACACAATAAGTTCATAAATATATGCAAAGGCAATGCTGAAAAATTAATATACCGTTTCATTCTGAAACTGAAAGTAACATTAGACCTATATGCATAACCATTCGTGCTTAAATATGAAATAAATCGTTAAAAAAACTGCTGTCTTGGGTACGCAGAGGTACGCAAATTACGTAAACTATTCGAAACGCAGGTTGCGTTAGAAACGTAGCTCTTATTGTGTGCAACCAATTGAAATACTTTAAAGGGTCACATGATTCTCCACAAACTCTCTCGTTTTCAGGTTCAGTCATTGTTTAGAAATGGTTATTCTAAAAGGAATCCCGTCTATACTTACGCCTGAATTATTGTATGTTTTGGCGCAAATGGGTCATGGAGATGAACTAGGTAAGTAGTTAATGCGATGAGATCACAGGGTTCCTTTTTTAAACAAACGTCACGCCAAACATTCTGAAGCTTGACGTTGGTGTGTCACGCATGTGATTATATACCTGTTTGGGTACATTTATAATGTCAGTGGTTTACATAAGGTGAGATACGATTTTAAAACGCTACGGATAAATCCTAGTTATTAAAGGAAAGCAGGAAGTCATACTGCTTTGGCAGCGCTCCGTACACCGCGCAACTTGCGCTTTCATTTCGATCATCAAAATGTCACTCAAAAAACTTTGTAGGCTGTCTCTCATAAAAATGTCACATTTTTATTATCTTTAAGCCAAAGCACATATCCGCATATTCGACTCCCGCTGATGTTGAAAGGCGTCGATTTTCTGTTCGTCTGTAGCTGTGAGTGGATCTGGTTTGTCTTACGAGCACAGACGAAACATCAGTGCAAAACAGTTAAGAAATGACCTTTATGTGCGGATTGTCATGTATCACTTTTTTTTAGTTCTTGCAGACGCAAATTTTCCAACCTCATCTATTTGTAAATGTGGTCCAGTGGAGATAAGAGCGGATGGTATGTTTCCTACAAGCATCTAAACGTTTACAAAATGTAGCAGGTATTGCTTCTACAATAAAACTGTTGAAAATTGTTATTAGATGCAGTTTCATCATATATAATACATAAATAAATGAAAATCCAAAAGATTTTGCACATTTCTTGCACTGTTCGAAAGAAATCTGATGTTAGTTTTTGTTTTTACAAAAAGTAATGATAACTGATCATTTGTAAATTTTGGTTAACATTGTAGTTTCAAACCTGCATTAGTTGAACAGCCAAATTTTGTCACTCATAGCGGTTCATTTAGTCCTTTTGATCAGGTATATGGTTTTACTTTTTAAGGTGTAGGTATACCAGAACTTCTGAAGGCAATATTGAAGCTTTTTCCTCTTGATACGTATGATGATTTGGTGGGTTAAAATATTTAATTTTTGAATGGCTAAACCACAAATTTAAACTGTTTGTTCATGTATGTAACTTATCATAATTGTAGGTTGTGTCTGTCACTGAATAAGGTCTGATTTGTTAGGCAGCTGTCATGGACCTTGTGCCGAGTGACAAATTAAGGGGGCTGAAAGTGCCGGTATGGGACCAGTACTCTGACCTCTTGAAACAAGCAGGATCAGATGTAAGCTATTATATACATAAAAGGTCATAACTCATATGATGAGGACTATTCATCACTGCTGAAATTATATTTGACCAAACTAGGTTTTCAAAGGGAATACAAATCGTTTGCCTAGGATGTAAAATATGATCTCAATAATATTTTACTTAAAATTAATATATATATCTAAATATCTATCTATATGTCATGCTTTTTTTCTTTCAGGGTAGCTGCAAGTTTGTTGAGCGGTTTGCATTTTATGAGCGTGCCAAAAAGGCATTTGCTGTAGTGGCAACTGGGTGAGCATTTTTATTTATGATCTATGATGGTTCTGTTTAACTGGTAAAATAATTTTCATTTAAGAAAAATAATAATAATACTAGATGATCCTTAAATCTGTCTGACAGGGAGACTGCACTGTATGGAAATCTCATCATCAAGAAAGGTGTTATTCCGCCTGGTGAACAGTGCTGAAAGAAGGCTACAGTTATTACACCAACATTTCTATAGATAACACGCATACGAAATAGCTTTATATAAAAACGATTGTATGTCTAAAAGTGTATGTTATTAATTTAATGCCATCCTTTTAGATTTTGATTAGCAAAAAATATTGTTTATAATTTTTCAAAAAGTTCAAAGAATTTTCTGTCCATGTTTTCTGTACTGTGATGCTGTGTAAGGCAATTTCTCTAATAAATCAGATTATAGAAAACCATCAGATAAATTACAATGTGAAAATAGATTTTAATTGTATCAACTGTATTTTATTTAAAATGTAAAAAAAAATGAAGATTTTGTGAAATGAAAGTCAGCTCTGTTTAACCTTTAAACATTTGATCTTAAAATATACCTGGTCAAATGTAGCTTTTCTTAGGCAACAGGTGTAGCTCAATTCCCACCTGCAGCATTTCATTTTGTTTCCCATTGTTCTGTGAACGTTCACTTGTTAGGAGTACGGAAATGTAAAATGTAATTAATAAATGCTTTCGACTTTTGAACGATTTTAGAATTATTATTATTATTTTTTTTTTATTATTCATTTACACATTTATTTCAAAATGATTCAATAAAAACAATACATAATTCTTCAGTCTTCTCAGTATTGATGAGTACATGCTACAGACATACAATAAACTTATTTTTCTCTGTTCAATATTAGCAATATTAAAAAAATGTTAAAATACATTTTATGTTAAGATTTAAAAAAATAGAGGACATTTAATTAAAACATGATTAATTATTACAACCCTTTAGACATGACATGACTTGTTCTCTCATTGCTTATGATAAAGGTCATCCAGGTCTACCTCTGGCTCTGTGTGCACTCTTTTGGGACGAATGGGGAATATATTCATTGGAGCCTGAGCCTGCTGGTCAGACTGATGTCCTTGAACATATGCATGGTACTGGTCGTCTCTGTCCTCTTCAGGGCTTAAGTACATGGGCCTGACTTTACCTCCAATTACATCCTTCTCTTCTCTCATTGGCTCTTCAGCTACATCAAACCTGCCGTGGTATAGATCATCCCTATCTTCTTCTGGTTTGTCATACATCCGTACTTGATCGTGTCCCAGTGGCTGAATGTAGTATTCAGACTGTTTTGTATCAGCTGGACGTATTTTGTCAAAGGAGTGGTAGAGACCATCTTTATCCTCTTCAGGTCTGTCGTATTTCTGCTGTTTTTCTTCTTTTACAACTTTCCAGATCAACATGTTGGGATCGATGTCCAAATCTGTAATGTCCTTGTTCTGTGGTGGCTCCACCTCCTTCATTCCCAGGATCATCTTCCCATTGGGATGGTCAAAACTACAATGGAAAAGAGATACCTCGTTTCAGTGATTTGTAAATATTTGTTTTACAGATTTTATATATAATATGTGTGACCCTTGACCAAAAAAAAAAACAGTCGTAAATAGCAAGGGTTTGTAAAAGGGTCAAAATTATCGAATTTTCTTTTATGCCAAAAATCATTAGGATATTAAAGTAAAGATCATGTTCCATGAAGCTATTTTGTAAATTGCCTACTGTAAATAAACCAAAACTTAATTTTTGGTAAGTAATATGCATTGCTAAGAACTTAATTTGGACAACTTTAAAGGCGTTTTTCTTCGCACTCTCAGAATCCATATTTTATACATTGATGGAAAGCTTATTTATCCAGCTTTCAGATGATGTATAAATCTTTAAAACCTAACAAACCTACTTAGATTCTTCACAATGTGCCGAAGGCAAGACAGTACTTACACTACAGTGTCCTGAACTGTTTTGACCAACACTTTTTCCTGCAGGACAAATGTAAAAGTTACATTTTTAATTTATACATTTTTATATATAAAAGCAACAAGTCAAACATTAGCATATAGATGCATTTTTAAAATGGCTCAAAATGGCAAGAAGGGTCATGGCAGACCCTGTAAAAACAGTTGTAATTAAAAGCAACTATAGCCATTATTTATTTTTTTCTTTTGTAACTTAAGACAGTCAAAATATTTTGCTGTAAATTAAGAGTGTCCATATTAGAAGTCAAACATACCCTGGGCCTATATGGCTTGGCCAAAGTGCTAAAAAACAGCACTGATAGACACACAAGAAGAGAAAACCTTTAATGTGGGAAACAAAACATACTTTTAGCTTAGAGACAAAAAAAAATCCACATAACAGTAAAACTAATCAAAACTCACCTGAACATAGTGTTTCCGTGACAAGCACAACGAAATATGAAAGGTGTTTTACATGGAGCTGATAATAACCGTCTTACCTGTAATAAAGATCAAAGTTCAAGACCGTGTGTGTGTGTGTGTAGCTATATATATATTTATATATTTAATTATATTGCTTTTATCGTTTATATAATGGTCTTTCACAGGCAGTTGATACTTACAAACACTATGTAACTCAGGCAACGCTGCTTTTATAGATTACCTGATTATTAAAATAATTTGGTATTTTTAATTTAATTTCTGCACTTCATGCCGAACACTGACAATTATGTAATCTTTATCATGATAAAGGAAACAAGACAGTCCTTACATAAGAGTCGAAAGTACACTACAATCGAAAACAGATAGCCTAATCATTCGCAGTTACCTTACCTATACAGTATATTATCGAGGGTTAATAAATGTAATGACGCGGGTAGATGAAGGAATCGGCCTTTGGACTTCGAGTTATTGCAGACTTCCTCTGTGTCCTGTTAAAGTGTCGAATAATTATCGAATATTTACTAAAGTAAATGTGATTTCATAGTGACACGACCAATTAGGAACACCGTAAACCCTGAACAGTTTTTATTCAACACGAAACTCCGAGCGTTTTGGTTTTTAAAGCTGTTTGAGACAGACATCCGACAACTAGACGCGAATAAATGTAGTAGGGTCAGGTTTGGGGTGAGGATTAAGGATTAAAGGTTAGTTAGACTTAGAGATTCTGCCAAGGCTCCAACCACCCAAGTGGTGCTCTTTTCCCAAGCATCAAATAAAAACACAACCCTGCAGTCACGGGGTTACACGGCGCACCGCCACAAGATGCACAAGAGCTCTTGAATTTATATCTATCGTATCTGTGTAGCCTAGCGTTTGTAGAGGTATGTGAAAACTATAAATCTGTAACAGGTAACTGAAAGTAACTATTTTTAAAGCACACGCTGTTGAAGATGGACTTCTGTTTATGGAGTGAAATTGCATGCAGATGATTTGCTAATTAGCCTAAAGAACAACAAAACAGGAAAAAAGACCTAAAAGTCAACGCGAATGTTATGACGAACTGCAAACAATTCGTGTCCAGGTTCAACATTATATATTTTGTGATGCATTTAATTCTATTCACTGTACAAATTGTGACCACAAAACCATATATGTCATATATGTCAGTTTTTTAATTGAGTTGTATACTTCACCTGAAAGCTTTAAATACGCTTTTCATTGATGTATGATTTGTTATGATAGGACAATATTTGACCGAGATACAACTATTTGAAAATCTGGAATCTGTGAGAGGTAAAAAATCTAAATATTGAGAAAACTGCCTTAAAAGTTGTCCAAATCAAGTTCTTAGCCATACATATTACTAATAAAAAAAATAAGTTTTGATATATTTACAGTAGGAAATTTACAACGTATCCTAACAGAACACAAGCTTTACTTAATTTCCTAATGATTTTTGGCATAAAAGAAAAATCGATAATTTAATGTGTTAATTTTAATGTATTGTTGACTATTGCTACAAATATTCCCATCCTATTAAGACTGGTTTTGTGGTCCAGGGTCACAGTTAGGTTTTTTATTTTTGCATTTTTAATTTTTACATGTAATATTTGTAATGCTTACAAAAACAAACAAAAAAAAAAACTAAAAAGGGACATTGGATTGAGTTGATTCACATTGAAAAAATTGCTGCGTGTTAGGCCGCACAGCATCATGTTTGTTAAGAAAGCCCCTTTTGTAAATGCAATTGCTATCCCATGGTGACTAACGGCACCCGTGCAGACGCTCTCATCTCCCACGGAACTGAGTCAAAAATCTGTGCAGCAGCAAACAGCGTCTGGCTGTGCGGCATGAGACCGAGGGCAGACGAGCGCTCTGTGATCTTAATGCCAAGTGCTTGGCCTCATTATTGGGCTTATTGCAGGATCAAGAGCGAGATGATGTTTACTCACGGCTCGAGTGCAGACAACTTGAGTCACGGTCTCACTCTCACCTGGAAGGCTGTTTCAAAAGGCTCTCAGCACAGGAAATGTGGCACCTGAGTTCCTCGCATGAGGAATTTATTCCAGTCAGTATATTAACAAAGCCTTCGAGGCATCTCTGTAGCAAACATTCTCCTTTTCTCACCACTGTGACTGCGCATACCTGTAATTAGACAGATTGTGATTTTAATACAGCCGAAGCCTGTGGGGCCCCATACGGTGCTTTGATGCTCGTTAGCTGTAATACTCGAGCGGTTACAACGAAGAACGATCAAACCTGCTTGGTTAATGAATACAAATTATGGCATTATCTCTGGAGGTACATAGTCTTGTGGACTATGTTATGATGTCTGTTTGTTGTTCTCGATGAATGAAGATGTGTTTTGTGACAGTATATATATGCTTCCCTCACAAACCATGACTAAAGAGAGCATGTCTGCTTAATTGGTAACTTTATGAAGCAGACTTATGCTGTACAAACCACAGGAAATAGCACAGAAGTGTAACTTAGAGGAACCTTAGAGGACAGTGTGTAAATTGACTAAACGTCTGTCGTATCTTTTTTTAAACAAATCCATTTTTTTTTTAATTTGAGAAATATGTAGTGTAAAGAAAAATGCTTAAAAAAAAACCCACATTGAACTAGGAAAGCTTTTTTTTTGTTTTGTAGATTTTTTCCTTTCAGGTCTAAATACAACAGAGTGGAATATATTACAACAACGACCTGGTTCTATAAAACACCACAGTTTACATTAATTGTTGCCATCAATTTTAAATATGCTATTCAATACAAAACGAACTCTTTAGCTTTTGCTATGAGGTTATTATTTTAAGGTTATGAGGGTTATCAGATATATTAATGATTACTTAGAAGAAACAACATACCCTTAGAGTTATTACGCTGAATCTTTTTATCAGAATAATATTTTTTTAGTGCGATCACCACTCTGAAGTGAGCAGCTTAAAAAAAGAGGCATTTAATCTCTTTACACAAATGTGACCCTGGACCACAAAACCATTTTTTTTAACCTGAGATTTATACATAATCTGAAAGCTGAATAAATAAGCCTTCCATTGATGTATAGGACAATATTTGGCTACATTTATACAACTTTTTGAAAATCTGGAATCTGAGGGTGCAAAATATTGAGAAAATCACCTTTTAAAGTTGTCCAAATGAAGTTCTTAGCAATGCATATTACTAATCAAAAATTAAGTTTTGATGTATTTACGGTAGGAAATTTAGAAGATATCTTCATGGAACATAATCTTTAATTAATATCCTAATGAGTTTTGGCATAAAAGAAAAATCGATCATTTTGACCCATACAATGTATTGTTGGCTATTGCTACAAATAAACCCGTGCTACTTATGACTGTTTTTTTTTTAGTTACTTTCAATAAATACCTTTGCAACTGATTCTGTACCCAGAAGTCAAATAAAATGTAGTGTTATGCTCTTAATTAAGGAGGTCATTCATAGTCTGCTAATTATGCAGATCATTTTTATTCATTTTTATAATTTTTGATTTTAAAAAGAAAGAATGAATCACAATGTTTCTTAATATAATGGCCCTCAAAGAGTGTAAATTATCTTGCATTTCAAAATATTTTATTGCTATAAATAAATACATTTTATTTATTTTGCCTTCTGTTCTTGCACACTGACAGTCCACTAATTTATCTTAATAACAGAACAAAATCTGGAACTTATATATATATATATAACCTAAAAAAACACTGATGCAAAAGGGCATTAATAGTAATTTCTGGTCCTGTCAGAAAAAGTGCTAAACACGGCTGATGAACAGCCACACCCAGCCAAGCTGGATTTAATTAAATTGACACTGCTGTGCCTTTTTCTCTCCATCAGCCGCACAGTTGCTGAGTGACGGCCTGTAGGAGCTAATGGCCCACGGCATGGAACTAAATTAAGTGCTACAAAGTATTTATTGGGGCCAGTTATGTGGACCTTGTGCTTGATCAACCACCTTCTCTTGTTGCCAAGGTAATCAGGGTTTGTATACAGAAACATTTCGGGAGAGAGAAGCTCAAGAGTGCTTGTGTAAAGATCAAAGAAGAGACTTGGTAAACAAAAACTTAAAACCATAACTGCAGCATCTTATGATCAATAAAACATGAATGTGCCTCATTAAGACAACAGCTCATCATGCCCACTGAAATTTCATTATCGTTGAATGTCAAATAGCAAAGAACATGCGAGACACATCCTTGCTTGGTTTACTGTAAATCCAAGTTTCATTCAACTGCTACCCAAAAGCTAAAATATTAGATGATCTGGTATACTGCTTAGAAAAAAAAAGAAGCAAATCTTGCTTTGTGTGTGTTTAGAGCTCTTCAGAAGTGCCTAACGCAACAAATTTACTACTAAGTACGAGCTGATTTATTAATCAACACAACTGCGCGGAACCCTTAACCACAGATGTCAGCAACATCAGCGCCGCCATATTTCTATACCCCAAACTCCCACACAAACCATACGCCTTGTGTAGACATGACGAGTTATCAAATCTAAACCAAATATCTTGATTTAACAGCAGCACAGACATGCATTTTTGTCTCATAACTTTCAAGGGCCGACTAGATATGATCTCATTTACTCATAAAATGTAAACCTGGATTTATTTTTCTTGGGCTGGGTCCAAACTCCCACTGTGTATGTTCTTCTTTGAGTCTCTCCAGGAATGTTCCAGAACTCTGCGCTGCTCAGTCACTGCGGCTAACAGAGAAACACGAGTTCTGTGTGAAACTCTGCCCGCGCTCACCGTCGCCTATAGAGCGCTAACTGTGCATTTTATACCATGCACAACACTGTGATTGTTTTTACTATCGTTGTGGAAGCAGAATTCACTGCAGTATGGCAGTCATACACCTTTTGTTGCTCTAGGTGTCAAAGATATATTCAAATTACAGAGAGCTAAACATACTCAGCGTGTTTACAGTTACGGTATTCCTTTTCATAGTCTGTAAACCCTAATTTTAAGCTTGGCTGGCACCAAATATATGCAAAGTCAATTTTTAATTTTCACTAAATCTGTGGACTAAGCATAGTGAAAACAAGCTGATTGATTTATTTGTTCTGGCTTCACATTAGCAGTTGAACACTATTTGTTTTAGTTGGTCAAAGAGCAGTCTGTGGCATTGGACTGAGACAAGTATGTTACCTACATTCCTTCATGGATGTAACCGTAAATTGCTCGCCTCACTTTAGGAGTCAATGTGTCACCCAAATCTGTCTCTGTTCAGCATCTCGCCAATTAATGTGGATGGCTATTTTGACATGTCACTGTAAATCTGTGAAACCACAGGTTGTATTGAATTGTCAAAGCCAAATATACTTTGGGTACATTAAGGGCTAAGTGGCAGAAAATGATATTTACTGGTTCACGCTCTCTAGTTCTAAAGGACGAAGTTCATGCCAGATTTGATTGGGTTTGATTATTCAGCATTTATGACTTAGAACCCCTTAATTTTCAGTCTAGCGGATGACGGTGCATTTGAACACGCAACTGATTTACTGCTAATGGTGCTTTTCTGACTAGATTAACGATGTCTTCATAAGTAACATTTTATTTTACCTGCTGGTCAGGTCTGATTTTAGAATTTTTTTTAATTGGACAATTTGTAGCTACAGTTTCCTCTGAGGAGGCAAGGGAGGCAGTGCCTCTTTAAAATGATTAGATGACAAATAACTTTGTAGTACAAAAATAAAACAACACCAATATTTACCCATTGAGTTTTAACAGACTCCCTAAAGCGTACAGCGAGTTTGGTGGAGTGTAATTGAGAATGAACGGGGGAAAGTCATATGATACACTCTTAAAAATAAAGGTGCTTCATGATGCCATAGAAGAACCTTTTTTATTTAAATGGTTCCATAAAGAAACTTTCTGTTTCACAAAAGGTTCATTGTGGCGATAGAAGGTTCTTCAGATTATGAAAAGGTAAGAAAGATATGGTTCTTTAAAGGACCAAAAATGGTTCTTCTATGGAATCGCTGTGAAGAACCTTTTAAAGCACCTTTATTTTTAAGAGTGTATGATTGGATATGATTGGAGTGGTTATGTTCGGCTGTGATTGGTTCATAAATCCCGCCTCTTGTGTTTGTCTGCATTTTGCGTTCGCAGATCAGATTGAATGAACAATATAACGACGTTAATGGAAAAAGTAATTTTAAAAAGTGAGTAAACAACTCACACACTTAGAAATAACCACTTTGTTACATCAAAATAAGAATTAAAATAGTATGAAAACATGATCTGTGGGAGCTTTCATCATCTTCTCAGTTTCTGTGATCAATATTTACTAAGCTTTGATGACTGGTGATTCGAAAACAATTAAAAAAAAGTTAAAAGTGAACTATTAAAAAAAAGCTGAACATAAGTTCACAAATAAAAAATATTGTTTAAATTGTTACTGCCTTGAGTTATTATTTTGGAATAAGCGTAAAATGCTTAAAAACACTAACTTGATTGGATTCATACTTGGCTTTAATAAATAGAATATTGATTACACTGTTAATGTAAAAATATATAATAGAATTTCTAAATAATATAATATATAATAATATTTTCTAAAAGTGTAAGTAATGCTTATTTAACCAAGAAAATGTGACTGGGACATAAATTTACATTTGATTAAAAAAAAAAAAAAGAGTAGAAAATAAATGCATTTTAAATAAGTATAGTTCAAGTCTATTAACATATTTACTGACATATCGCTAGAGACTTACTCATATAAAAATTGTAATCAAACTTTATTTGAAGTACTACTTGTGCACGATGCACACTTCTTAATATAAAGCCTAAAAATATGTTTTAATGTCACTACTGATGAGGATTGTATGATCTTTAAATAATATCGGTCTTTAAATGCAAAATACTTAAAGTGTACTTAAAGTATACTTGCAATAGTTCCACTTTAGCACAATCAAATGTATTTAAGCATATCTCTCGTTGGACTTCAGCACTAGTTCCGCACAATTAAAGTGCATTAAGTACAAAATTTAGCAGACTTTACTAATAAACCAGTTTAGTACACTAAAAGTAAAATTGCAGGGTATTTTTATTTAGTGCATAATATGTAAATATACTTGTAGTATGAAATAAATAAATGTATTTAAAATACATTTTAGTAAATTTATTTTTCATTAGGGTTTTCCTCCTCATTTCAGAAAACCATCAAGCCTCCTCAAAAAGGACATGAATGGACTGAAAAATCAGTTGTATTACTAAAACAAATTAGAAATGATAAACTAATCACTTTATGTTACTGTTTACAGCATAAATGAATTTATAGCTGCAAAGAAGTTACATTATAGCTGATTTTTTAATTGTTTTGTATAATTTAGAGATGTTTTATTGCACATTTAAAACAAAAAAAAATGTAAATGTTTTTAGTTCAGTAAATAGACTGTTCAGTAAAGGGAAAAAATAAAACATTCAGGGAAAAAATGTGAAATTTTTGTAGTGGTGTTAGCGAAAATGTTTTAGGTTAAGTAAAAAAACGGGCCGAACATGCTCATTTACTTAAGGCAGGCAGACTAACAAGTAATGTCTCCGATTCTGAAAGGCAAAATGAAAGAGTAATAGCTTTGAATAATCAGACATCAGTTACAATCTGAAAATCTTTACAAATCACATTGGCTGGAGGTACACCTTTGCGTTTGTGAAAGGGGAAGTTGTTTGGAAGTCGTTCAAAAGTTTTGTGACTGCAAATGAAAAACAGTAGCAGACATGAACACCACTAACTTCCTCCTCTGAACGAAGGATGGCTCCATGTCGTCTACTTCTACTGTATGAAGGTTTTCCTATATTGGATCCATGTGTGTCAGTTTTCCCTCGGAGGCTTGGGAGACTCCACTTTCTAAACATGCTGCCACCCAGAGGACATGTTCATCTACTTGTATTGCAAAAACGGGTGGTAGAATTTGCTCAAAAGTGAAGCACTCCAACCGATGATGAGATATTCATATTGAAACCTGAAGAGAAAAAGAGGGGGGAAAAAACACTTTTCATTTGGACAAAAAGCAAACATTTATATGGCAGATCAAAGTATTGACTGATTGAAAAGACACATCATGAAACTGATATAAAGAAAAAGTGTATCCAAAAACAATATCCGTAAAAAGCTTAGGAATTCCTAACAAATGTCACAGCAGATTTAAATGGTACATTATTTATTATATACATTTATATATAATTGCCTTATGGATACACTGAAATAATTATGTGTATAAAACTACAAACTAGTTTTTTTTAAGGTGGAAAAATTCTGTAAGAGTTCTGTACCTTTTCATAATCACAATATCGTCATTAAATGGATTTAAAAACCATTAAATTATCTAAATCTGTTTGTTTCATTGTTTGGAAGAGGGACTCAAAAAACCCTTACACTTATTAGTAAACAATTCATCTAAAACTAAGCATAGCTAATCTCTAGCTTTCATCAATGTAATGGGAAGAACAGTAATTGGCTACTTTGTTTGACCTACTTCAGAGCACAAATATTGTCATTAGTCATAGACCAAATCCTTTAATGACATCCTGTCATTACGCTGAAGCTAATATGCTAATGGTACAAATGAATTATAAAAGAGCAGAGTTGGTTTTCATTAGCGTTCGGCTCTCAGTGAATAGCTGGGGCACAATGCTTTAATCTAAACCATGCGTGCTTTCATTTAAACCGTGGAGAAAATGAGTGCCAGCTCAGTTTGGATAAGGCCATTTCTGGTGAATCACAGGCAGGGGATCGCAGTTGGATTTTGATTTCTGTTATGTTAGAGTAATTATCAGAATACTGCGAGCCAGCCTGAGCATTGCATAAATCACACAGGGGTGAAATTTAAACAAATAGCCACAATTAGTGGAAAACTGCTTTGTCACAATCAAGCCGTTGTGATGAATTAGGTGTAGCGTGTTTATACTTACCAAAAACGAACTAAGTGAAGTCGAGCTGCCGATCAGAACCAAGCGATCTGTTTGGATTCTGGACTGAAAAAAGATCACACAGATGGTTGGTTAAAGAAAACAGTAGTGATTTTGTCACAGCCAGAGTCTTTTTTCCCCCCCAGTATCTTCACCTGCCGTGTTCGCTTGAGAATAATCACCATGCCATGAGAGCGGTGTAAAACTAGTGTTTTAAAATCATGAAAAGGAACAATAAAGAGTAAAGTGACTCGTGAGCTGTCAGCAAATAATGACTGCTGGCAACTAAGCGTGACACACTCACACTCGCACTGGCATAGGTATGGAGTCCAGTGTGTGCCAAGAATAAATTATCTGTCTGTAACTATTTAAAGGCAGTATTATGGTGTGATTTATGCACAGAAAACTGCATTGTGGGCTCGAACATTTTCCAAGTGCTGCAGCTTGCAGCAATTTAAATTATATGGGGGGAAAACCACCAAAACGACTATTTGACTGTGGTCCCATATTGAAATTGATATATTTATATGGATTAATTTGGCTCAAAGGAGTAGTTATACATTTTTTGAATCTATTTAGGGACTGCAACGCTCCTTCACAGTAAACATTTCACAAATTCTGCACATGTGGAGTTCACGGTCCACGGATGGCATAACTGAAACAGAAAAACGCTTTGATTTGATTCAACAGCATTATTAGGCTTATTCTTCTTTAATTAACACTGCAAATGGCTGAATGTTGCATGAAATACAGCATGCATGAACATGTATCCCAAGGGCAAGATTGTGCTAATGCTTTTTGAACAACCTTCTGTTTCTTCAACTGAATTGATGTGTAATCTTCTCGTCAAAACTACACATACCATGTGATGCAGACTAAATCACATGGCCTATTCATAAAGGTCACTTTTTATTCTGATCATTCACACATTTAATGGGAATTAAGGTTAATGCGCTGCATATGATGACTGATAAACTGTCTACAAAGTAACAAATGGGCCCTTGAATAGGTTAATTTTTACCATAAATCTCAATGGTAAAAATGTATGTAAAACACATACATTCTTAGAAAGGCTGTTAGTCCTGCTCAAAGGGTTAGTTCACCGAAAAAATGAGAATTAGCCCATTGTTTACTCACCCTCAAGGCATCCTAGGTGTATATGACTTCTTTCAGTCGAATGCAGTCGGAGTTATATTAAAATTTGTTCTGGTTCCTCCAAACTTTATAATGTCAGTGGGTGGGTGTTTCTTTTCAACAGTCCAAAACAAGTCCAAAAAGTGCATCTATCCATAATAAAAAAGTGTCTCACACAGCTCCAGGGGGTGAATAAAGGCCTCCTGTAGTGAATCAATGCATTTTTGTAAGAAATTCATGAGGCACCTTTTATTATGGATGGATGCGCTTTATTGGACTTGTTTTGTACTGTTGAAAAGAATCACCCGCCCACTGCCATTATAAAGCTTGGAGGAGCCAGAACAATTTTTAATATATCTCCGATTGCATTCGACTGAAAGAATGAAGTCATATACATCTAGGATGCCTTGAATGTGAGTAAATAATGGGCTAATTTTCATTTTTCCTTTAAAAGAAGCAAACTCAGACCGCTTAAAGGAACAATTCTCCCAAACAATGACAATCTGCTAAAAATGTGCTCACCTTCAGGCCATCCATAATGTAGATGAGGTTTAGTTTTTTTTGTTATGTTTTTATCAGCTGTTTGAGCTGATAAAAACTGATTTTTTGCACCTATTCACTGATTTTTTGCACCTATTCACTGATTTTTTGCACCTATTCACTGCAAAAAAATCCACTAGTGAACAAGCAATACTACATTTCTTCAAAACTGTTTCCAGTAAGAAACAAACTCATCTACATCTTTGGAGAGTACATTTTCAGCCAATTTTCATTTCTGGGGGAGATATTTTGTAAAAAGTTTTCCCACACGTTTGTCAAAATTCATGTGAACAGCTCTCAGACCCCTGAAATGAATCAAGTGTGAAAGCACTCTAAAATATGCATTCTCTCAAGTATGTGGCCACAATTGGATGAGTTGTTTAGCCTCTGTGGTCTCTACCTCAGGTTTCCCATTGTAACAAATACCAAATGTGATTCTTTTATTTATTTATTTAATGATAGAGTTGACCCCTGTTCTTCACACAGTTTAAATTACTTTGAATAAGTTCTACCAATAGCATAACAGACCTTGTACTTATCTTTTGTTTTGAAAATATTTAGTCATTTTTACTGGGTCATAAGTACATATAGAGGAGTCTTTTTTAATGACTAGCAGTGTAGCCACATCGCTATTTTCCGTATGTTGCGCTAAAAAATCTGAGTCATTTAGCAAATCAGTTCATCCCAAGCTGTCCTCTCATTTATCTAATATTAAGTCTGATTCATTCACCCACATGGCTTGTATAACACAATGATTTAAGCGTCTGTTTGTTTGTTTTTCTTCTCGGTTAGGGAGTTGTATTATTTAGTATAAATGTAACTGTTTATTTTTAATACTGTCAGCCTATTTGAGATTTTTCATTCATTTAAAACCATTCTTTGATTTTGTGTCAAAAAATATGGTTGGAGAGAATTATAATTATTGGAATTTTTTATAGAAAATTACCATCTTAAGTATCTTCAATGTATTTAACTACCTTTTTGTTTGTTTGCAGCTCCTAGTGTAGCTTGACTGCTTGAAATTACAATTAGCCTAATTGTGCTTATGAATATACTCTATAGAGAAATGCTGGGAGGTTACAGTCATAGTCATTCACATATATGGGTGTAATATTTTCTTTACAACCAAGTTAAAGAACGCAATGGAAATATGCAAGCTTTGTTCTGTGGTAAACTGATAAGTACTGTCTTCAGTGTCAGCCAAGGCTGCAGTATATTTCCACATTTGCTAGGCATGTGTGAGTAATTAGAAATAACTCATTTGGCAGACTGTCTGGTAATAGTGAGGAAATCGGTGTAATGTTTGGCTCACAGACCTCTGGGCCATACAATTATCATTTACAACGTGTTTGTTTTTTATACACAACTGCCATTTGCTAGATACGCCTCATGTGATGGAAGGCTATCTCAATTCATTGCAACAACACCTTTTAATCTCTTAATGCTATGGGCCTGTGGAAAAACAAGTTGGGCAATGATTTAGTTTTAACATGGTCTCAATTTAATATATTATGCATATTATCTCTGCTCAAATTATTACTAATGAATAGAAAATAACAGAAAGCAGACATAGAAACTCTCAGTAGTAATCTATGGTTTTTAACCAAAAAAGACATTTTGAATTTGTCATATACAGCACCCAACTGGGATGTTGTTAACATGTTAAAAGACATTCTTAGTTTTATTTGATTCTAAATTATGACTGATCGTTGCTTGTTATCTTGACTAATTATCAGTTAACTTTATTATGCATATGCCAGAGTCATTATAATTGATGACTCTTCTAGTTTCTTTTACTGTAATCCTCAATTTTAACTTCCACATCCAAAAAACGGTTATGGTAGAGGAAAATTGTCTTAAGACCCTCTCAATTAAGTCAATGAGTGATAATTAGCACAATTTGAAACCTTCCTAGCATATAATAAATACATATGATATAGTTTAAACTTCATCTTAAAAACTGCTGGAATTACAAACCATTTACTCAGACCTCCGTGACTGACTGACGACAATATAAAACGTTATTATGATGAATGGGTCGTGGTGTCTCTGCAAATAAAGTCACATTTGATTTCAATTCCAAAACATGCCGTGGATGAACTTCACTCAAAAATAAGACATCAGCTACTAGAAGATGAGTGTCTAGCTAAGATTAACTGACAACACAGACCAAGAAGCAAAATAAAATAAATGAATAACATCTGCCCATGAAAACGGCACTCATGAATGAAGCTTGAGCAATATAGTTTGTTCTAATTATGTCTGTTCTACTGTTAGTTTCACTTGTGATTTACGGCAGATGTCCTTATAGTCTTTAAACATCCCTGCTTGAGATGTCCAACAATATAAGTCACCTTAAGTCACAAAAACGTGAATTTACCTTTTGAATGATTCACATGGATCTTCTGATCCGTCAGCTGCCAGATTGTGGGATTAGAATAAAACTCTGACGTTAAAGTTATCAACATTGCTCAGTAGCGTGACAGATTTCGAAGCAGTTCCACGAACAACCTACTTTTTCCAACGACTACAGCGGTGTAGCGCGACCAAACGCCACATCGCCTTTTTTAATGCCAGGACTGAAGGAGCAGGCTAATCAAATGCGCCAATTCGACGGTCGTTTTTTTCTCAGAGAGGCCTTTTCCATTTCTTTCTGTCTGTCATTCTGTCAAACGTCTGTCATTTAGCGAATCGGTTCGTTTCAACCGTTCATCTCATATATGTAGCATTAAGAAGTCGATTCATTCTAGTGAATCGAGTCGCTCGCAATGTTCATATTATAAGCGTGAACACAACAAAACATGATTCAGCGTCGCTGGAGTTGTGTTTCTTCTCAGTTAAGGTGTTGTATCATATACACTACCAGTAAAAAGATTTTTACTGTTTTAAAGAAGTCTCTTCTGCTCACCAGGTCTGCATTTATTTATTCCAAAGTACAGCAAAAAGAGTAAAACTTTGAAATATTTTTACTATATAATTTATTCCTGTTATCAAAGCTAAATTTTCAGCGTCATTACTCCAGTCTTTAGTGTCACATGATCCTTCATAAATCAATCTAATATGCTGATTTGCTGTTCAAGAAACATTTTATTATTATTATCATCAATATTTAAAAGATTTCTATTTCAGATAAATGCATATAAATTTATATTAAAGAAACCTGAAACAATTATACTCTGCTGTTTTCAACATAATAATAACAATAAATGTTTTTTGAGCAGCAAACCAGAATACTAGAATGCTTTATGAAGGATCATGTGACTGGAGTAATAACAAATTCCAGGAATAAATGATATTTACATTTTACATTAAGTTACATTTAAATATATATTCATTTAAATAAAAAATATTTTAAAATGAGTGTTTTTGCTGTACTTATGGATCAAAATAAGTTCAGGCTTGATGAGCAGAGTGACTTAAAAAAAAAACATTAAAAAATCTTACTGTTCAAAAACTTTTGACTGGTAGTGTAGTAAAAATGTAGGCTACCTGATGTACTGTCAGCCTTTTTCTTCACCACTAATTGCTTTTGTGCCAGAAAATGGATCTGATTAAATTATAAAATAGCACCGTTTTCAGTAACTTTAATGTAGTTAACTACTTTTTTGTTTGTTTGTAGCTTGTAGCTGACTTCAAAATATAGCTTGATTATAGGTTGACTACTTGACATTACGATTAGCTGAAAGTTTTAAAGCTTCCTCAACGCTGAAAAAACTCAACAGGTTTTTTGCAGACATTCCTTTGCAAAGCCAAAGTTGCAAAGTAATATCTGCCCATTTGTGTTTAGAATAGACAGATAACGGTAAGCAAGACAACAGGCCCACATATTATTTCGGATCTCATTTGCTTTGAGCTCCACAGGGGCAGTGGGAAAAAAGCGAAAGTGGAGGAGTTGTATTATCAGAGGCCCTAACTCATCTTTAGGGGAGCTCGAATCTGCCCATTGTCTGAGAAGAGGAGCGAGCCCCACACTGTGGCGCCGTGCATTTGAATTGCTGACATGGCAGAAAGCTGTCTGGGTCACAGAGTCACCTGGCACCAGCGGTAATGGCCGGCGAGGCAGGGCGATTGGGGGGGTGGTGGTTTTGAGGGCGTGCTACGTACAGCCGCTGCGGGCATCGGGGCCATTATGGCGATGCTGAAATGCTCCCCTTCTCCGTGATGACAGGCCAATCTTCCTCCAACAATACGGTGTAATTTGTGAGGGGACCTCGCTGTGAGAGTGAAGATGGGTAATTAAGGGAAGAGAGGACAGTCAGGGACACACACAAGCCAACAGTGATGACAGCCATCAGCTGACTGCTGTATGGAGCCTTGTTATACGCTCCATCATCATGGAACTAAACGCTCCCTTGACCCGGCGATGAGCTCGGAGCGAAGCTCAGTGGGGCGGGTGGCTGAGGGGGGGCGTTCGGAGCCTGTTCTTCTCGGGGGAGAGAGAGGAACCAGAGAGAGCAGCGCGGGGAGCATTGTCCCCCGGCTTTCTCATACGTGGGAAAAGCCTTGGAGTTGTACAACGGGAAGTTATTATGAGGCCTCGTTCAGACCCCCCTCCATTACTGTTACTCCCCAACAAAGCCAGCTCAGTCCCAGAGCCCAGCACTGACATGTTGTGGCTGAGCTCTCGCCACAGTCCTAACTGCTGAATTAGGAACTTTCATTTGGCTATTAAGTCATGAATGGGATCTTCCCTCTACTGGCTCTTTAAATGTGAGGGCCTTTATGCTCTTCAGGGGAGTTTAGGCCCTATACTTAGGGGAAAATGATTGGCTCTATTGTAGACTGAGATAATCTCTCTTGTCACTTAACAACTCAGACTGCAGTCAAAGACATGGCACAAAAGTCCTATTTAGTGAAAAGGCCATCTCTAACACTAATACACAGCTTGGTACCCATTTGTGTACTAAATGGACATTAAGCCGCTTAAGAACAGAATACGATATGATTTTAAGCAGTGAGGGAAGTTGCTGAGACTAGTCATACTGTCAACATGTTCATGGCTCCTGATGTAAATCGAATATGCACTTGCATTTATTCATTTCATTAAATTTATCATGGGAACCAACAATATGTGCAGTAAACAATACGTTTCAACTCTACGCTAGATTGGTGACCAAAAAGTATGCATTAAATTGATCAGAAGTCATAGTAAAGACATTTATAATGTTATAATAGATTCCGTTTTTTTTTAAATTATTGCTGTTCTTTCTATTCATCAAAGAATCCTGAAAAAAATATTAAGCAGCAATTGTTTTTAACATTGATGATAATAAGAAATGTTTCTTGACCACCAAATCAGCATATTACAATGATATTTGTGCGATTATGTGACACAGAAACCTAGCTGAAAATTCAGCTTTGCCATCACAGAAATTTAAATGGTTATTTTGAATTGTAAATATACTTCACAGTATTACTGTTTTTTATAGTACTTCTGAACAAATAAATCCAAAATACAACAAAATCAGTAATATTGTGATTTTTTTTTTTTTTTTTTTTTATTGTTTGAGTATATTTTAAAATGTAATATATTTCTGTAATTTCAAAGCTGAATTTAAAAGCATCATTACTCCAGTCTTCAGTGTCACATAATTCTTCAGAAATAATATGCTGATTTGCTGTTATTATGATTATTATTATTGTCAATATTTAGAGCAGAATTTTTTTTTCAGGATTCTTTGATGAATATAAAGATCCAAAGATCAGCATTTATCTGAAATAAAAAGTTTTTGTAATATTATACACTATACCATTCAAAAGCTTGGCAAGATTTCTATTTCAGATAAATGCTGTTCTTCTGAATTTTTAATTCATCAAAGAAACCTGAAAAAATTATATTCAGCTGTTTTCAGCATAATAATAACAAATGTGTTATTATTATTAGCAGCAAATCAGAATATTAGAATGATTTCTAAAGGATCATGTGACTGGAGTAATGATGCTAAACATTCAGCTTTGAAATCACAGAAATAATTACGTTTTAAAATATATTCAAATAAAAAACAGTTTTAATATTTAAAAAAGTAAATCCTGTACTTTGGATCAAATAAATGAAGACTTGGTAAGCAGAAACATTAAAAATCTTACTGTTTAAAAACTTTTGACTGGTAGTGTTAGTAAAGGCCTTTTATCCGCCTTCAGTGAAAACAGAGCCTATTCTGATTATTCTGAACAGCGTTCATAGTTAATCACGGTGGCCAGAGTTCATCACACTTGAGGTTTTACATCATCTCACTGCCCCCACAAGGTTTCAGTGGCTTCTATCATTCTCCAGTGCTTCACACCAGAGCAGATACAAGCCATATGAGTGTGTGTGTGTCTGGAGCTGCTTGGCACAGTCATGGGCAGACTGTGGCTTCCCCCTCACAGACAGCGCACTTTCAACCACACTTCAACCCTCATATTCGCCATGCGACCGCTGATCTGCTGACAGATACTTGATTTACGATTGCTTTGCAGATTTTTATTGCAAATGTTAACGTGACACACACCACTCATGGAAGTCATTTTGGCATCGGTGGTGATGGCTGTATTAAAGTACTTATGTTTTGCAAAGGCAGCGGCTTAATAATATGCTTTCCGCATCTTCTTCTCTGGACTTTGGATCCTGTTTTGTAAATGATGACACTGTATCAGTCATCAAATCCAGTACCTCCATATCTCTTAAAGGGATAGTTCACCCAAAATGAAACAATCTGTCATCATTTACGGAATTACTTTTGTGTTCTGCAGAAGAAAGGAATTCACTTCTTCCAAACAGTGTTTTTTTTTTTAGTGATGCAACTTTTTGTGAACAATCTTTTGAAAAATGAAGAAAATTGTTAAAATGAGCAATACTGAAAATATACAATTAAATAATTTTAGGTTTAACTCTTCCTTTAACATACAACTGATAGCATTGCTAAGAAGCTCAATCAGCTATCAGTCAAAAGTTTTTGGACAGTAAGATTTCTAATGTTTTTTTAAAGAAGTCTCTTCTGTTCACCAAGCCTGCATTTATTTGATCCAAAATACAACAAAAGCAGCAATATTTTTAAAATATGTTTACTATTTTAAATAACTGCTTTGTATTTGAATATATTTTATTTTATATAATTTATTCCTGTGATCAAAGCAAAATTTTCAGCATCATTACTCCAGTCTTCAGTGTCACATGATCCTTCATAAATCATTCTAATATG
Source organism: Cirrhinus molitorella (assembly GCA_033026305.1). NCBI lineage: Eukaryota > Metazoa > Chordata > Actinopteri > Cypriniformes > Cyprinidae > Cirrhinus > Cirrhinus molitorella. Next base: position 25,455,566 of record CM065126.1, read on the forward strand.
CTGACTTGCTGTTTAAGAAACTGTTATTATTATTATTATTATTATTATTATTATTATTATTATTATTATTATCATCAATATTTAACTGCGTTTTTCAGGGTTCTTTAATGAATACAAACATCCAAAGATCAGTATTTATCTGAAATAAAAAAAGCTTTTGTAACATTATACACTATACAATTTTTTTTCATCAAGGATGCTTTAAATTGATCAAAATGATGATAAAGACATTTATAAAGTTACAAAAGATTTCTCTTACAGATAAATGCTTCTTCTTAACTTTCTATTAATCAACGAATCCTGAAAACAAAATAATAATAATAATAATAATAATAATATTTTTTTTTTTAGCAAATCAAAATATTAGAATGAAATATTAGAATATTAGATGAATATTAGAATTGAAATCACATAAATAAATTACATTTTAAAATATATTCAAATAGAAAACAGTTATTTTAAAAAATATTTCAAAATATTACAGTTTTTTTTCTTTGGATTAAATAAATGCAGGTTTGTTGAGCAGAAGTGACTTCTTTTTAAAAAAACATTAAAATATTACTGTACAAAAACGTTTGACTGGTAGTGTACCTTTATGATAAATGTGTAAGTGTATAGAAAATTATACATAAGAGGGCAAACTAGCTGGTGGTGTGAACCTGGACAGTAACTGTTGAAAGCTCAGTACATGAATAAAATACAGCCATGCCTACAGGCTGCCCTGCATTTTAACGTCCCCTTAATTAGGCTCTTTTAAAATGCCTAATTATACATTTATTGTAGTTCGCAAACACACAGACGCACTCACACACACACAAACACACCTTCCCTGCCACAAACACATGCATAAGCATATGGTAACGCTTAAATCCATTTAATAGCTATTTACTGTGATCTGTACTTTTTTATTTAAACACATTTTCCACTCTGCAAATGCTATTTTTTCATAAAACCACTTTTTTCTGTTTTGAATTACATTATTATTGTGCCAGCACTTAGAACATTAGCTGTTACATCTGCGTGTGAAGTGATGCACTTGTGTATTGGAAAAAGTCAAACAACAATTACCTCCGTAAGGCTGGAAGAAGCTGATGTCAGGCTATCAGCCCCTGCTCTCCTTAGCAACACTGGGCCGCCCTGATAATAATAAACGAGACTCTCTCAGCGAGGAAAAAAGGCTCTTTGGCAGAGCGTGAATCATGCAGTTTTAATAAACAGTCATGAGAGCTGGCCAGGCTAAACCTTTGAGGTCAGCGGTAGTTCTGCCATCTACGGCGAGTCTCAATCGCTGCGTACCGAAGGCCCTCGAAAATGAAACCCGACTCCGCAACAGCACAACGGGACATGTGTTCACTCTTACTCTAATGTGAAAATGGACACTCATACATTCAGCTGTGACCTGTTTTTATGGTTTTACACAGTCATAGAGCCCTATAACCTCTAATGGGACACAAACCTGTGCTACAGAGCCATAACGCTCCACCAGCTGTTTCACAGGGAGAGTGACAGCGAATCTTTAAAAACCTAAAATAAAATCCGCACCGCACATGGAAGAGGAAAAGGTTGCAATGGTTATGTTTTTTATGGCTGTTGGACTTTTTCTGACATAGTAAATAACTGAAATTGCATCAAATTTTATTATCTCAAATGTAATATTTTTTTTTAAATAAGTAAATAAGTCATATTTTCATGTACAAAATAGGATGTATAAACAAGCATGCTACAAATCACTTTAAAATGAGCTCATAAAGACCCAGTAAATAATGTTTTGTTTAAGAGGATGACAGATACAACTTCAGGAGGCCTAAAATGGCCCATTAAGCATTTGGTTCTTTGTACTTTGGCAGGAGAATAACAGCTGGCAGGCTGGGCATTCCTCATTTGGCGGCTAAAGAGGGAAGAATTTGTTTTTTTAAGGTAATTACTCAATTCAGAACTGACATGTACCTAATTGATATGGAATATGAAACTGCTTGTTAAATATACTTTGCTATTGCAATCAATCTAATGAAATCAGATAATAAAAGTAAGCTTCGTACTACATTTACATCTGAAGGACCTGAAAATGTTTTCATTATACTTTGCCCCACGGTATATTAAAGTATAAGTAAGTTAGGGTGTTCCATAATTCATTTGAATTAATATTGCAGTAATCTCTGGCAAAAAAAAAAATGACGGATTGTGTCCTACTTTTCTCAAGACAGTAAGTATGCTGTTCAACAGCACCTTAAAAAATAAAAAAAGCCATAGAGTTCCTGACATACTCCACCCATATTTCCCAGACGCTGCAGAAGAAGTGATCTGCGGGTACAATTATCACACATCTTGTCCTTGAAATAGGGGAATGTGGACTGTAGTCTGTGGCTATAATCTCTTACTGACATATTCAAACTATGTCTTTTTGGCTGCGGGAAATGCACAACATTTGAGAACACCATTTTTCATCATTTTCTTGATAGGTGATTAACTGGAGTTTTCCAGGAATCAAATGACACACATTAAAGCAAGTTTTATGTGTATCCCTTTTTGTCCTTTGGCTGCTCCTTTGCTTACATGTAAACTCCTGATCTTTTCAAGTGCGCTAGGAAATCTGTGGGATGTTTGTTTGAAAAAAGAAAATGAGTATGTTGGGATACACACGTTGTCAGGAATTAATGTACTATTAATGATGTCTAATTAATTGCTAAACTAAATGATTGAGCACTTTGTCAAGTCTTTGGCCTGTAAAATCTATTTCATTAATGTAACACTGTTCAGAGCAACTTAAAATTAAAGAATTGTCTTGGACTTTGAAACACAAAGCTCACATGAAATTGTTTGAGAAAGAATCGAACAAAACTATCAACATATTCATAATCTAACAAAAAAATGGACCAGTGGAAGTTGTTTTTTCAGTTCCGATCAGGTAGAAATAGCTTCTGTGGAAGTTTGTCACTTTTACAGTGAACAGCAGCAATAATTCAGAAAGAATGGCCACTCTGTGCGTCTCAGTTCTTTTCACAGAACATAACCGTGAGGACAGAGCCAGCGTGGGGTGGAACACATGGCCAGCGCTCAGTCAGGTGAAAGTGTCACCCCATGCTGGCGTCTGAAATACCCGTCTCCAGGTCCCACTGTGGCCCCTGCCTGCCAGCTGGAGCCCCCTGACCTCTCTAATGCAGCCGGGCCCAGAGTGCCGTCACTGAGCAGGACACAGAAATGAGTGAACGGGTAAACCAGGACCCCCTGAAGCCCACTGGGGTTAATACACAATGTAAACACTGATCTAATATTAGATGGAATTCAAATTTAATATGACCTGACAACCATTAATAAAAAAAATTATAAAAATGACCCCGTTCAAAAGTTTACATACACTTAATTCTTAATACTGTGTTTGTCCCTTGTTTGTCTTGAACAGTTAAACTGCTCACTGTTCTTTAGAAAAATCCTTCAGGTCCCACAAATTCCTTGGTTTTTAAGCATTTTTGTGTATTTAAACTTTTTCCAACAATGACTGTATGATTTTGAGATTCATCTTTTCACACTGAGGACAGCTGAGGAACTCGGGGGGGGGGGGGGGGGAAATATAAATAATTTTGTCTTCTCGGAAATATGTAAGTATCTTCTGTAGCTTCTGACGGGCAGTACAAAATGAAAAAATATATTTATATTTTAGACAAAATGAGAAAAAATGTACACATCATTCTGTTCAAAAGGGTGTACCCCTCGGGGGGCACACACGTGCAGATCATGGAGTAGTTGCTTTTTTTCTGAGCTCCTCTCGCTGGCACTAAATTTTGAACATTTTTGTAACTAAAAAGTGTGCACCCCTGGCTCTTAATGTACTGTGTTTCTCTCTGAAGTATCAGTGAGTGTTTAAACCTTCTGTAATAGTTGCATATGAGTCCCACAGTTGTCCTCGGTGTGAAAAGATGGATCTCAAAATCATACAGTCATTGTTAGAAAGGGTTCAAATACACAGAAATGCTACAAAACCAAAGAATTTGTCAGACCTGAAGAATTTTTCTGAAGAACAGCAGGCAGTTTAACTGTTCAGGACAAACAAGGACATGAACAAGTATTACTAAACAAAACAAACAAAAAACAGCCGTGGGTCATTTAGGTAACAACACAGTATTAAGAATTAAATGAATGTAAACTTTTGAACGGGGTCATTTTTGTAAATTAAACAATTATTTTCTCTTGTGGACTATTTGCGAACATCTTTTATGTGAAATATCTCTTTCAGGTCAGTACTAAATAAAAACTAACATGCATTTTGTGTTTTGGTAAAATTATTTAACATTTTGCAGATTCTGCAAGGTGTATGTAAACTTTTGACTTTAACTGTATTACCATAAGTAGTCTAACTCTTAAATTCAGTTTTGTAGGAGTAGCCTAATTTAAGCTGATTCACTGATAATTTGACTTCAATAAAATTCAAGGCAAAATAGTCAAAAAATATATTTTTTTAAGGAATGTCTGAGGAATGTTTGAAAAAAAAAATCTAAAAAATCTAAATGCTTTAGAATAATTTAGAAACCGTTATTATGGATACAATACTCATATTTTAGGCAGAAGCAACGATTTGAAGTTAAAAATGTCTTGTGGATTTATGTATTACAAACACAAAGCTTTTCACTTCACAAAATAATAATAGACTGATTGGAGTCGTGTGGATTACTTATAGATTACTGTGCTGTTTGGATTTTCATTCTGACGGCACCTATTCAGTGCAGAGGATCCATTGGTGAGCAGATGATGAATTGCTAAATTTCTACAAATCTGTTCTGATGAAGAAACAAACTCATCCACATCTTGGATGGTCTGAGGGTGAGTAAAGTTTCGGCACATTTTCATTTTAACATACACTGTGGAATACAAAAATTTAAAAAGACTTTTTGTACTGAGGAAAAAAAAAGAAACTAAATCACACAAGCACCTGGATTTTTTTAAGGTGATATATTTCTCCAAAACAGCAACAGGCTAATGTATTGTTTTCTCAAGTCATAGAAACACAATAGCGATGTCTATGACCTGTCGCTGACAAAATTACAGCGCTATTTTAAATCATTATGGGTTATTCAAAGGAGCCAGAATGGATTGGACACTACAGACCCAAAAGCTCCATGGAGAATGTAACTCTGGAAAGCAGACCTGCAGGCAGACAGTCGTAAATTCCCCTACATGAAAACCTTTCTTTCCTGTACTGATATCTCCCTCTTAGGCACTAAATCTTCACTGTTAACTTGAGGCCATTAGAACCAAACACAGGGATTGCTGACTAATTGATAACGTTACGATTTGAAACATTCTCAGAGGCCCTAATTGAAAACATTAGGGAGGAGGCCTGGAGATGTCTGGGGAACGAGCGGAGGGAATCGAAGGGGGTCTTTGATCTTGGAGCTTGTCTGTCATCCTGTTTTCCTTCAAGGTTTCCTGGTTTGTTTCAGTAGACTGAGGCAGACTCTTGGGGACAGGACGTTAATGGATCACTTAAAAGAGACCTATTCTTTACGAGGAGGCTAAAGCGTTATCAGCTGGGTTAAAGACAGTCAGGCCGCAGAACTGCATTTATGGGGGGGAGAGGAGGGGGCTGACAGATAACCCTACTGAGTATTACAGTAGCTTTTTGTTGCAGGGGAGGAACTGCACTTTTCAGGGAGGAAAAATGGGAGAAAATCATTGCAGAGTTCAGGACATTGTTTGAATCAGTTTGTCACATTGATGCAAAAGCAAGATTTTACAGAATGCAAGAGCAGAACGTAACGTAATCATGTGTGTGTGGGTTCATCCAAACATTTTATAGAAAAAAACTACTTAGAATCAAAATAGGTGCTCAAGATGTTAAACAACAGATACAAGGTTGAATCTTACTACAGCTGACAGAATCAGTTAACCCTTTAATTTCCCAAACAATATTTGATGTGGAATCATTTAGTTTTGCTTAAATGACTACTAAATGAACATTCAAGTGCTTGAATGGTCATTTACACCAAACATGCTAACCAAACAGTCATCAGATCTTCCATAGTTTCATGGATGTTCTCAGGGAAACTTGCAGTAACATTAATTAAACTTTCTCTCAACCATATCAGGATAAACATTCTCAAAACGTTAACATGAAACCATTATTCCTACATTGTTAGTATAATGATCTTTAAATGTTACTACAGGGAAGTTTGGCTATACTCATTATGAGTAACTACATCTGCAAATAAAATTTGATAAGGTCAGAAATGTCTTTAAACTGTGCTTAGAAGTTATAAGACACTTTAATTATTTAATCATAGTGAATAGAACCTTGTCTATTCTTCATAAACTACCGGTCAAAAGTTTTTTTTGTTTATTTTTATTTATTTATTTTTTAAATGTCTTTTTGCCTGCATTTATTTGATTCAAAGTACAACAAAAACAGTAACATTTTGAAATATTTTTACTATTTAAAATAACTGTTATTCTATTTTAATTTTCTATTTATTATTATTATTATCAATATTTAAAACAGTTTAGTATTTTTTTTGTAACATTACACAGTATACCATTTAAAAAGTGTTACAAAAGATTTCTATTTCAGATAAATGCTGTTCTTCTGAAATTTCTATTCATCAAAGAAACCTGAAAAATATTCTGCTCAGCTGTTTTCAAATTAGAATATTAGAATGATTTCTGAAGGATCATGTGAATGGAGTAATGATGCAAAAAAAATTAAGCTTTGAAATCACAGGAAGAAATTACAATTTAAAACACATTCAAATCAAACACAGTTATTTTAAATAGTAAAACTATTTTACTGTTTTTACTGTATTTTGGATCAAATAAATGCAGGTTTGGTGGAAAAAAAAACATTAACTGACTGGTAGTGTTATATATGTCTTTGTTTTGACAAATTCTAACACATTCTATTCACTGTTGTCTCAGCAGCTTTAAAATCTCCAGGTCGGCAGCACACATGCTTATTATTGAGATGGACTGACATCAAACTTGCTGTAAATTTACTGATACAGCCTAATATGAAAATAAACTGTCAAGAACGTTTGGATTTGATCTTGGCCAGTCCAGCATTCTAAAAACTTTACACTTGATCCAAAGCACCAGCAGAAAATTGCTTTTTGTCTCTTGCAACCATGCATTTAGATTACAAACGAAGCCTGAATAAGGTGGGATATATCATTGTCCTTTTTTTTTTTTTCCACTGTGAATTAGCAGCAGTCGTCTCAGTTGAGTAAAGAGCGCGCAGAGGAGGACTCCTCTGAGTACATAACACAACATGATTCTCCAAGCTGTCCAGGCTCCGGAGCACAGTTGGCTTTGATAATGGGATTCCAAATCACAGTTGGCTTTGAGCAGAAACATTTACTTTAGAGAGATTTTTTGTTTGCGTGTCAAAGCCCCATCCATTCCAATGGCTCTGAATTATAGTGGAGATCATGCTGTTCCAGCATGAAATGGTGCCTGCAACAGAAAGATCAGATTTCATGAATTTTGGTCTTTCATCCTTATGAAAGAAATGTGTGCGCCGTCCCAAAACGTTATGAACGATTCTTTAAAGTTTGCGTAGAAAGCATACTGTATTTTTACAATTTTAAGAAAATGACATTCAATTCTGAAAGCAAATTTCACTGAAGAGGCAATTTGCTGCATAACAAGGAAGCATTAAATGAAGACCATATTGTTATTTTAGATCTGAATCTCTAATGACATCTAAATTGAGAGATATCTGACACATAAAACCATCGAAAATGCACTTAAGCTAGCTCTTATTTATCATTTAAAACTGACGGCACTCCTGTTTGCGCCCTCAGGCTTTCACACTTTAATTGGACTGGTGCCACGGCTGCAGCGTGGCTGGAGATCAATGGATTGCATGGCCAGTGGAGCGTCCGTGACCCATACAGTCAGACTCTCACTGAGCGTCTGCCTCTCGCTGCCTGTCTCACTCTCCTGCCCCAGGCTACATAGTCTCCGTGTATCCAGGCACGCCAATCAAACAAGCCTTATCGCAGTCTGAGTCAGTGTGGGTCCTCACTTAAACGCTCTTAATTGTAGCATGATTACACTTGCTAAGCTGTGCCTTTATAAAGGAATACGTTCTGTTTTGTGTATGGTGTAGGGTGACAAAATTTAATCAAGTTTAAGACGGTAATTACTATCAGACTATGTTTTCATGAAAACAAATGAGACCACAGCTGTATTTACAAGCATTTTCATATTAGAAAGCAAAACATTTAGGTTTTAAACAAATTTATGAGATCATTAAGAAGTATGAGGGTTTTAGCTTTTTTAATTTTGCTAAACGACAACAGCAAAACATCAAAGGACACCTGGCTTTTAGAAACAAAATGTTATGTTGTTTTCCTCATGCTACACCATCACATGTATGTAGTTACGTAATTTAATAAATCTGTTACAGTTACTAAAAAAAGTGTGCAATTAAAATGTTAATAATTACAAAGTGGGTTACTGGATATTTTCACGCTCATACATATTTGATTTATTTCCCAAATTGCATTGACTGCTCTAAAATACAAGACACCAATGTTTAGGACACAGAATAAGACACATGCTTATTTGATAACCGTTTTATTTCCAATTTGGATTTATGCATATGCTTAATTTTTTAAGATTAACAGTTTTTTTTCCAAAGCATTGTCTTTTTTATCATTTAATTTCAAAAACAGTATTATAGCTATTAAACTATATCTTGTTATGATTTTAAATCCGTATTTAACCTTAGAACAATCTCAAGGTAAAAAAAAAAAAAAGTGCTAAAATCTGATATTGTGAGGGCTGTGCTTTAAAATTAAACTATTAAAATCTTTAAAAGGGCTTTGAGAAGTCTGACAGTAATGTGTCAAATACTACTGTAAGGTTAACCCTGCCTGCTTTCAAAGTTTCAAAATGATTAACAGTTGAAAACATTTTGTTAGAAATTTAGAAAGGTAATCAAAAAGTATAACACATGTAATCAGTTGCATTAATTCAATTAATTAAAGTAATTGAAACAGTTACACTACTTATTACATTTTAAATGGAGTAACTTGTAATAAAAGTAACCTTTCCATCGCTGCACCAAACATAACCAAAAAAAAAGTTCAGATTGGAAAACTTTGGCAAATCACTGTGGAGGAAAGTTTTTTATTAAGTACGATTTGTACTCATTACCACACACACACACACACACACACACACACACACACTTCTTCAGAATGTGGTAGAAACTTTACAATTAAACATGACAAGTAACACACTGGATTAAATGTAACATTTTAAAATAGTAAAACTGAAATTGTAAAACATACTCCAATTACATTGGTTTTATTTTTTTTACACTGTAAGATTATTTCAACAAAACTAAATCAATTCACTATTACAATATTTGTGATAACATCACAGCTTCTCCTAAAACATTTAATCAGTCCTACCCCTCTATATTATGATTAACCCCTAAATTAAGATCATAACCTATTATTTTGCGGAGATTTCAGGAGTGCTGGTTCAAATCCAATTCCATTTGAGGAAGAGATAGTAATTTATATCTACAGGGCTTTGCATAGGAAGTGCCCAGGCCCTTTGCTTTTGAACCTTTGGGTTTGCTTTAATGTGGGTCAGCTTGGAGGTGTAGTCCAGAGGTGTGGGGTGATATTACAGACTGCGAGAGAGAGTGTTTGCTCTCTGCTTATTATGGAGAGGAGCCAGTCTTCTCTGAGACCGTGGGGAGAAGATGGCAGCACTGATAGCAGCCACATGGGTTCCATCAGACTAATTGAAGCAGGCTGCTCTGCACCAAAACTGAGCCCTGAAGGACGTGACAAAACCAATTGATTTAAAGGCAATAGAAACAGTACTCAAAAAATGACATTTTTACCAACAGCCCTTAATGCGAAGCAGGGTTGTTTACGGCCAAGGAGGTGTCTCCCGAATATGTATTTTACTTTTACTGATTAGAGAGAAGTTTGGGCTTACACGCTGCAGGGTTTCAGAAACAGAGCTGCACTTCAAAAACAGAGCAGTGATGAAGGCATTCTTTCCAGTGCAGGAACCCAAGTATGATATTACAATAATCTGAGTGATTCTGCACTTATGTCAGATCCATTTGGAGCACTAAAAGATGTTGACAGAGACAAGGATGAACAAAGGAAGCCTCACGTGCAGCATGGAAAGTTTTTAAAAACACATGTAACTTGATCAGAGATATGACAACAAAATAAAGGTCATTTTAAAAGGATTTGGCATACAAGAGCATGGGTGTACATGAGCACAACGTGCATCATAAGGTTCAGTATAAGTTGAGATCATTTTTGACAAACAATTTATTATTACTAATATCAGCAGATCAAATGATTGGTCACTAATTTATCAAGATTTCAACACAGTGCTTATGTAGAAAGCCATGGCGAAAAGACCTTTCCAAGGAATGTACATCTGATCATCTTAAGTGTCATCATCTGACTGCGATGAAAAGCGTTCTCATAGGGTCAGAGAAGCAGCTTTCATAATATTTCAGTCTCACACATAATTCTTATATTTAAAACTACAGTCATGGCACAGTGGTTAACCAGAAAAAATTTAAATGGCACGTCATGCCCAAAAGGTTGCTGACCCCTGATTTATACTAAAAATAGGGCCCTATGATTTAACGTAGACAGAATCACAGAATCCGATCATAAACATGGAATTAAACATTATTTTAATGTTTAGTGTCTGTGAATATTAAGCTGCAAAAATACTATTTAAATGTGAATCCTGCATGTTCTGCGTGTCTCTGTGTGAATGAATGGTGCAGGCACTCAGTTTTATTAATATACTAAAGCAAGTTTTTAGCCCATGAGTCCATGAATACATAATCTCTACAACTGCTCTGAGATCAACTGCATGAGCATTCACCATTTCTATTGAGAAAAAAACATTACCATATCATATTCAGACACTTAAAGGTCTTCAAAGCAACCCGTCAAAATAAAAGTTTGGTTTAACTTGAAAAAACTGTGACAGAAATATGTAAAAGTACTACTGCTACTAGTAATAATAAAATTATTTAAACATTATTTTTAAGGAATATTTACAAAAAAAATAAAAATAAAAAAAATTATCAGAATCTATTTTCCAGAACAATGTAAATGCACAACACAGTATCTCTGAAAATAAATAAATAAACAAATATTTAAAACAAAAACAACAAATCTATTAATTAGACATGCTTTTGATTGTTAATATTTACTGAAACCATTCAAATAGAAACCAGAAATTTTATGGAAAACAGAATTTGGTCCAAATAAAAATGAATTTCATGGGGCCATAAAAATTTAATTTTTGTTAAACTTTTAATGAATTGCTGTTAAATGTGTAAAACTGTGTAAGTTTCATGATTTAAATTAATTAGACATGTTTTTTGATTAATTTATTTTAATTTAAATATTAAAACTAGTCTAGAAAAATGAAAAAGGGACAAAAACATAGTTTGGAAAAAAGAAAACAGATTTCATAGGGCCCTATAAAAAGCCAATAATCAAAACAAAACCACATTTGTAAACCTGGACCATAAAATCAGTCATAAGGGTCAATTTTTAAAAATTGAGATATATACATCACAAAAGCTGAATAAACAAGCTTTACATTGATGTATGGTTTGTTTGGATAGGATTTGGCCGAGATACAAATATTTGAAAATCTGGAATTTGAGGGTATAGAAAAATATGAGAAAAGTTGTCCAAAAAAACTTGAATCAAAAATCAAGTTTTGATATATTTACAGTAGGAAATTAATAAAATATCTTCATGGAACATGATCTTTACTTAATATCCTAATGGTTTTTGGCATAAAAGAAGAATAGATCATTTTGACGCCTACAATGTTAAATTGCTACAAATATACCCATGCTACTTACGACTGGTTTTGTCCAGGGTCACATTTATAAAAGTAAAATTAGTATAGTTTAATACATAGTTATAAACACCAGCTTTTGACTATAATATTATATCTTTGTGTAAAATCGTTGTAATAAATATTATTTGATTATTTTGTAGATTTCTAGGTCGTTTTATTGAACCATTTAAATAAATTAATTAAAGTAAATCAGATTTTTTCAGCATATATGAGAAAGAGTACAACCACATTTCTTTATTACATCAGTTCGCTTCTCTGTAAAGTTGTGCATGCAATACAAAGCAATGTTGCATTTTGTCACGCTAGTAATTAGAAAAAGTAACTTGTTCCCAGTAAAGCTACACTCTTTTGGAAAGCTATTGTCAAGCTACTGCAAAATGCAGGTAGGTTAGTGTCGTCACTACTTTGAATTACTACTTACTCCCTATAACATTAGAAGCAGAGACAAAACAATAAGGCTTTCAAAATGTCTCTAAAGCAGATTAACATAGGTTTTAGATACAGATATGCTAGGTTAAACAGCCAGTGGTCACAACAAGTGGTTGACCTAGAATATCTATTTCTAATTGTATGTCATTACACTAAACTGGACATGCTTGTGTGTGATGAGGCAGGGAGAGGCAGGGTTCACATGTCCGGCCTGCACATTGTTCAGAGCCATTGTCCCTGGGATTGTCTGGCTCCAGACCTCAGAAACCCTAATTACATGTCTGCAAAAACCACATACAATACCAGACCAACAAGGCAGCTTATCACTTGAAACTCTCCATGCGCAATTTTCATCCCCATTGTTTTGCTTTTCTCTAAGTCTTGTGTCAGAAGTAAAAGGAAAGTTATTGTGTGCTTATATACTGTAACGAATAAAGCAAGCAAACACTGAAATGCTCATAGCCAGATAAGTGTCCTACGATTTAACAGTGTGCACAAAGTACTGGCCATGTATTCTTCTTCAAAAACAACAAAACATGTATATGTCTGGGTATTTAAATCAAACATTTGTAATAATTACTGAAAACGTTATTAAAGAAAGAGACAGCTGATAAAAGATGAAATGGTAGGCCCGCATACAATCCATAACTTGCTTCTGCTTATCTGGTGTTTCTTCAAAGGCTGCACCAAAAGAACATTAAGGCCATTTGAGTCAGTAATAGGACATGACATACAGAGAAAAACATACAACCAGGGTCAAATATGGTGCTTGTTAAGATAACGAATGCCCCATGTGAACACTATGCTGTACAGCTTGCACATACCCACTCAGATGAAACTGAAGCCAAATAACAGACGTTTGCACTAAACTGTATTTTATGCTGAATATTGCCCAAGTTTTCACTGTCCGCAAACATTCCTTTGCATTCTACATGGCAAAGACCCACATTCACTTACTTAAACAGCTGCCAGTGAAGTCCAAGCTATAAAATATATAAATATAATGCTAAATGTTAAAGACAATTACTTTAATGATGCTTACTTTATCCATTATTTAGTCCAGCACTTTTTGCTACACATTTAGGCTACAATACTGTGAAAGATCAAATTTCTTCTAAAAGACAGTCTAGCACCCCATAGTTGGCAGTGAGAAGATGTGCAGTTTACTGGTGTGTATTAAAATAAAACAAGCCACTAAAAGTCAACAGGGAAGCTTGTGCTCTTTTTAAACTCTGCCTCATATAAATAATGCAGAACTTGGTGATTCTTACTAAACTGGATTATAATTGCATTATTGGTTTACGTAGCCTCCCGAAGTATCCCAAAGGGAAGTTCTTTGGCAAAGACTTGCTTTAATATGTCTTGAAATTGTTACCAGCTGACTTGGCTACAGGAAATGCGTCTCTCTTAAAAACCTCAAAGCAAATAATACAAGTAGCATGCAATATTCATAACCCTGTTTGGTTTTATTGCTGTCCATCCGACGGCGACATGTAGACATCTTGCCTCTCGGTATTTCATTACAAGTATTTTTGTTTAATACTTTGCACAAAGTCTGTGATATCATTTAGTCTCATCAATCTGTCGTCTCCCGGGGCTTAGTTTTATCCATGCTACTATGAAAGCATCTCTTGACCTTCTAACCCTCCTGAGACTATCATCAGAGCCTTGTGGAGCCAGATCAAACCCATAATAGCCCTGTGTTCTTTTTCTCTCTTTCTCTGCATGAGACAGGACACAATGTCTTCAGGCAGTGGTGTAAAGTACACCCTGCCAGCAAACTTAGATCTTAAATATCACACTAAGAAGGTATTTCACCTTCTCAGCTTAGGCAAGCAGATTTTTTTTAGAACTTGTTTACAACAACACTGAATTAGTCAAACGATCAGCCAGATCTGTTCGCCACATGATAGATACATTTTTTGCATTGCATTATGCCTGGCTTTTGGGCTGTGGGAGAGATTTCATTTGTTTCCTTTTTCAGACAGGCAGAGAAAGACAAAGTATGTTTGAATGGTGACATCATACATGCTGAAGCATTCAAAGGGCCAAGTGGAGAAAGTCTGGTCTGCATGGATGGTATCTACCTGCTCTCCAGCTTTATCATTTAGGACTTACTAGCTCTGAATGTTTGCCATACAGAACTCGGAGTAATATAAAAGTAGGCACAGAAGTTAATATTTTCCTCCTAAAATACAGAATATATTAGAGAAGAAATATTCTGCATTTAACATGTGCAATGGAAAATGTGAGAACTTTTGGAGGACTTTGACAGAAATCTGAAACGTGGCAGCACATCATATTTACAATTTATTTCCATAACTTAAATTAAAAAAAAAATATATATATATATATGTATACATAACACAATTGTGTCATTTGTGTCTTTTTTTGGGGGGGGGTTCAGGTAGTTGTGTTATGTTGTAACGCAAGTTAAAGCATATGTAATTCCATTTGCGTTCCATCACTTCAAACTGTGTGTCTAAAATTCCAAGGTAACTAGTAAATGGAGTAGTAATTCACCCTATCGAATTGTGAATGTAATTAAGAGAAAAGTAAACAGCCCTGGGCAGGCAATAACACGAAGTGGAGTTGATTCAAGAAAACCCTCCGAAAGTACTTAGTGAAATTAGACCAGAACTGATAACATCTACTTACCAAACTTAATTAGTTCAGGCACTCAGATGTTTCAAAGCATTCCAGGCTGTCTATGGTAAGGCCGTCCCATCCTAGCTTTTTGTTCTTGGCACATGCGATGCTTCTCGACTGCTTTTTTTATCACTGCTATTTGTCACACCGAGACACGTACCGGTCTAATACAACGGGTGATTTTTCAAAACAGTCGAAACTTGGTTGTCTTTGATCTAAAAGGGACAAAGAAGCCACAGAGAATCTGTGAAAGCAGTTCAGAGAGAAGACACGTGATTGAGATATACTTTATGTCAAAAACAACTAACGGCGCTTTCCTTTGACATCACAGATGACACGCAAAACACGAAAGCGGAGGGGGGAGCAGGCACACTGGTGTGAACTGAGAAGTCTGTGTTTTCTCAATGCGGCCCCCGCTCCAAAGCTCGCCGATGTGAAGGAAAGTCATGCAGCGGTGACTTTCGGCCGTCAGCATCGGGGAGTCCGGCTCCCTTGTCTACTTAAGCCTCTTGATATGAGTGTGAAAGCTGTTGTTAATAAAAGTTTCAAAGGGAGAGATGAAAAGGAGGAGAAATTGAGCAGCCTGGGCAGCATTATTCCCGCTCTGTATGGTGGCTGCCCTGGCGGAGGTGTTCCGCCGACCGCAGGGGCTCGCAGAGGTCGCCGGAGATGTCGCCACCGTCGCCCAAGGGCAGGGGCGAAATCACTCGCCTCTCACAGGCTTCAAAGAGCTGGGCAATTACACTCAAGTAGCCAAATGAATAGATGTCTCAGCTTGCCAGCAGTTTCTTCAGAAAAACAGAGGAGGCCTTTGAGAGGGAGAGGAGGGGAGAGCCACACCTTATGAGTAATGTGTAACAACTCGTTTGATAATTGCAGGGGGAAAAAGCTGCCCGTCTTCTATCCCGAAAAAGGCAACCCGCGCCAGCCGCTGGCTCTGATCGCAGACAGAAAAACCGGAGAGAAAAAGGCCGAGTGGCAGTGCTCCATATGAGCAATGTTGTTTAGAGAAGGCGTCCATTGTGAATGCTACTCTCGAGCAGTGGCACATACGAAGTCAGCTTCCCATTGAGTGGGCTGAAAAGGGCCTTTGATTGGAAATTGCTCTGGCAGGAGAGCACACCTGCAGAGAGCGCTCTATAGAGCCTTTTGGAGGGCCCAGCAGCTGCCAGAGCTGTAAGTCTGGGCACCCAGTGGGCCGAAGAATAGAAGCTGTGGAGTCTTTCAATGCAAAGCCACTTAGTAACAGAAGGCATGTGCCAAGCTTGCAAAGGCAGAATGAAAAGTGCCCTTCGGAGTTGACTAAATATCAGGGGGGCACTGCTTCCAAACTCCCCCAGCCCCCTCTTGCACTTCTATTTGGGAGAACAATGACCGACCTGAGAGCCCAAACCGCAGAAATATACCAACAATCGCCAGGGAGAGGGGCGAGGAACTCAGCCGGAGTGTGGAAGCCATCAATTACACAGAGCAAAAGTTAAAAACCCAGCGGGACCAACGCATTAGAATGCAGAGATATGCAGGCCCGCAGGCGATGGACGGCTCTACTGTGCTGTGGTCGAGGCCCCAGAAATGTACTGCGTGGAAGAATATGGACCATGACTGAGAACATTCGACCACAAGCCTCGGTTTTATGCGAGGTTCCATCTTTCATTGTTCGGAGCGCTATCTTTCGGAGGCTTGTATAATGTGGAATTGCTCTTAAAGGGGCAGTGCGCCCCAAACCGTCATTTACTCACACTTGTATCACTCCGAACTTGTGTGACTTTGAAAAGAAGATATTTTGAGAAATGCCGTTTCCGTTACGTGGATAGAAACAGTTCAAAACGTCTTTTGAAAGGAGTGTGCGTAAACAATGACGGAATTTCCATTTTTTTGTCTCTTTAAAGATACAACTTGTTGAATGCAGCTGGAACATAACTTTACCAAACACGGTCTCCGTATAAACACAACATGAGGTTTAACAAGACTTCCACTGTATACCGCTTTGGAAAATCTCATCTTGAAAGACTTCAAGGGATCAAAAGCAGTTGACTGTCCGGGCACTGAGGTCCCGGATCCCCTCGCGTTCTTTCGACTGAATCCCTCTGAAGGCGCCGCCTGACACATAGAGAGCCATGTGCAGGAATCACACAAAGCATTGTCAATTGAAGTATCTCCCAGCAGCTAATTTATGATGCCCTCAAAGCAATTTTCACAGTCAGAAAAGTGCAATTGTATTTTCCAGCTCATTAAACCCAAGCACAACAAAGCTTTCATCCTCCCGCAACCCCCTCCCTCTCTTTCCACCCCTCCAACCCACAGTCTGCATTTCAAAAGAGGCAACATGAAAACACAAGCCTCCGCTAAGTGTAAAATAAACATTTTGCTCTCATTTCTATGTTTTTACGGTCACCACCAGGAATCTCTCTGCGCGTACGGCACGGATGAGAGCGCGGGGGCTTGAAGTGTTCATAAATGTGGCGCGGCTCAGATGCAGTGAGAATTTAAGGCTTGTTTATTCAGAGGGCCTCTTTGCTCTCCTCCCTCCCCTTTGTTCTGGGTTTCATGGGAGGACTTGGAAATTGTAATCTCAGGACAATCAGCCTGACTTATTTGTTCAGGCCCTGTCTCACTCGTAATCGCAGTAAACCCTTTAAATCATGTGAGTACCTGTTAAAGAGCCTCACTGTGAGGTGCCTGCATTCCCCGGCCTCGGAAATCTCCCCGCTTGAAACGCTCTCTCAGTCTCAAGTGCTTAATAAGTGTTAGCAGTTCAATCAATCTCATGTTAAAAAGTGCTCTTGATAGATGGCTCTTGTTTACTTTTGATCTTTGTTTGTAGGACTTGAAAACAGCTTTCTGGGTTTCTTCACAAGTCAAGTGGGAATGATGCTAGAATATGCTGACTAGGACTTCCTTTCTTGTCTGATTTTGACTGTGAACTCTGAGCTTCTAATTATAAATGATTCAAATGACAAACAGAAGTAACAATGACATACAGATAAATGCTTTCGGAGTGGCTGACAAGTAAGGTCTGCATAAGAACAGCCCCTTTTGATACAATACTACATTTCGGCTGAAGGGAAACGTGCTCTGAGGAACATCAAGTGCTGGTTTTCTGTCAGGGCTCAATCAAAGTTGGGCTGAGGAAGCAAAAGGGATAATTCACACTTCTGTGAAAACCTAACTCATTGATTCATACAGAGAGATTTTGCGGACAGAGTGAGAGCGGATGGAGCATTCGAACGTGTGGTCACATTCTTCGGTTCCTCACTTAACCACAAAATGGCCACAATTAGTTTCTCATCCCAACAGTCAAAACCATGTGACCACGCTCATTGTCCTTTGCTTTCCCTCAAAAATCTTGGCTTGAATCCACAGATGAAGTCCAGAAAAATTGCCTCAATTGTCCGCCGTCATCTTTGTGGTGCACCTTAAGTGTTATTTGCTTTTTAGTGTAATGGATATTACATTTCCACTGGAGTACAAGAGAGAAGGAGAAAGTGACTGTAAATGCCAGTAAATGAAAAAATATGCTTAGTCTGTCAGGACATGCAATTAAACTTGATAAACTTGAACATTTAGGTAATTCCCTCACAGCATGCTTTATAAATGAACCTGACATGAAAATGACACTGCAAAACCTCATCTCATTTTCACAAAATCTACTTGCACACAACAATATCCTCTCATTAAAGGGAGAGCTCATCCAAAAATGAAAATTCTGTCATCATTTACCCACCCTTTATGTCATTCCAAACCTGTGTGACTTTTCCTTCTGCTGTGAAACACAAAGAAGTTCTGTTTTGGGACATATCCCAAAACAAAAGACAAAATCTGAAAGTCAAACAAGGGTATAAACAACATGCAGGTGAGTAAATGATGACAGAATCCCTCACTTTAATATACTATATTCACATACAAATTCATATTGTCTCTCATTTCTTTAAAATGAATGATATAACACACTGTATGCATTCATTTTCATTGCTGACCACTGAATATTTTCACTTCTCTTTCTTTTCTCTTTGTGCTTTGTAGCTAGTAAAGTTAGCCAGCTAACAGCAGTAAAACAGCTAAATATTGTCCCCAAGAGAGTCATTCCTTTAGATATGCTACTTTAAAAGATGTTTTGCTTGAGTTTCGGACAAGGGTTATTTTCAGTAAAATACTATGTTTTTATTGTGCATACATATTTGATTTTTTACTACACAAAACACACCATGACCACAAATCATTTTTAATATATGCATACAAAATGATGTGTATCAGTTTGTATAAAAATCACTGAGAAATGGCTGGGCTGCATTAATAGGTTCATGGCTCTGTGGTGGGTTCAATCTCTCAGCTGGGATGCTCAACAGTTCATGGGCGGCTTACCCTTATAATTGTTCCAAAACATGAGTGCGACAGTTGAGCTAAAGCAGGCAAGATTTTTCTGTGGGGAAGTCAAATGGCTTTAGGATTGGGGCCATGATGTTAGCCTAAACTGATTGGGTCAGGTCAAGCTCTTGTTAAGTCAAATAAAAGGTCAAGATACTTTCTACTTATCCGTGTCACCCGAGGCCTCTGTTTTAAGTGCCCCCTCTGGGCAGAGTAAAAAATCTTAAGGAAACCCTATGCGCATGGACATAAACACAAGCCCAACTTGCCAAAGCAGTTTCCCTTTCGGGGTAGTTAAGCATTTATGAGGCCTGACCTCCGCCGGTTTCACTCGCAACAACCCATTGGGTTCTAGTTCAAAAAGATGGCAAAAGAACCCTGGCCAGAATGTGAGGAAATACTAGAAATAACTCAACTCAGGCCTTTTTCTAAACCACTTTTCATAAGCAACAACAAGTTTTATTCTGTTCAAACAAGCTACCACTATCCACAGATGACAACCTGTATTCTGAACGCACGTTAATGCGTACATGTTGCAAAAAACAAAAACAGACATATGCATTTCGTTGGTAAGAAAGCACTTCTCAAGATCCATACTGAGTATCTCAGGTGTAGAAAAACTGTCTAAACTGACTAGAAAAATAATAATAGGTAACAGACAACAAATAAAAATGAACCTGTAACAGACACCTCAGTGTAGAGCTATATAGTTTTTGTTAACATTTACATAACACTTTTTGAAGGCCTGGGATTCAGTTGCTGTCACTGATACAGCAATAATCATTATCCAAGAGGTAATTCTCCCCAGACTTGGCAAAGTCATGATAGTGAGATGTAAATGATAGTTTTAATTTTCCCTCAGTGGGATATAGCCGTTGCGCTCTGCCTACTTCTGTCACATCAACACTTCATCTTGGCCACCATTTCACAGAGGGCTATAACTGCATCCCATTGTGCCTCTGACAAGGGTTTAAGGTTCCAATTGTCTCTATAAAACCCGGGAACAATGCTCAGATGTAATCCTGTTGGAGCTTGATGCCACTTGCTGGATTTTTATGTGAGTGGTCAGTTAATGGACACGATGTCCCTTGTGGCAACAACTTCATCTTAGGTTGACTTTTCAAAGTGCTCTTTAGCATTTAAGCAAATGGATGGTCTACAAAACTTGATTTCCATTGTTGTGTTCACCCTGGCAACACAACAAGAGTTACTTAAACAGATACAGACTAACAGAGACTGCAGTTTCAAAAATTTTTAAAGAGGTACAATTAGGGCAATTGCTCTATATTATACTCGCTTGATTTTGAGTCTTTGCACTGGATCAGCCAACTTTCAGTCACACTGTGAAAATGTCCATCCTACTCCATGGCGACCTTGAAGGACTGATCTGCTTTCAAGGTCTATAATGACTTCTGACATAGTTTACTTGCCTCCACGCTGTGACAGAAATGTCTTCTGGAGTCAAAGACGGAAATCTCTGAAACAGGGCACCACTTTGGAAGCCTAAAGCCAAACATAGTGAGATTATACTTCAAGGGGGATTTTTTTTCATAAAGGTATATGTATAAAAATGTGGACGATTATAGAATAGATATATACTATTCGGAATCTTTTTCCTGCATAATTATGTTGATTTGACAGGCTCAAATCATTTGCAAGCAATAACCTCCTACCACTAAATGACATGGACATACGGAATGGAAAAATAAAACAATAATTATCAAAACTTAAATCTTGGGCGAGAACCTAATATGCACAAAGGGCTGAAAACCAGCCAAATTTAAGGAGGGCCATGGAGAGACTGCACCCCACTAAGACACCGCTTGATACGTAGATGAAAACACTCGAAATTGGACTACTGTAATGTGCGTATGTAAATTGATCTTGACAAGCCAAAGTATTATCCACTGAACAAGATCTGATTAAAAAAACAAAAACCTTGAAGCCAAAAGTTCAAGTTCTGTGCCTCAGAGTATTCGAAAACACTGATCTCATTTAAAATGGTTACTTGCGCCCTTTGAAACCTCTGCAAGGATTTTCTTTGATCGTCTAAAAGCCTATGATTATCATAACATGATGCCAATACAATCTGTACGGATATGCCGCAAGATTTAATGTTTGTAGACGGTCCATTTTAGCAGAGGCTACAGAAACGCATAGACTTGGTTATGAAGATGGAAATCTGTGAAGATGACAGTCTGAGATTTTATATGCTTAGAAGTATTGCTTTCTCAAAGGTTTTCATGGTCCAAAGAGAAATGAGGCACAGATCAGAAAGACACTAACATGCTACGATGAGATCACAAAATAGAGCTGTAAAACCACACAGATGAGATAGGTCTGTGACCTTAAACTCCATAAAGGCCATGTGTGTGTGTGTGTGAGGAGGGGGTTGCCTCTCTGTACTATGGCATATAACCACACATCTGTGATTGGCTTGACGTACCGCATGTCAGCGCGGCTGGAGAGGGTATGAAACGTCTTGAGCTATTAATGTCAGTAGGGCCAAGACGATGCCCATTTCAATAGAACTTTAACTATGCATCACACATTTGTGTACGAATACAGTTGCATTATTTAAGATATTGGCACGATTCTGAAACTGGCATTAAATTGGCATTAAAAAGACTTGTGGTGTTATGTAAATCTGTAATATTTATTTAACTATGCAAGTTTTTCTGTTTCGAACATTTACGTTTGCTTACGTCCAGTAAACTAGGAGCAAATAGAAAAGTATCACTCTATAA
The DNA here is from genome assembly GCA_033026305.1 of Cirrhinus molitorella. Lineage (NCBI taxonomy): Eukaryota > Metazoa > Chordata > Actinopteri > Cypriniformes > Cyprinidae > Cirrhinus > Cirrhinus molitorella. The sequence goes on from CM065126.1 coordinate 25,477,624, forward strand.
CTGACACAACCTTTCCCAACTATTTTCCCTTTGAAAAGATGCATTTTCCAACCACAAAAGTCTCTCAGCAATCAGCATACGATTCTGCTTGGCTTTATTTTTTTAAACATGAGAATCAAAGCTAAGGATGCATGAGAAATCTATGTAACCCCCCTTGGACATAGACAAACATTCCATCAAGAATCAGATCTTTGCAAAACTTTGAACTCATGCACAGAGGACTAACATAAACAGTATTGTACTGCTTAAGAGCAATTGTTCCATTGGCAGAGCAATAGTCAAGTCATGAGGGATTCCCAAAGAATAACATTGTGTGTTTACATTTCAAGTAATTATACTAACCTCAAGAAGAGTAACAGGAAAAATTAATTATTCAATAAAAAAGGTTGAGAGTCAAGGGAGACTGAAGGAAAGTTACGCATGACATTGAATTCCCCAGAGATGAAATAATGTCTTGAGATGACGGCAAAGGAAATTACTTAATAGCTATATAGGAGCAAAATGCAACAGCGATGTCCTCAGATAAAAATCTTAATGTGGTCTTTTAACATATCAACTTTGACATTGGCTCTAAGAATATGAAAAGCTTGGTTTGTTAACAAATAATGAGGACATTGTGGCACACTGCAGAATAACTAAAGTCTGGCTTAAATCCTGGAAAAAATCATATATTCATCTTTTATATATATTTTATTATTTATAAAAAAAAATTACATTACTTTTATTTTAACAGTATAAGAGGGATCATACAAAATGCATGTTATTTTTTAGTTAGTACTGACCTGAATAAGATATTTCACATAAAAGACATTTACATATAGTCCACAAGAGAAAATAATTGTTGAATTTATAAAAATGACCCCGTTCAAACATTTACATATGCTTGATTCTTACTGTGTTGTTCACGAGTCCCTTGTTTGTCCTGCTGAAAAATCAGAAAAATCCTTCAGGTCCCACAAATTCTTTGTTTTTTCAGCCTTTTTGTGTATTTGAACCCTTTCCAACAATGACTGTATGATTTTGAGATCCATATTTTTACACTGAAGGAACTGAGGGACTCATATGCAACTATTACAGAAGGTTCAAACGCTCACTGATGCATCAGATTAAGAGCCAGGGGTGAAAACTTTTTGAATTAGAATTTTGGAATTTGAATTTACCTTTTTTTGCCTTCTGGGAAACTTGTATGTATCTTTTGTTGCTTCTGAAGGGCAATACTCAATAAATAAATAAATACATAAATAAATAAAAATATATTCAGACAAAAAAAGAAAAATGTACACATCTTCATTCTGTTCAAATGTTTACACCCCTGGCTCTTAATGCATCGTTTTTCCTTCTAGAGCATCAGTGACCATTTGAACCTTTTATAATAGTTGCATATGAGTCCCTCAGTTGTCCTCAGTGTGAAAAGATGGATCTCAAAATCATACAGTCACATTTGTACAACAGTAGTATTAAAAAGCAAATAAATCATGTCTCAGATTAATGCCACAAAACCTATGGGAACTCTATGCTGTTTAACTAATGATTCTGCATATCACTAGACTGTTGATTTTGAGAGTCTCCCTATCAGATATGAAAATATTCCAGTTATATGTCAGTACAGACCGAATAGTCTTAAAGGTCCTGTTTTCTATACACGTTTATATAAATATAAAAGTTGTTTGGGCTCTTTCACATCTTAACCCTGTCAGCTTCTGCCATTTTGGGGTAATGAGTAGCACATAGACACACTACACTACTTACAGTATTTTGCTTTGTAATAAATCAGAGAACCACTTCCTTAGTAAATGTTTCAATATGTGCACTGGTTTTGAAGAACACTTGGAGTGGTATTCTCATGGGAGGAGGTTACATGGGCCTAGCAATTACATTCACCAAGGATTTCGCTGAAATACCGCCTTACCAAGAGCAGGCACTGTGGATCAGCAGAAAAAGCGCTCCACTTTTTACTCACCGGTGTTGTAGGATCCAAAGACATGTTTAAAGCAGGAAGTCCACAACAACACGACCTATCAATACCTAATAACAGATAGAAAAGTCATTTGGCTTTATTTATAACAAACTAACATATATTACTAATCAACGTAGCCTAATATTTAATGGACTGCAGCAACTCTTAACTGTAAAATATCAAACATGAGACTGCATTACTGGTTTGAGTCAGAATCACAGCCAAACCGCAGTTTTGACCGATGAATCATATGGTTCTAAAATGGATGCTTGAATTACACATCTGGCTAATAACAGCTGACCTAATGTAGCGGGTCAACTGTCGAGGTGAAAACACAAAAATAGTAAGCTTCTAAGTGTTTTCAGCTACTAGCCATTTTTTTAGGTCATGGCAAAAAATTTATTTCTAGGTTTTAAAACTGATGAAAGGAATGTCATAATCAGTAAGGAGGTCGCCATGGTCATAAAACCAAATTTAAAAAGGCTATTTTTATAGTATGGTTTTAAAACTATAAGTGCTTAACAATTGCTTATCAAAGTATTAGAGAGAAACGTATTATATACCGCTTACATCGCTTATTAATTTTAGTTAATTTACCTTGTTGCCACAAAGACCTAAATCCGTTTTAAAAGTAGGGTAGAACCGTCACTGTGATGATGGCCTACTGCTGTATTCCCCCTTTTATATTTTCACAAAACTCTGCAAAGTAAACAGCCTCCGATAATAAAAATGATCAAGTCCAAACCTTCTAAAAGCAGACATGTAGCGAGGCAACAGTTAACTGAGTGGTGCGCGCTGTCTGTGGGAACTGATTGCCCTCTGGCTATTGCCTTGACATTAAACTCTTCGAGGACAATTGGTTAAGTGGAGTTAACTGTTGCATATTCTCCCTGAGGTAGCTTCCTTTTTGATCTTGCCGAGACTGGCGCCTTCCAAAACAGGGCTTGTCTGCGTTATGAAATGCTTTGACTTACGGTGAGGGGTTGCCAGTTGCGCCTCAATAGAGGCTTTCTGCAGTCTTAAAGGGCCAAGACAAGCTTTAAATTGTTGTAATGCAGCGTGACAAAATCATCCTCAATTCAGTCACATCATTTTGTCACGTCACAGCTTTACGGAAAAAGTTGAGCCTATTTTTTCCATTGAACACAGAGTTCAGAGTTCTTTTTTTTTTTTTTTTAAGGTAAAACAGACTATGCCATTTAGAATAAAAAAAAAAAAATTAAAACGCAACTTAAAACACTTTTTCTTTAAAAAAAAAAAAAAAAACTATCACCGGTCTTAATTTTAGGTTAGGTACACATTCAATAAAATTTTACCCCAAGTGCCTTATAAAAACGTTTTCCACTATCTCCACTATACAGCAGTTTTTATAAAGAAAACTCCCAGAAATCGTGGACGAAGAGGCCAAGGAAGTGGTTTGTTTCGCTGTATGTTTTCAATAAGAGTTCAGTTAATGAGTACGGAGGCCCGCTATACAGACATCCCCTCTGGTTAATTGCAACAAAACTTCTCAAATGGCTCCTTGCCTCCAAGACTGGAGCCCCCAGAGCAATCAATAAACCACCTCTGCAAGACAAGTATGATTAACCATGCAACATTTCTTTCAAAATCATTGTGACGTCTCAAAGAAACTGGTTTGACCAATCAGGACGAGCACGCGGAAAGTCATGTGGGTGAAATGTCAAGCCGATTGGAGGGCGGCAGGGAAAAAAGCGAACTTTTGGAAGTTTATAGCTGCGAGTGCGCTCCGCTAGGAGAGTGAGGCAAGCGTCGCAAACGCGCGACGGCACAAGGGAAAGGCACTGGTTGTGGACGAGTAAAATTCAGGGCGACTCACATATTCTTATTGTATGGCCCCTCTATCATCCATGATGAATTCTTTTCAAGGGCCACTCTCCCCAGAAGGAAAACTACAGGAACGCAAAAGCGCGGACAAAGAGGAGGCTCAAACCAACGATAAGACGACTGTCAAAGGATGTAAAGGCAAGGCGCTGAGTCTTCCGTTCAGTGTGGAATCTTTAATATCAGACAGAACGAGCACAAGGACTTTATACACGTCATCTGAATCTGGTATTATATCTCCGACATCCGGTGGAGATGAGCGGCTCAGGCTCTCGCCCATGGCTCTTTACGCAGATAGAAAGATCCCAGTGGAGAGCGTCTCCAATCTATCCGACTGCAAGAGAGGAGATATGGAAGAATTAAACGACAAGGGACAGTCCGGCTGGTTTCAGACACCCTCGTACACTTCTCCGCCAAGTGAGTGATGGCTCAGCAGGGAAACCTGTCAATAATGTGGCACGATGACGCATGGCAATTATAAACATGCATGTTTTACATAAGCTGTAGAAAAACTCATAATACGAGTTATAACAATATGTTAATATGTGTACTAAATTTAGTCAAGCTCATTTAGATTTGAAATTTGATTTTTATATAAATTAGAAGAATGTGATGTGTGTAAAGGGAGAGCCTGATGTCATACAAGAGTAGAAAAACTGATCTGCCACTTCTGCAAAAAAATTCTGCAAATGTTGCAAAAATGCATTCCAGTTTAAGACAGTTTAGTGAATGAATTTAAATCAAAAAGAGGCTATATTTCTATATCTGTGTTTAGGAATTTTAAAAACGAACCGATTGCGCAAATGCTCCTCGAAATGCTGAAAATAAACGCGTAGCTTCGGGAGAAAAAGTAACTATCAAGACAATGTAATCTAATTACATTAAAGTAACGTTATACAATTGTAATATAATCAATCTGTTCAATGTTTTGTTGTTCGCAGGGCACTCAAGTCCACCCCCGTGCACCCTCAGAAAGCATAAGAACAACCGAAAACCGCGGACCCCGTTCACCACCTCGCAGCTGCTCGCTTTGGAGAGAAAATTTCGTCAAAAACAGTATCTTTCAATCGCAGAGAGAGCGGAATTTTCCAATTCACTCAACCTCACAGAGACCCAAGTTAAAATCTGGTTTCAAAACAGGCGAGCGAAGGCAAAAAGACTACAAGAGGCCGAACTAGAGAAACTGAAACTTGCAACCAAGCCATTATTACCTGCGTTCGCCTTTCCGTTCCCACTCGGAACACACGTTGGTTCCCCACCCCTCTACGGACCGTCCAGTTCCTTTCCTAGACCTGCGTTACCAGTCCCAGGACTTTTCGGAGGCCCAGTGACCTACGGAATGTATTATTTGTCTTAACCAAGTGAGCACGTCCTTCAGTTCACCGCCTTGCCGTTCTGCCAGAAGACGAGTGAAATAATAGCAAAAATGTTTTGTTTAAAGAACTCTACACCAGAAATGATTCTTGTGAGCTACACAGTTTATTCCAAAAGTTAGAGTCCTCAAATTGGCTTTAAAAGTGCAATGAATCGTCCTGAATACTTTATATTGTATTGTAAGTAAGATATACTACAGATAAACGCTATGTGGCTAATTGTCTTAGTCTCAGAGAAGATAATTTCCAAGAGATTATTTCTACTGAGGGCACAGCCGATTTGGCAAGTGTCTAGATCAGCATCACTTGTTGATGCGTGATACGCGAGAAAACACCTAGTGTGCTCTGAAATGTATGTACATGGCCTGCGCCAGTTCCAACAAAGCTCTTAGATTCAAGAAATTACCTTAGATTTATTACAAAGGTTTTTCTGACTTACTAGAGCTCGTTGCAACTGACAGCAGAATCTTACAGTAAAAATAAAAAAACTGACTTCAGTTCAACTATTGCTACTTTCCATTACTTGGCTAAAGGCTGCCAAATTCGAGCCTAAATGGATAGTCCATGTGCGCCTTTTTAAAATACGTGAATACGTGTATTTTCACGCAAACCAAATATTTTGTAGCATATTACAAAGATTGTACCCAGATAGCAACAATTTGCGCAACGTACACTGCCATTAATTCCGCTATACCTCTACGTCTTTTTTGTTTTTCATTTTCATTAGGCTAATTTGACAGGCTGCCGGGTTTAAGTGGAAATACGTGGCTTGTTATTCTGTTGGTCTTTATTGAAGAGGAACTATATGCAGAGACAACCAGCATCATCCATTAGAGCATAATTATACTAAACTTTTCCTCCCAAAAGTTTTTACATGCCGGATTTTTGGCCTGTGTTTATTGATTTTTTCGCCTGTTTAGCCATAATCCCTTCAGTAGACTAGGCCTACATGTATGCTAGTTTGCTAGGTTGTAAGATTAATGTCTAGATTTTTATTATTGTAAATACACGTATATATTACAGATTTTGCATTCCCCTTTTTGAATAAATTACAAATAGGATTGCTGATATTTATACACTGTGTTTACATTTATCTTCTGTAAATTATTGTATATTTTATATGTATATACAAATTAGAAAAATAATCTTTTGCATTAAAAAATAAATCTCACAGAGACTGATGTGTACAATGTCATTATTTATAAGTTTTAAAACAAACCTTTAATTCAGTAATCCTTCAGAAGATTTTTTTCTTTTTATCTCATACATAAACCTAAATTAAAAAAAAGACCGATGCGTTAACAACTCGCTTTTGAGATTTGTAACTGTTGTTCCATAAAATTAAATTGTTTCAGAGAACGCCTAATAATCAGCGCTAAATGAACATAATACTTCCCGACTACTAATTATGCTACTAATTATAAATAAAAAATACAAAAAAATAAAAATATTTCAATAACAAGCAAATAAAACATTATTTAAATTTGAAAATGAGACGTTTTTACGTTTAACACTAACGACTAAAATTACAAATGAAGGATACTGCAGTACATTCCAGATAGAAATCCTTCAAATAACCTTCACGCTATTTATAGTGTTACAAAATCCAAATCCCAGTGAAATCCATTGGAGAACAGATTAGTTACAACGCGTCTTAAGTTTTTTATTAGTTCTTGCGTGAGTTTCACACTACACACATGCATTTGTGTCTGAAACATCTAGCGAGATGTTTGTGCCACTCGCTGAAAACGCTTACGTTTATTATAAATAGATAATACATATTTAAAGAGTTAAATATTTTGGAAACACTTTCAAGATATTTTCCTAGACATCTGGCTTTAAAACTTTATTCATCTCAACCATATAATCTCTGATCATTAATCTTAACCATAAAAAAGACAATACATATTTTTAGGGATTTCACAAATTTTATTACAAAAATACTGTTCTGGACAAACAAAGGCTTTACCAAGCTAAAATGGTAAATTGTTTGCATTGAAAAAAGTTTTGGCCTACTTCTTCCTTCTTCCTCTGAAGCCTCTGACTGAGCCTTGACCGAAACAAATGGATGATGGAACTCTGGAGGAAAGATAATAATCAACACAAATAGTTCTGATCACTGAGTCCACAGGGTAATGAAATGTAATCAAGCATTTATATGAATCCATGACCATGAATCCACCCACTTGTATGAATATCTTGGCTTTAGATTAGCTGTCTGCATTGGTTCTGTTTCTACAGTCTTCATGCTTTCTGGCTCCGGGGTCAAGGAGAAGTCCATCGACTCGCTTTCTTGTTGAATAGTTGCTGTTTCAAAAACTTCCATATGTGAATCCTTCTGCTGTTGGGTTTTTTTCTCTCGTATTCTGTTGATTTGCATGAGATTATGATTGAAAAAAAAAATCTAACGTGATAAAAGCCAATAAAGTAATAATATGAGGCCGTTTAGGTAAAATATTGAAATGACTGGATAGAATTTCCATAATACAATTTGCATTATTAATATCAAACCTTCCGCTCTTCTTCGCTTTGTCAAATCTGAAGTCTGCTGGATAGCTATGTGTTGTGATAAGATGATCTTTCCTCTCTTTGCTCGTTTTGAATTTCAGTCCACATCCTTCAACCAAGCACTCATACTGAAAATCAATATTAGCAAGTCACAATCAACATTTTCATAAAAATTAGCAAAGCTGAAAAAATATTTGTTGGTTTAAACATAGAGTGTATGAGAAACTGTATTCATATATTCTTTTACAACTGACATTTCTCTTCTTTAAAGTCACTGTTTCAAAGCCACTCTGACACGCACTGCATTTAACGCAACTTGCTGTTGAAACCAGTAGGTGGCAGCATTTTGCTACATAAAATCAGTTGGATCTCATTGGGTTTGTGTATACTGTTCTGTGCAAATGCATAGTTATGAATATCATTTATTAAATGTAGTATTTTTATTAGCATTTATGACCCTGGACCACATATTTGTAGCAATAGGCAAAAATACATTGTACAAGTCAAAACGATTGATTTTTCTTTTTTGCCAAAAATCAATTAGGATAAGATCATGTTCCATAAAGATATTTTGTAAATATAAGTATCAAAACTTAATTTCTGAAATTTCTAGTAATATGCATTACTAAGAACTTAATTTGGACAGTTTTAAACGTGATTTTCCCAATGCTTAGATTTTTTTGCACCCTCAGATTGCAAATTTTGTTGCATCTCAGCCAAATATTGTTCTATCCTAACAAAATACACATTAATGGATAGCTTTCAGATGATGTATAAAATCTCAATTTCAAAAAATTGGTTTTGTGGTCCAGGGTCACATTTTATGTAGTATTTTCAGTGAGAGAGTAATATAAAAGAATCAAAAGTATATGTGATATATGTGCACTACGAAAAACTTTTTTTTTTCCAATGTTTTTTACAGTCGCTGTTCATATACATCCAAAGAATTTATAGAAGATTGCCTGCAATGACAGTCAAATTCTTATCAACTTAATCAAACTGTGGTAAATAAAACTAAATCTAGCATGCATATAGTAAAACAACTTTATACAACAAAATGTACCACTCACTATAACATCTGATGTTACAAATTATATTACCATGCACTGTTTTTCCGCCATGACCTGGAAGAGAGAGTCATGCCACTCCAAGATGTGCATCTCCAGCAGCCGGTTTGATGGAAATGAGCGCTTGCAGTTAGAACACACATTTCGATGTAATGAATTGTAGTGGTGTTCGTACCCCTCCAATGTGTCAAATAACTGCCTGCATCCTGCAATGTGGCATCTGAACTCAGATATACTGAAAAGAGGGTTGTGACATTAATGGCATGTTGGTATCAACTCAAGAGGATTTTGATCAAAATGTTTCACCACTCCACCAAGTGGCGTCATCACTCATCAGTAAGCTTATGATGGAGATTCCCAAGCACTTGACATCATCATTTACATTGACATTACTCAACAATAACACTAAAATCTACACTAGTAATACTACGCAATCTGTCAAGTTACATAATGGCAGCTACAAAGAAAGAAACACTGTTGATCAAAATAAATATACTACAACAATTTATAACGGCCTAGACTGGTATTCTTCATAGACATGATAAGCTTGATGTTTTAACACATAAGATGAATACTAATGATCTCAACTGGATCTACCAATTTATTTTATGAACATAAATAATTTGTTAATTTATAATTTGCTTAATTACAAAGCAATATTAATTGTGAAACGACATTACTCACGTTGGAGGATGTTCATCATCTGCAGTAGCCGTCACGATGTCCTGTAGGTACATGTGCCTGTGTATGTCGCCATCCTATTGAATTACACATTAAGAAATCTGAATATTGGTAAATATCCCGTCATCATGTTCTTACAGTCATGTAATTTCCACTAAATTCGTCACTCTTAAGTAACACACTGAGAGATAAACAGGCAATTCTTGCTATATTAGCAGAAGGCACCTTTGTCAAGTGTAATAAACTTTTCTGTCGACCCAGTCGAACAATCTACATAACGTACCTCAAAATATTCATCTTCTACAGCAAATCGAAGTCGTTGAGGTCTGAAGCGAAAAGGTGAAATGGCATTTTCATCCCCCGTTTCTTTTTGTTGTAGACAATGCCACTCGGATTCTCTACTTTCTGTTACCGGTATGTTTTCTGAAATAATTATTGGTGCTACAGACCCCAATAGCTCTATTAATTCAGCTTGCAGCATTATATTCCTCTTGTAGCATTATATCAACACACTCCATGTATAACCCGCCTTGCGATTCCGTGTCAAAATAAAAGCCCTCAAACTAAAAGCCACTTGAGGGCACTCAGGGCGTCCGATTGCACGAGAAACTTGTCGTTTTATTTTGATGCAAAGCAAAGTTTGATATAATGAAAAAGGTGTTTGTTTTATAGCTGTTCATATAAGTCTGATAATCAATGACTACCTGTAAATTGAAACTGAAGAAAAGAAACTAAAAGCAAAATTGTCAAACTGCACCTGCAATTTATAACCACAGGATGTCAGCAGAGTCATTTTAGTTATGTTTTTCATCCATCCATCAATTTTCCAAACTTCGTGTCCTAGTTTCACATATTAATATTAGTAAATATTCTAATGACCCTGTACCACAAAACCAGTCAAAAATAATACCTGTATTTTTGTAGCAATAGCCAATAGTAAAAATTATTGATACTTCTTTTATGCCAAACATCATTAGGATATTAAGTAAAGATCATGTTCCATGAAGATATTTTGTAAATCTCCTACCGTAAAAACATCTGAACTTCATTTTTGATTAGTAATATGCATTGCTAAGAACTTCATTTGGACAACTTTAAAGGCGATTTTCTTAATATTTAGATTTTTTTATTATTCTAGTTGTATTTCAGCCAAATATTGTCCTATTGTCATAACAAACCATATATCAATAGAAAGCTTCAGTTTTCAGATGATGTATAATTCTCAATTTAAAAAAAAAAAGGACCCATATGACTGGTTTTGTGGTCCAGGGTCACATATTTACTAAAGTATTGTTGACAAAAAAAAAATATTAAACGCATTATAATACTATTAATAACTAATATTTCAAGTGTTATTTTAAATAGTAATTATTTTTTGTTTTTTCCTGTGTCTTCAATTTCACGTTCTGTCCCAACTGTAGTCTTTTGTCATATCCCTTTTGTAATAACGAACAAAACCTAGTTCCTTAATGCCGTCATCCTCCAGGAGATGACATCATTTTTATTAAGAAAGCAGCACAAAAATAGGGGTAAGATGAGGCTAGTTGAGGCAAATCATTCAATTTAAATGTGCTGCTATTAATTCATATCTTCAATTAAAATATGACTTTAATCGCATCCAAAATAAAAGTTTTTGTGTACATAATATACGTGTGTGTACAGAGTATGTTTATAATGTAGGCTATATAAATACACACACATGCATGTATATATTGAAGAAAAATATGTTGTTTATATATTAAATATATTTATATATAATATCAATGAACATAAATATATATACAGGTAAATATTTTCAAAATATATATTGTATGCTTGTTGGATGCAATTAATTGCGATTAATCATTGCCCAGCACTAGCAATTAAATTATATATTCATATAGGTCATAGTCGTAGAATAAATGTAGCTTTCAGATAATTCTCTTTTACTGAGATTGTGCCTTTCTGTCATTTGTTATTCAATTATTCAATTATTCAACTACATCTACTTGCCATCTTTCTCAGGTAGTGAGACTCTGAATAGCCTAACTTCACATTCACTTTAGTAACATAGTTGAAAAGACAGTAACAAAATCTAAGCACTCTAAAGTGCATTCCTTTTAGCTAGGCTACCATCCTACATAGCCTAGAAATCGTTTAACAAAAAGAAAAAAAATGTTCTACGGTTGTGTCAAAAGAAAATTCTAAAAAAAAAAAAAAAAATACTGACACATTTACAGGGCCGTGATTAACAAACCAGTTACCGGATGAGGAGGTCGTAGTTTCTTAATGCTAATTTACCGGATAACCGAGGCGGAGCTTTAACTTTCAAGTAGCTGAGTTCCCACAGCAGCCCACGAGTCCCGGCGCGAGACCACAGGACAGTGAACCATGCGATACACTGGATTATTTATATCACTGCTTTCTTTTGTTTATACATGGGGTGAGCGAGCAGCATTATGAGGATTGTTTTACAGCGCGAATCATGTCACAATGCGTGATGTGTTTTAATTTACTGATTACACATACTGATGATTTGTTTATTCACTGTTACTTTAGAGAATCTTGAGGCAGCGAATCCAGCTTTACCTCATGTGATGCGCTATGATGTGGTTCGACTCCGACCTCAGGCACTGAAAGAGCGAGCGAGGAGGAGCGCCTCTTCTCTCAAGGTCCGCTCATTTTCAGACTAGTTTTTGTAAACTGAAATATTACTGTATGACTTTATTCATGCATGCTTGCTTTCACCCCTTTAGACATATCCTGAACAACTTGAATATGATTTGGCGGTGGATGGGAGAAACTTTACAATTTCTTTGCACAAAAATAGGTGAGAATATGAGTATTTTAGAAACTTATGCTCTAAACAATAGACTATGTGGAGGCCTTATATTCATACCCAATCTTTCTTTCTTTTTCAACAGGGAGCTTTTAGGAAAACATTACACCCTTTCACATTATACCAAAGATGGGATTTCAGAGACAGTATCTTCAGACAATGTTGTATGTTTAAACAGTAAAATATCTTATTTCTGTCTGACACAGTATGTGAATGTTTATGCTTGAACTGAACATATTCTGTTTTTGACTATAGGATCACTGCTACTATCAGGGACATGTTCATAATTTTGAAGACTCCTCAGTCAGTGTTGGACTTTGCTCTGGCATGGAGTAAGAAAAAATTAAATTTTAAGAAAATTTTGTAAACTATGGACGTGATTGAATATTAAAAGCATTAAAATATATATCAATCAATTAACAATTGCACAGATAAATGACCAAAACACATCCAATCAAAGCAAAAAAGAATAAATCCCACCCACTATACATACTTGCATATGTCTTAAAAATAGATTTATTCACTAGTAAATTAATCTATTTTTGATACAATTGCAAGTACAGATAGTGTGCTGGATTTCTATTTTGCTTTGATTAACATATATGTATAGTATGGGTATAGTAAAAAAGATATTTCAGAGTTGCATTTCTTGGATTGTGATTGTAATGAATTGCTCTGGATAATGTGTGTACTAAATGACCACTGTACAGTGAAATATATTTTCTATACTTCTCCCTCTTTAAAATATTGTGTCTTCTTTATCATCTAGAGGGTTTCTGAGGGTCAAAAATCAAGTTTACTTGATTGAGCCTTTAGAAGAGTCTGTGGATGGCGACCATGCTATTTATAAGCAAGAGCATTTAAGGACCAAGCAAGGGGTCTTTGGATACATAAATGACACCGTCTATAACTTTGGTCCAAAGTCTAGTGGGCTGTATAAAGGCAAAGCGGTAATGATATTCTAATGATTCAATTCAGTTCATAGTTATTTGTATAGTGTTCTTTACAATACATATTGTTTTAATGCAGCTTGAAATGCATGTTTCTACACTGAATGAAGAATGTTATCAAATGTCCATATGGGAGAACTATGCAGTTAATTAATGAAACATATTCAAGCAAGTAATGATCTTTTGTGGAGATATTTAGATAAAGTGTTGATTTGCAACATAGTAAATAAGAACTGTACTAGATCCTTATTTCATTTTTAAGCAGCATGTTTATTTGAACCTCAACATCTTATTTATAATGTTTTTACCATGTAGAATTTTATGACAATAACTTTATCTCAATTGCTCTTCAGAAAAACAAAGCTCCCAGAGGAGGACAGCAGATTGTTGAGATGGTTCTGGTCGTTGATCATACGGAGGTATGAATTTGGTTAAAAAAAAAAACATATAGATATGATGTTTTGTGTTTATATTGTTAAAATATATCTACACGTTTCTTTCAGTACAACAAGTTTGGAAGTTTTAAGAAGGTTGAAGAAAGAATGATGTTGGTCGTAAATCACGTAGACAAGGTCTCACATAACTTTGTTCTTACATTAATTAACAGGTTATGCAAGGCTATTACTGTATGATTTTCAAAGTAATATTAATAGACGTTTTTGTTGTTCACGTTTAGCTTTACCGGCCTTTAAATATACGTGTCAGGTTGGTTGGACTTGAGATTTGGTCTCAAAGAGACTTGATTGATGTCAGCAATATACCAAATCTTACTCTGGAAAGATTTTTACAATGGCGTCAGGATAGCCTGCTCATGAGGAAGAAGCATGACAATGCCCATTTTGTTACGTGAGTCACCGACTGCTCATCTTAATCCGTTTCTGAGCAATGAATACCACATTTTTATTCACACTAATCACATTTAAAATGAGTCTTACCACAATCTTTAACTGCCTCTCTTTAAAAGTTCTCTTTTTTTAATCAGTGCTGTAGATTTTGAAGGATCAACAGTTGGGTTGGCTACGATGTATGCTATGTGCTCCCCATCCTCTGGAGCTGTGAATGAGGTATAGTTACAAGCACATGTTTATATATGTAAATTAACAGATTAAGAAACTGTACTTTTCTGTTTATCCTGGTGAATAATATTATTGACATAAAATGTTTTTTTCTTTACAAAGGACCATAATACAAATCCCATTGCTGTGGCTTCTACAATTGCCCATGAGATGGGACATAATCTAGGCATGTCACATGACGATTCGAGCTGTGGATGCTCTTCAAACAAGGGCTGCGTTATGTCAGACACCATTGGGTGAGACTAATTGAAAATTCTTTTGATTAGAATATGTTTATGCAATGGCACAAGAGACAGGCAACTATTCAGTTTCTTTCTGCTGTTTAACTCTTTCACAGACTGTAATTTTCTTCCATACTTTTCCAACAGGTATGTTTACCCTGATTCCTTCAGTACTTGCAGTCAAACTGCCTTAAAGACGTTTTTGCAGAGCTATGACACCAGCTGTCTTCTAGACGTGCCAAATGAGAGTGATCTATATGGAGGTCCAGTTTGTGGAAATGCTTTTGTTGAAAATGGCGAGGAGTGTGACTGCGGAACTGTTGAGGTGTGGCATATTGGTTTATAAAATTTCTCAGTTGACTCATCTTTGGTTTCTGAAGTAAAGTACTAAAATATACTTGTGTATTTGACTATATATATCATCGCCTTAGAATTATAAGGTTTTATCTGCATTCTGAGGACTTTTGAGATATTGAGCTTCAAAGTATTTACGTTCCATAGACTTCTGTAGAACCATTTTTGTTTTCTAAAAAAAAAGGGCCAAAATGTACACAGCTTACAAAAGAAACATCACATAATGTAAATAAGTTGTCACAAAATAAGAATATGTGAATAACTCAATTTTGACAAAAATGTCAAATAGAACCTTAAAATTCTAAGGTGACGATATATTTCGATTTTATTGTATTTTAAAATGTAATATATTCCTGTTATGGCAAAGCTTAATTTTTAGCAGTCATTCCTCCAGTCTTCAGTGTTACATGATCCTTCAGATATCATTCAAACATTGGTCACAAGCCACTGACCCCAAACTTTTGAAAAGTTGTGTATTCTGGAAAAACATACATAATATTTTTGCTATTTTTTATTTTTATTTTAGGAATGTAAGAATTCCTGCTGCAATGCCACCACTTGTCGATTGACCGAAGGTGCTCATTGTGCACATGGGGAGTGCTGCCAAAATTGCCAGGTATCAGTGAAGCTGCCCACCAAGCTCCACAGGAAGACCATACTAAAGTTTTGGACTGAAAATACATGTAAAATGAGATTGTTGCCTTAATCTGTTTTGTTAAACCTCCCTTGCAGCTGAAACATTCAGACAGCCTGTGCAGAAAGAGTGTTCACGACTGTGACTTGGACGAGTACTGTACAGGAGTGTCAGCCTTCTGTCCTGAAGATGAATATAAGATGAATGGACTGCCTTGCAATTATAATCAGGGCTACTGTTACAATGGACAATGTCCAACACATAAGGAACACTGCAAGATGCTGTGGGGATCAGGTACCATTCTCACTGAGCCATTGCTCAGACATTGCTTTATACATGAAGAGTTCTGATGCAAAAGCCTTTAAATCCATCTGACATCTTTCTTTAAAAAATGCATTTTTATCAGGCTCTGATGTATAGGTTTGTATAGGCTCTGATGTATGTAAGTACTGGTACTTCTGATTGGGCTGAGGGTGGGATTTTAGCGAGTTTGAAGTAAAAGTATTTGATGGACGTACAGTACTGTGCAAAAGTTATAGGCCACTAGTATTTTCACCAACAAAAAATAATTTTAAGTCAGCTATTTCTATTTTTTGCTGTAGTGTGTCAGTATGAAATATCAGTTTACATTTCCAAATATTCAATTTGCCATTAATTGTAATAATCCAGTGAGATTTTTGTTTGCACAATGAGTCTGACACCAGTCAGTGCTCCACATAGAGATCTAATCTCATCATCATCCAGTCTGTCTGGAATGACATGAAGTAACAGAACAAACTGAGACTAAATTCAGAAAAACTGTGGCAATGTCTCAAAGGTACTTCAAGAAACCTACCTGCAAAGCTACAATACAAGGTTTTAGGCACTTGTGTAAAAAAATAAATAAATGAGGATGCTGTCAAAAATAAAGTAGATTTTATTTATCAATGAACTTCTATTAACTAAATTAAATCAACATTTGGTGTGACCATCTTTTTCAATTTAAAGTAGCTTTTGCCCTAGGTACAGTTGCGCATAGATTTTCAGTTGGCTTTGCAGGTAGGTTTCTTGAAGCATCTTGGAGACATTGCCACAGTTCTTCTGGATTTAGTCTGTCTCAGTTTGTTGTGTTTCTTCATATCATGAATCGTTGTCAGACTCCTTGTACAAACAAAAATCTCACTGGATTATTACAATTAATGGCAAAATGAATGTTTGGAAATGTAAACTGATGTTTCTTACTGACACACTATAGCAAAAGATGGACATAACTGACTTTAAACCAATTTTTCTTGGTGAAAATTCTGATGGCCTAAAACTTTTGCACAATACTGTATAATATGTGTCGAGAACATTTACTCAGTATCATTATTTAATTTTTGACCGAGATGGGTTTTAGCTGGTTTTGCATCTGAACTCTTCACATGCTCTTTTACTTGAGCTTTGCCTTATTTATAAGATTCTTACAACGTTTTTTCTTTTCTTTTTTTTTGTGATCCTTGTGGTTTTTGCACTTAGACAAAGGCTTATGCTTTAATAGCTTTACAGCTTAAGTTTCTTATAGAAGTTTAGGGAAAAAAATAATAATATTTTAATATCAATATCTTGTACACGTTTAGATGCTAAAGTGGATGCTGACACCTGCTTTCATTATAATGTATATGATAAAACCTCCAAGAGTGCAGAGTAAGTATAACTTTTTTTGATGGCTGAACACTAGAAATAGTATTTTGGACAGATTTCTAATGACACAGTGGTATTCTGACTCTTACAGGCACATGATGTGTGGAAAAATATACTGTTCTGGTGGAAATCCTTTCCCTGTAACCAATAGAAAATCAACAGTAACTATTAAATCAAAAACCTGCTACATGGCTGTGGATAACTCACCCTCAGATGACTTAGGAATGGTTCCAGCAGGCACCAAATGTGGCATTAATAATGCAAGTGAATAATGAATGTATATTGCTTTACATAAAATAAATAAAAAGGTGTATAAAACCTTTATTTACTTTTTTTTCAATCAACAGGTGTGTTACAACAACCTTTGCCAAGACATTAGTATATACGGCACTGAAAACTGTTCTGATAAATGCAACAATCGTGGCGTGAGTGATTTATATTTTTATTTCCGTTTTCCCATTTCTTTTCTACACATTTTAGGTTTCTCTTTTTTTTTTAAAAAAAAAGTAAAGCACTATTGCATGCAAAGTTTGTCGCTCTGTGATACTGTATGTGATACTTAATTTCAAATTTGCATTGGAGTCAGATCATTGGATTTTTTAAAAGAATAAACACATGTAAACATACTGTCTTTTATTTTAAAGGTGTGTAACCATGAGTTGAAGTGTCACTGTGATCCAGGATGGGCACCACCCTATTGTGATGTTCAGTTTTCAGAACTTAAAAAATGTAAACCAATTACATCCTTACCAGATCTGTACCACTTCATGTAATTCAGTCATTGACCATACAAAACTAATGTCAATGTCAAATGTTTTCCTTTACAGTGAGAAAACAATCTTTGATCATAGGTGTGAGTGTATCTGTAGTCGTTCTTGGATTGATCATTATTATTGGAGCACTGGTGTGTCACAGGAACAAAATAACAGAATTTAGAAAGAAAAGGTAGGATCTGTCATGCAACTGACAATCTCTTTATGTTATCATTTAAACTATTTTTGAACTAATAATGAAGAGGACATTCTCTTCTAAAAGGTCTATGAAGGACATCCAGACTTCCTCAGGCCAGTGTAATCCAGCATTCCAACCAGGAAGTGCAAAGAACAGCCCCAGATGCACACAACCACGCATAAGTCAACCAACTTTCCTTGAGTCATCCACTACCCTGGCCTGCAAACCTATCTATTCTCCAACTTCGCCCTGTAGACAAGCACCATTGGTAAAGTCTTGAAAAGCCTTGAAACAGGCTGTTCAGTTTGTTCTTATATTAAAAGTCAGTTTTAGGATAAAATACTTAATCTTTCTACCACTTATTTCTCACTATGCACAGCCTCCAAAAGATGGACCACAAACTAGGACAGAACAGGTAGTTTATCCTCTCTAAAAATGCATGTAATTATTTTAATCTATTATTTTAATCTAAAACTGTTTTAAAGAAAATGAAAATGTATGTCTATATTTTATTAGATTTTGAAGCCTCCTGTCCCACCTCCTGGTATTTCCAGAAACATTCATCCTGTTCAGGTGAGGCCCAGAATGTCTTAATATACACTACCACTCAAAAGTTTGGGATTATTAAGATATTTTTTATTAAAAAAAAATCATAATTTCTACAAAAATATTAAGCAGCACCTGTTTTCAACACAGATAATAAGAAATGATAATAAGAAATGTTTCTTAAGCACTAAATCAGCATATTAGATTGATTTCTGAAGGATCACTGTAGACTGCCTTCAGAAAATTCAGCATTGTCATCACAGGAATAAATTACATTTCCAAATATATTCAAATGGAAAACAGTTGTTTTAAATTGTAATACTATTTCACAGTATTACTGTATTTGCTGTATTGTTTATCTAATAATTGCAGCCTATGCTAAGTATAAGGGATTTCTACAAAATGTACCAAAACGTTTATAAACGTTAACTATAGCGTATATACTGTATAATTAAGTATAATTTTAATTTTAATATTTGTTACTTTTAACAACTCTATACTCATTAAAGAGGTGACATGATAATGCAGTGAGACTAAAAAGCATTGCGTCATTTCTTGTCATGTCTAATTTTGTTTCAGGCAAAACCCCTTCTTCCACCAACTAAACCACTTCCTCCATCAAGGCCGTTACCACCACTGACATCTAAACCTGTAAGAGTCCATTTTTCTAAACATTTTTAAGCACCCCGTCCTACTGAAAGACCATTCAATACCATTAACCGTTCTTTCATTTGCCCTGATAGGTGACTAAGTCAAAACCACCTCCAGTGCCTCTCGGGAAACCCACTGGGATACAAGCAGCATTCACTCCACCTCAGGTATTGTAATGTTTTATTGTTTTGGATTTAGCACTTCACACATAAACTACAAAAAGCACTTTAAATTATTGGAAAAATTGCATTGGTAATGCTAATTTATTCAAACTGCTTGACAGTCTAAATGTGTTTATGAATGTCAGTGTTTTAAAAGCTCTTTTACATTCACTGTAGGCAATCCAGAAAGTTGCACTGAAACCTCCTGCCAAGCCCAGATGATCTGGAAAAATATGAGTTACTCTGAATCATTGGGAGCTTCAGAAGAACCGTGGGCAGTGGTTTACAAGCTGAACTGAGCTTGTTGTTTTTGTGTGGTATAGCTCTGAATAACAAGATGGTGTTATTATAAGGTGGTAAACAGAATGAAACATTTGCACTGTAGGAATCGCTTTACACTTTTGGTACGACTTGTTTGTCATTTCTTTTATTGAATTTTGGCTTTTGTTTATTTATGTTAAATTTTAATTTTAAAGAATGTTATTTCCAGCTGTTTACAGTCAGTTCAGATTGTGTCTCTATGCAAGTCCACAGAGTTCCTCCTTCACAGGACACATTGCTGCCTAAGTGGGAGAGTATGGATTATGGTGTTCATACTTGTTTGTGCAGCTTTTATGTATCTGCAATTTTATATCTTATTTTTTTCATTATTTTGTATGTAATTTCTTGTTATTTACTTTTTGGAATTACAAGGAGACCTGTAAAAAGACTTGTGCCATAAGGCCATTCTGAAGCATAATCCTTGTAATTTGCCTGATTTATTAGTTTCTTACACCTTTTTTGTTTTTGTTTTGTGATCCTTGTGATTTTTTGCACTCAGACGAAGGCAAACATACGGTTTTTTGCCCACCAAATATTTAAATCCCAAACGTGCAATGATCTCAGCTGGTCTGATTTTACTCTTTTAAATATGAGAATGTGCTTTTTTATTTGTTTATTATAATAAAGTTTTTAACATTTCTCTTTTAATTAGTTTATTTGGTTTGTTTCCAAATCGCCTTCACACGTGTAACGAAATGACCTC
Source organism: Cirrhinus molitorella (assembly GCA_033026305.1). Lineage (NCBI taxonomy): Eukaryota > Metazoa > Chordata > Actinopteri > Cypriniformes > Cyprinidae > Cirrhinus > Cirrhinus molitorella. The sequence continues at coordinate 25,498,100 of CM065126.1, forward strand.
TACAGCGTCCTGTATTTTCGTTGCCTAGTAACGATTCAAACAACCATAATAATACCTGTACCTCTGAGATAGTTGCGGGTTTTAATCACGCAGAAGCTTGTTTCAAATGATGGACGGGCCTAAACAATTAGACGAAGAAACTTTGCAAGACCTGTACGCGTGGATAGACAAGATACCGCTCTCCAGACCCAAACGGAATATAACAAGAGATTTTAGCGATGGAGGTATTTAATTCGTTGAAAAATAAAATAAAATAAAATAAACCCGCTAGCTTATAAACTATTATTGATGTTTGATAACATTTTAAGCAGTGTTGCTCTAGATAAAAGTAATATGTGACCCTGGACCACAAAACCAGTCCTAAGTAGCACGGGTGTATTTGTAGCAATAGCCAAAAATACATTGTATGGGTCAAAATGATCGATTTTTCTTTCATGCCAAAAATCATTAAGGATATTAAATGAAGATCATGTTTTCATGAAGATATTTTGTGAATTTCTTACCGTAAATATATCAGAACTTATTTTTTATTAGTAATATGCATAGCTAAGCACTTCATTTTGACAACTTTAAAGACGATTTTTTGCAGCCTCAGAATATAGATTTTCAAATAGTTTCAAGTAGTTTCTTTCAAATAGTATCTCGTTCAAATATTGTCTTAACAATCCAATCAGTGGAAAGCTTATTTATTCAGCTTTCAGATAATGTATAAAGCTCAATTAAAATAATAATAATAATAATAATAATTACCCTTAAGACTGGTTTTGTGATTCAGGGTCACATGTAATATTATTATGCTTACAGTACTATGCCATTCAATACTATAATACACCCTTTTGCTCAGTCTAATATTGTCAATGCGTATTTGAACGATTTTCTTAAGCAGTTATGACTGCAGAGGTAGTGAAGCATTTCTTCCCTAAGCTGGTGGAGCTGCACAACTACACGCCCGCACATTCCACGCAACAGAAGCTGAGTAACTGGAGCACCCTGAACAGGCAAGTATATTTATTTGTTCTCCACGCAGACAGTAATGCAAACAGCGGACTGCTTATCTGACCCCCTCGTGTCGCTGAAACATTCCCTGGAGGATTGAAGGAATGTGACATTACACCTCAGCAACAACACTGGGATCTCAGGCTGAACTATTAACACTAAATTCTAGTAAGCTGCTCACCTAGACAGCATATTTGGGCATCATATGTAGCGCAGTGGGGAAATAGACAGCAGTTGTCCTACCAAGCAAACATCACACAACTGCATGTTCTCATTTCAGAAAAGTTTTCTCTAAGCTGAACTTCCATATACCTGAGGAGACGGTGAAGAAAATTGTCAGCACAGCAGGGTACATCGAACCAGTTCTTTGCGCTCTGAGAGAGAAGATAGAGGAAAAACGTGCAGGAAAACAATTAGATGGCACACAGGTGGGTCTGTGTGTGCATTTGCATTGCTACAGCATCTTTCTTTCAATGTCATTTCCTCTTTAATGGTTGAATGAACAGTAATTTAACTGTGCTTTATTCTTTTTTATAGGACTTGGAGTATTACAGCACAGCAAGTGGACAGCCGAGGTCAGGTAAATACTGTAAAACATATGTGGATTTAGCTTCCCATTGTTTACAAGCTACAGTAGGTCAGTGAAGGTCATCTTGAGGAGATATGAAAATGAGACCATGGCCCAGAAGTGGGTGGGGGAGGACCTGTTGAAGACCCCCTGGGCTGTGGTCTGCTTTAGTAGCAGACGAACTGACTCTGGGTTTGATAGGTTCAGGATGTGTTCACACTCGTAGTTTGGTCCGTTTGGTTTATTTGGTCTGAACCAAATAGGAAAATGATACATTTGGTCCTGGTCCTCTTAATGTTCACACTGGCATTTTTGACAGTGAACCTAAAGATACCAAACCTAAAGGCATATTGATACGTGCACGACTTGATTGGTCAGGTTAAATTACATATATTTGGTCATGGAACTCACTGAACACTCCAAACAAAAAGAAAAGGTATGTTTAACTCAAAGCAGTGCTGCGGGTGTATGACATTAGTGTATATGATTTTATTTTCACCAACTGCAAACTCACAAAGAGTCCATAAAAGGCACTGTAACCTCCTCGTTGCTCCACATTTGCCCTCTGCTCATTTTGTTTTGGATATGCTGCTTGTTCCCTTCGTGAAATCATGTTGCATAGCGTCGCATCTTGTCATTACCTACTGTTTCAGGTTTAGAAGTATTTTTTATAAAAATATGGTCCTTGTTACGTTCATATTTTATTTGAATCGCACCAGAGATCATTTGGAAGTGGACCTAGACCCATCTTTTTAGCAGTCTCTGTCTGCTTGTTTGTTGTGCACCACAGTTTGGGTAGCAGTGTTCACACTTACTCAAATGAACCGCACTAACAGAGCAATCAATTAAACGTTTTAATTGAACCAAACATGACAAGTGTGTACACACCCTAAAAGTATTTTTATGAAACAGTCCCTCAGCAATTTAATGTGTTTTGGTCTACTTTAGATTAAGGGAATAGTTCAGCCAAAAATGAAATCATTAAATCACCCTAATGATGTTCTATGAGACTTTGGTTAATCCTCGAAACCGAATTTTTTAATGAAAATTGACCAGTTTCTCTTCTTCCATTGAAAGGTCACCAAAACTTAGAAGATCCAAAAAGGTAATAAAGGTGTCATAAAACAAATCCATATGAGTCTTGTGAGGAGATGTGATTGATTCATATGGATTTATTTTTTAACACCTTTATGACATTTTTGGATCTTTTAAGTTTTGGTGACCTGGAGTTTAAAATGGAGGGAGACAAACCTCAGTGTTCATTTAAAAAATATCTTAAATTGTGTTTCAAAGCTTAACCAGTCTTAGGGGTTTGGAACAACTTGAGGGTAAGTAAGCAATGACAGTTTTTTTTGGATTAACTCTCCTTTAAGACGAAGGCCAAACCCATGTCCATAGTGTTATGGACCATTTAATTTTTAACCGTTTGTCTCCTGTAGAGTTGTGAGGATTCTGACAAACGTAAAGTCTTTCACACCACAATCCCAGTAAATTGCATAAAATTACCAGTATGACTTCATTCTGTGATGTCAGAGTAATCACGTCATCTTTGTAAGAATGCTATGGTTTGCCAGTATGGACCAAAGCAGACTTTATTTGTCAGCATGTTCTACGTGCTCATACTAGCTCATCTTCATTCTGCGTCCTGCACATTACCGGTAATTTACTGGTAATGTTTCAACTTCTCATATGGCAAATTGCCAGAATTAACTTACCAGTATTTTGGAAAAGGTCCTGTGCACACATGATCTCTATAACGGTAATTTACCAGTAACCAGACCAAACACAAAGATCTACATCATTACTTCATTTACATAATTTACACAGGAAGGAAAAGCATGAATGAATGATCTCATTTGTGTACTGTTTTTGTACACAAAATTATTCACAATGCTAACTTCAGTAACCACCCACTTAACTTAAGCAGCAGAAGTCAGTGGTCAGGTATCAGAAGTCCCACATCATATCAGCTGTTGTCATGAGAAAAGATGTGAACTGTAGATTTGTGTTGGTTGTTCCTCATGTGAATTGTGATGATTTTTGTTAATGCTAGTGAGAATGGTAATGTTATTCGACTACTTAATTAGCTCATCAGTTCTATTTGAATACTTCGAAATGTGTCATCATTCGATTTTTAGGAAGTTTAGCATTCATGAGGTCTGTGGTCATTACTGATAGTCACAGTAAAATGCAGCTGTTGCCTCAATAACTGCAAACCAAACTGGTATGATTAGCAAGTTAAGTGTTGCATGTGCCAAAAATGCACTTTTATGTGCAAAGAGTAGCAGTTTCCTTAAAAAAATGTGTCATGATGTGTGTTTTGTGATGGTCATGTGTCTTGTGAGGTTTTGTGTGCTCAGACCTTTTGGTTAGTTTACCCATAAGCAACATTTCTGTCATCGTTTACTCCCTTTCATGCTGTTTCATGATTTTATTCCTTCTATAAAACACAAATGAAGATATATTTTTAAAAATGTACATTAAAAAAAAAACAATGGCTTCATCTAAAGCTTGGCTCACACAACAGGATTTTTAAAATCCTAACCGATTATGAAATCTGGTTGCAACACATACATAAAGAGAATATTTGCAGATTATCTTCCCTCAGATCTTAAATATGCACACACTACAAGATATGAAAATCGTGGCACATCTCACACTACTGGATATTAAGATTATCATGCCGGAGGGATCGCCTCACCTGATCTCACGCAGCAGATCGTCATTGACATTTCAGCAACTGTTGTTTACATATGTTAGCTAGCGTGTTAGCTAGACACAAGCTTGTTGTTCTACACTCACTTGGTTTGTTCAAAACTGAGGCGATTTCAACGCAGCGCTTCTCTTTGTCCTTACGGTTGTGATATGTTTTTGACACGAGACTTCCACAAGCAGTTTCCTCAATTTCCACTATTCAACGGACCCGTACAGCAGCTGCTTTGCGGTCGCGTACTGACTGCTGTGAAAAGTAGGCTACTTCATATAGTCGTCATTATATATATATATATATATATATATATATATATATATATATATATAAATGCCAAACATGTTTGATATAAATCGGGGTGGCCGATTCTTCGACAGGATTTTTGCTCCGATTCTAGGAAGGGGAAAATCAGGGATAAATCGGGCTGAAACTCCTGTAGTGTGAGTCAGGCATAAAAGTTAGCGCAAATGACCTCTTACCTCACTGCCATCAGGCAATGACTTTGCAGGCAATGTTTACACTTTAACAAAGGTTTAATTATCTGCAGCCAAATAAGCTTTTGTTGATAACTAATTGAATATTTAATACTACAATGCTAATTTCTCACTAAGAATGACATCAAATGTGAAAAAAGTTGATCAAATGATCTATGTACATTTCTATACAAACTGACCCATCAACCACCATTTTGTGTGCTCTAGTTACAATTTTAGCTTGATAAGCAGTTATGGAAACTGTTTTTCTCTATCCATATTAAAATCTAACAAAACAGTCAGCTATGTTTGGAAAAGAGGGCAAATGCACTGCATTGTCAGCACAGATAGGTCAACTCTCCATTTCCCACACCTCATCATCATGGCGTCTTAGTCGTGACATCATCTGGTTTCAGGTCTGACTCCCTGTTTTCATGATAGAAAAGGTTCTGCGTCCATCAGTTCCGTTGATAGCCCTTATCACTTCCAACAGGCTTAACACATTTGGCCAAAAGCCCTTTTCGCCCATAGAAAACTCAAGCAAACAGTAGACCGAGTCTATTATGAGCCCAGAGATGCTAGATTGTTTCTGATATATTATATTATCAAAGCACAGGCCATTTCTATTAAGGAAACAGGAGTCCTGTGCTTTTTTGCTTTACTTGTTTCTGTAGGTGCTGTTGAATTTTAGCTTGTTATTTTATCCTTTATGGGATGTTTATAAGGTGAAGCACAGCTGGTGTTGATGATTCAGAGCTTAGAGCCAAATAAAACTCTCCTGCTCCGTAGTTACAGTCTGGTGCCCTGTCAATGTGTCTTTTTGACCTTATTGTGTTTAATGGGTTCAAATGGAGTCTAATTAGTTTAGCCTTCCTGGCTAAGCAATTCTCATGAGCTTAAAAATCTTAAAGTATGGGGGAGTACCACTCAGCTAGAGGAAATTGATTCAGGGTATCGTGAGGGTAAAGTCTCAGTGCCTGAAATTAGCCTGGAGGGATCCTGAAGTCACTGTCTAAGCCAACACTTAAAGTTATAGGCTATTGCCCTTTGTTGGTTTCAAAACCAAAATATTATATTTTAATATTAAGAATTTAAATATTTATTGATAAATAATAAAATAAAATTATCTCTCAATCGATTCTTCTGTTTTCCCAAATTTTTGCAGATAATCATGTGATGGTTATTGAAACCACTCATACCAATCCAGCCACTGTGAAGAAGAAAGACAAAGACAGGTACTGAGTGATGAACTGTGATGTAAAAAGCACTTTCCGAGGTTCATGAAGTCTTTATAACGGACTTGTTGAAAATCTTGTGTAGTGGTGCTGCAGCCTTGGGAACAAATGTGGATCCAGCTGTCCGGTTGCTCTTAGAGGAAAAGGAACAAGCCATTTTGGCTTTACAGGAGACTGTTGAGGTAAGATATTAAAATGATTTCTTCGTTTCCAGTTTAATATGCAGAGACAAGTTCATTGGCTTCCAGAAAAGTGTAAACACTGTTGCTGTCTGGTGCTTTCAGCATTGCCCTGCAAACAGTCATTATTTTTCGAATTGGTTTTGTGCCGCTAGTGGTCCAGAAATGACACAGTTCACCTTTAAAGTTGGCATGAAATTTAATGTTCTGTTTTCTAAATCCCTGTTATTGATCTTTATCATAACTCAATTTTTTGGCCAAACAACAGAACTCTCTCTGGTGAAGTATGCGAATTCTCCAGTCATTTAGTCCACTTAAATCCCCTGCAAGCTTGTGTTCATCTACATCAACAGCTGTTGAATAGAACCAAGTCCCCATCCTACATTTTTTCCTTATACTGCGTTTTTTGTTATACTCAAATGTACATCACAATATGGAAGAAAAGATTGGTTGATACTTCGGTTTCATGCGTCTTTATTGTGCATAAGTGTACAGTGCATTCCTAAAGTATTCATTAATTTTTTTCAAATTTTATTATGCCTTATGTTAAACTGCTTTAAATAACTTTTTTCCACTCCATACACCATAATGGCACAGCAAAAAACAGGTTTTTAACGTCTTTGCAAATGTATTAAAGATAAAAAACTTCCATTTTCCATTTTATAAGTATTCGATTTATATAACTATAATGATCCGATTACTCAATTAATTGTCAGAATAATCAACAGATTACTTGATTACCAAAATAATCGTTAGTGACAGCCACTGATCTATAATAGAGAACTAGATTGCTCATGACGTCATAAAAGTGAAGCCACCGCACCACCATATTACTATTCTCTAGTATTCACATTCATTCTATTGAATGAATAGAAAATCATACAAGTTTAATGAGAAAACATCACATTACAAGTCTGCGTTTTTAAATCTGAAGTCTCACTGTGCATTTTCACAATGCAAATGTCATAAGTATGTAAACGTTTATGTGTTTAATGTTGGTAATTCCCTCTGCTTATTAAAAATGTATGTTCATATAACCTACATTACAGTCACGTAACGTTACATCAGATAGACATGGTAAACATCGGACATTCAACATATGTTTAAAAATGACAAAGTGCTCATTCAGGAATCTGAATGAAGATTTCTGCTTTGTATACATATACCTTAATTCGCCTTGTACAGTTATTCACTGTGTATGTAACTTTGTTATTGTGTTTTTATTCATACAGTAGGCTAACTGCATGTTTCAACAATAATACATTAACAGTATTAATTTTAAAGCAGGTAATCTGTTTGTTAAATTAATAATTAATTAAACATATATACATAACATTTTACTCACATGGAAATGGTAAATCATTACAGAATTTGCAAGAGTCTGAAATAGATGTTGCTCAATCAGGGACATTAAAATATAGACTACACATCATGGTACAACTTGGAAAAATAACGCTGACTACATACGGTACGGACTTGAAGACTTGAAGCTTTATTTCCAAGATTTGAATTTCAACACAACAGAGCAATATAATAACATAGGCGTGTATTGTATTATTTATTGTATATTCAAATCCATTTCAGATACTAATACCAGATATATGTTAATGTTTACTCATTCCTGCATAATTACATACATAAAGAAATATGCAAGTGCGCAGCTGACGCACGATTTGAACGATTTCAAAATATCGTCTATCCTGCCCAAAAACAACATTGCAGATAAAAAAAATTAAGGGGTATGAATACTTTTGCAAAGCACTGTAAATTCATTTTAAATCTTGACATCTTGCATCAAGATTTTTCTCTTTTTTTTTTTTACAATTTTTTTAGGGATTTTTTGCCCTTATTATGATAGGACAGTTGATTGACAGGAAGTGTAGGTGTATGGATCAGGAAAGATCCACAAGGCAGGGCTGAACTCAGGACAGCCAAAGTGCTGACCTTGAGATCTTTTAAAAATTTAAAATCTTATGATTTGCAAATCTCAAAAACTATAACAAGTTTCAGCACCTTTAGCATAACAATGCCAGCTGGTGAGAGATGCTTATGTCGCAAAAGGAAATTTGTCCTTCCTGTGCTGTTCTCCTGGCAAGAGGTCAAGGGCTGCAGGTCACATGTTTCTGACATGTTTCCTGTCACTGCAAATGTGGTCAAAAATGGCAGGGTTGTTAAATGAGTCACTGTGAGTTCAGCAGCTGTGATATTTGTCACTAGACAGTTAGTAGGACAATTTTAAGGTTGCAGCAACATTTAAATGCTTAGATTCATAATTCCAACTGTTTGCATTTCAAGTCAAAGACAAAGATTCAGTGACTGGTCTATTTTCTGGAAATGTTATCAACTTATGCATCAAACAGTCATCAGAGTTTCAATGGAAGGAAATGACAATGCTACAGAATTATTGTGACAGTGAACTTCCGTTTGTTCTTTTGCGCCTCTGTAAAGCCTTTCATGAACAACTGCTGTTGAATATCACATACAGTAAATGTTATACTTTGCACCAGATTTTACAGATTAAGGTAGACCGATTGGAGCATCTTGTGCATCTTAAGGATCTACGCATCGAGGACTTGACAAAGCACTTACAGCAATATAAGGCACGCAACTCATGATCTCCTTATTAAAATATAGAGCCACCATTTATTTCAGGAAGTGAAATTCTTAATAAACTGTTACAGAGGTCTGGTCTGTTCATATGAAATCATCTGTTTTCTGACCTGTGATTGTTAGCCCTCACTTGTATCACTTGAGATTATCTACAACAGTTTATGCCTTACACAGGAGCCCACCAGACTTTGGCAGTAAAGTCTGTATTCCTGGGGACATTTCAGCAATTCTGTGAATGATTTAGTTTACACTAAACAGTAGCTGCAAATTCTACGATAGTGTTTTTATTTCTTGTAGAATTATTGTCGTTTTGATTTTGCAGTTTTGTGATTTAAAAACTTAATTGTTTAGAGTTTAGAGAGACTCCTTTAAAAAAAAAAATAAACCCAGAATGAATTTGGGAAATTTTGGCTTCACTGCATTTTGGAATTTTGCTCTGCAATCTACACTGTTCGTAAGTCAGCTGACTTCATAATATTATGTGTCATGTCATAAGATCAGTATTGTGATCTGCCATGTTTGAGTTTGATGTTATACTGAAAGTAAAGAGTTTGCATTAAAATGCATTTCATTCTGACTTCAGCATGGAAACTGACTCCTTTGGCCAACACTGTTCATAACAAAATTTATGCATGTTTTCTGCATAAATGCTAAATGCAGACATTAACAGGAAGTAAGATTTCATTTTCACTTCTCCTTCTTCAAGAAAAAATATATATCTTATTCTCATTTGACACATACAGGAAAACAGTGATGTCTGCCTACATGTATTATTATTATTATTATTATTGATTGTGCATGACAGTTGCTTATGCCAGTGGAAGTAGTTTTTTGATCCACCCCAACACATCACATTCTCTATATTTGCCTGGGGGGGCCATAAACAGATACCTTTTTTTTTTTTACTACAAACTATTCTTTATCATAAAGTCATCACAGGGGAGACCTGTAATTTGGGGTTCTCCTTCAACAATGCAGATTTGGCTTCAGCAGGGTTGCAGCCGTTCATCCTCTCTCTGCTCTTTTGGCCAGAGGAGTTCACAAAGCCTATTTGGAAGAGTATTTGCAATCACTTTGTGTCTCTCTCATGAGGCATGTGTTTATGCTAACATCAACCCCATGTGGAAACCTCAGACCAAATGTAAACAGTTCTGAAGCAAAGTTGAGAATGGAAAAAAGCATTCTCTGTCTATATGTAAGATATTATAAATTACGAATGATTTCTTATAATTGACTGAATACATATCCTGAAAGAAATAAATATAAAAAGCTGATACTCTTAAGTGTTTCACATGTGTCCAAAAAGTTCTCAGAGCTCCCTGGTGACTGAAGCTGAGTTCTTTGGAAAGAGACCGGGAGAACTTTGGGGGTTGGATCTTTGGGTGGTACGGCAACATTAAAGCTCTCTGAGTCACACTGAATTACAGTCAAAAGCATGCCTGAGCCCCTCAGCATGCAGACGATATATGAAGCACACTGTGAGAACGTCTGAAACGGGAGTTGTTCTCATAAAGAGAGAATGAGTGTTGTACTCCCTATGGTCTATAACAATGTCTCATTTTTAAGACCATCTGCAAAAAGACAGAGTATTAAAGAGTCAAACCCAATAGAGAAAAAGTTAACTAAAGTGCTGCAGATACTCTTCAGGGGGTTTTCCAGGGTTGTTCAGATGTCTTCAAATGAAAACATTTACTCCTTCACTACCTTTTTAGAGTTAGTTTCAACTGTGTTTGGTGCTTAGACTTAAAAAAAAAATCTGGTCCAAATGCTTTATTTGTCATCATGTTTTATGCACAACTCCTTCAGAATGAATGTTAGGTTGTTGTAATTTTGTATGTTTTATGACTATGTTGGATTCAGTACACACTGAGCTCAATCGACAGAAACTGATTGTTTATTGAATATTGAATATCAAAAAATCTTTTAGGATAGTTCACCCAAAAATGAAAATACTGTCATTAATTACTCACCCTCATGATTCCGAAGTAATCTTCACATCATCATTCTACTCCATCACCATCAGCCGGGATTTATGAGAGTACCACAACGATGTCCTTATGTTTCTGGCCCTGGGAACATTTCAGTTACATTCATATAGTGTTATTTATTTAATGTGAAACTATAATAACATTATTTTTCCCCTATGACTCCTTGGACAATTTCAAAACAAACTTTGACAACAAGACAGACTTTGCTTCATCCATTCAAAACTGCTGAAAGTTATCTTTTTAAGATGTGTGATATGTATATCTCCCCTATTGCAATACTCAACTGATTTTTATTTTAAGATATTTTGAGATAAAAACAAATATGTGGTTCTTTTATGTGCGTCACACCAGGAAATTACGTCACAGACCTAGACCTGAATGCTGAAACATATAATGCGGGGCAACAAGTCCATAAATGCAGTTATGACCTACAATTTTAAATATTGGTGCAAAAAATGCCCCTGTATGTGTTTTTCCCTCATATTTAGGCTATATATAGGCTATCACATATCACAGGATATTACACAGGCAGCAAGAGCAATATGACAAGACTGTTGATTTTGTAGGCTACTGATCACACAAATATAAATAGACCCTCTATAGTTCTGAATGATGTAATGTGATGTAAAATGACGTAATGAATCGAATGCTATATTCCTCAATCGTAAGTCGCTTTGGATAAAAGCGTAGGCTTTTACACCTCAAAACAGCTGAATTCAACAGTGAATTCAGTGAACTCGTTTACTGCATGTGCTGTGAGTTTAGCACGTGTTTGGGAACGCCACCATTTGCACCGTTTCCAGCATTTTAATGGGCAGATGATTACAGCATTTCACTAGATTTGTAGTGAGACTGAAAACCTGAAGCAGGTTTTCACTGAAGCTGGAGTTTTCCGTCAAAATAAAAGCTCTGTTGGTTCCGGCAAAACTAAAGCTTGCAGTAGGAATTGCTGACAGCTAGAAGTTTAAATGGGTAATGTTATTGCAGTCCAAATTCAAAAAATCTCTTTCAAGTGTAGAATTAGAAAATAATTATTGTAATTTCCCTACTGTAGTGTAAAGCAAAAATTATATACATATGAAATACTGTTCACTACTACTACTACTGTTCTATATACATATATATATAAAAACATACGTTTTTCTCATGAGACCAGGTAGTTTTAAAGGGGAAATAAGGAAAAAACATAATACTTTTTTGTGGTATTCAAAATAATGCCACAATTGCTGCTGATTCAGTTTAACTTGTACTGAACCTGGAATATTCCTTTAAGAGCAATGGATAATAGTAGGCCTATAAACCTCGAACTAAAAGTCACCGCTGTGCTGTTTGAGTTTGCACTGCAGAGACAATAAACCTCAGTGTTCATTGTGGCAATTTATCAACATTTGGAAGGTAGAGATCATCAGGTCAAGTAAAGAAGTGTAAAATGTTCTGACAATTGTGTTGTTTTGTTTTGCACACAGTAAAAACAAACAAAACTCAAGGCGTGACACTGCATCGTAAATTCATAAAAATGTGATGGTACAGTTCCAATGAAGAAAAAAAAATGTTTGACACGAGTTCAGATGCATGGGATAGCCTTGATTACTATCCCAGTGCATCTGTTTCTGTTCAGACCAAGACATGACTGTCTGAAGCTTTCCTTTCTTTTATGTTGTTTAAATGACTCTTGGAAGATTAATGAGGGAGGAGTTTGTAGTGCAATGAATACCACATGGTAATCAAACTGACTGAAAAACATTTAAGAAAACTTTCTGTAAATAAAAACCTCTTTTTATACCAGGTAATTGGCATGTTTATTGTGTTTTCCACCATGCAGTCAGTTCTTTTTTCATGAGAACACTGAAGATCCATAAATGTATTTTGGGATTGATTTACATGGGTGTTTTCTTTGCATCCTTGCTGTATGTAATTGCAGATGTTCACATAACACAATCTCTGTTCTCTGTTGAACTTTTCGCCTGTGTAATCTGTAAACAAGCTGTCTGCTGTCATCAGAGACATAATCCATCAGCGAATATCTATTAGTCTTAATGAGATGCATCCTGGCTGATACAATAAAGCAAAATACTTTACTGATTACTCTTCTAGACATGACAATTGCAGGATTGAAGATGGCCTAATTTAAGTTTCATTACGTTTAAAAGCCCTTTAAAATTGTGCCAGTGTTGACATGAACTAGTCAGTAGGAAATTGATGACAAGCATGGGAACTATCTTCGAGGGAGCGATAAACTCAGATTTCAGACAGGTGTTATCAGGCAGAGATGTTAACCCTGTGACACACCCAGGGGTAAAGCAAACCTCAAAGCATTGCTTTCAAATCTCCCCCTTAAAAAAACAGACCTGCACTGAGTCAGTATGAGTAAAGAGTTTTGCAAGCAGTAAGATAACTGTTCCTTCCATTGGCAAGATAAGAGAACCACACACATGCACAGTATTACTCGCCAAATGCCAGATAAAGGTAAAAATGACTTTGGCATATAAACTGAATTTTTTTAGCAGTCATTGTTTCAGTCTTCAGTATTATGTGATCCTTCAGAAATCATTCTATTAGCTATAATTTCAGAATTACTGCTTCATATTTTATAACAAAACTGCAATGTGTGTGTAATGCTTTTCTCATGCTTTTAGCCAAACAATTGATTTTGCTGAGGTGGAGGTTTTCATAAATAATTAAATCTTTCTAATATGCTGATTCGGTGTTAAAGAAACATCCTTAATTATTATTAATGTTAGAAACAGTTGTGCCGCTTAATTTTTGAGGAAATCTTTTATTTTTTATTTTTAAGGATTCTTTGATGAATAGAAAGTCGGAAAACAACAATATATATATTACGTCAAAATGAGACTTAAAATGGAATGAAAACATGTTCAGTGAGAGTTTTTAGTGAGTAATCAGCTTCGTGAAATTGAAAGTAAATCTCAGTGTCTGTGACCAATATTTACAGTGTTTTGATGACTGATGAGCCGAAAAATTCAAAAATAGTTCAAAGTTAACTATTAAAAAGAATAGCAATTCTAGACTATAATTTTTTCATGATATTTATTCACTGCACACCACCGGTATACAGTATAATGCAATACATTTTGTGACCAGCAAATATAATTTTAATTCGCTTGCTATCAACAGTTTGCTATATCTATTCTGTTAAAACCACAACATCATGTGTCACAAAATTTGATTTAAGCATGCAGAAATCCCCTTAGACTGGCCTGCATTATTGTGCTAATCAGAGCTGGTTGAGAGAAGCCAGACTTATCATCTATCATGTCCTTACAGAAGCTGCCCCATGACTCCCTGGTAAATTCCGGCAGCACGACGCTTCAGGGTACGGAGCAGGGCGATGAGCCAGACTGAACACAGAACACAATTGTTCAGGCTGCTGCTAGTAATTCATAAATCTCATCACGGTTGTCATAGGAACATGGCAGTCTCTTACGCCAGAGTCCCTCCAAACAACTACAAAACCTGGGCACTGCCCTTCCTGCAATGGTCACAGATTTGCCATCAGCTCTACAAAAAAAAGAAAAACAAACGTTTGACTAGCATGTGTCCTGCTAGGATGATGGCCTAGTTTTTCTAGTACAAATAAATAAAAGGGTTTAGAGGATATTTCATCAAACAGTGCACGTGGCTTATTTTCATTCCTTTTCAATGAACTATGGAAAGAAAAGTTGGCCAGCGTCCCTGTGCTGAGTAAGACTGTGTCAGTGATGTATCCTGTATAAGTCATTTGGGAGTCGTTAAAATCTTGCTCTCCGTTGAACTTTGTTTAACATGACTTCAGAGTCAGTTCGGTTTAGTTAATAAAAACGTAAATAAGACTTAAGGATTATTAATGGAATCTGCAATAATGTTAGTCTGACAAAACAACCACAGTCAAAATTATTATTACCCTTTTTTTTTACCTCCCACCTTCGGTTTTGGTGGAGCCACTTCCTATATATCATTGATGAGTAGTGGAGGAAGGAAATATGTGGTACATCCTGGACCCACAAGCACATTTTAACCTAAAATATACAGATTAATTTAGACATTTAAATTGAAGGAACAGCATTCCTTTTTATCCAGTCTAAAGTCTTAATGCTAAATTCACCATCAGGAACAGGAAATGTACTCTGTGTCTGAGGATTGACTCAGTCTGGTGACCAGATCTAAATGGTTGATATTTACTCAGGAGGTCCTGGGGGAGTTCAAGCTTCTGTTCAGTCTTTAAGGTCAGCTGGAGACATAGACCTTTTTGCCCACTTCCTGGAGTGACTATTTCCTTCCTTTGTCCTTCTTCCACTCATGCACCGTTAGTAAGTCTGAGTCCCGAGTCCTGCATCTAAAAGTTGAAGTAAGACTCATTTGTTACTTGGATATGAGAGTTTTTGACATTTCCTGGACTTGAACAAACACCATTGACTGAGACACTCTGAGTTTGTTTGCAAAGCAAACATGAATATATGGGTCATAACTGCCTGTTGGTATTGTTCATCAAGTGGTTGAGCTATTTTTGGAGAATTAATGTACGTTTACCAGATTATTCCCAAAACAGAGTCAAAAAATGTTTTCACAAGTTATAGTTGAATTTATGAAAATGACCCAGTTCAAAAGTTTACATACACTTGATTCTTAATAATGTGTTCTTACCTGAATGATCCACAGATGTGTGTGTTGTTTTTTTTAGCTGTTCATGAGTCCCTTGTTTGTCCTAAACAGTTAAACTGCCTGCTATTCTTCAGGTCCCACAAATTCTTTGATTTTCCAGCATTTTTGTGTATTTGAACCCTTTCCAATGACTGTATGATTTTAAGATCCATCTTTTTACAGTGAGGACAACTGAGGGACAAGAGCCAGGGGTGTAAACTTTTGAACAGAATGAAGATTTTTCTTATTTTGCCAAAATATCATATTTTACCCTGATCTTCAAATTGAAAATGTTTTCACCCCCCAACTCATTTTTGGACTGCACAAAAGCGCCTTCGTATCCACCTTATGCTTCAGCATGGAAGTAAGCTTATGGGTGACACTTCCTGTTCATTAGTTGCTATAGAGTGTTTGCACTTACGTCACGATTTGGGCAGTTACCTGGATGTGCGGCAAAATTGGCAATACTCGGATGAAAAACGTGTGGAAGCTGCTAAATCACATAGAGGACTTGGTAAGCAGGAAAGGGAGCACGTTAATAGCTGATAAAGATACATATGAGCAACATTTATTAAGATATTAGACTAATATTTCACCTACCTGACTGGAAATGGTAGGAACAAACATGAATATTGTCAAGATTTTTGCCCTGCAAATCCTGGTTCAGTTTGGCCAACCACAAACACCTTTTGTTCCACACAGCTTTTTGCACTCTTGATGTGTTTTAACTTTTAGCAGTCTGTATAGTACTCCAAATATTTTTCCTGATCCGACCGATTAGCACAGCCCAAAAAAAAAAGACAATAACTGACCATTTTCAGCAGCAGTAATCAGCAAAATATGCCAGTCTCATTCAGTGGTATTGTTTGAGTTCTTTGCTGCCAATATGGCCGATTGATGACTTGTCATAAAAACACTCTGTAGGGCAATAACGAGAAGAACTTTTTGTGCAGAAAATCTTATTTCTGGGTTGGTACAAGTTTCGGCTGTTTTTTTTTTTGTGTGTGTTTTTTTTGTTTTTTTTTGTTTGTTTGTTTCGATCGCAAATCTAATGACGTAGACGCTGGTGGAACTCCTTATATGAACATTTCTCCCGAAAAAACGCGCCCGTGCACACATCAACCAGAGGAGAGTGAGTTCCTGTCATTTGATGAATGTTTTATAAACAAGGCCAAGGTCGACGCTGGATTTGCACATCGTTTGTTATTAAAACATGGAGTGCTCCCAGTGATAGAAGATCCTAGTCATGTAAGTACAGCTGCATCAGATTTGTGTCTTTTGTTGGATGATTGGATGAATGGTCAGAAACGCGTTTCTTGTTCATGACACGACAATATTTTAGGAGTCAAATTGCATAATCTGACACAGTGACTGTCGTAACCAACAAAAAAATCGTGTAGTCTGAACCGGGCTAGGTAGATGGGCACCTCGAATAAGGTATTCAAGGTGTCTACCAGCCACTCAGAACACCTTCATGGTGGCAAGCTTTGCATGCACTTATTTTAGATTCTAACAAGTAATTATTACATGCGTAAGATCTAGTTCCTTATTTCTGGGAAATATATCCAACTCATATGAAACTAAATTAATCAACACTTGATTCATGACACAGTCTATGACACTAATCTTTGTGAAACTTCCTTAATAGGACATCACGTACACTTCCTTAATGTGCAAGACAAGAACAGTATGATCATGCAACTGCAACACCAAGAAACCAGTCATCTTCATGGTATCAAAATAGGTTTTATTTCACAGAATTGAACATTGTCAAAATGTTATAAATTTTGCATATAAATGTTTTAAAATTAGGATCTTAAATTATGCTGACATAAAAAAGTGACATTCACAGAGTGGGTTTATTCCAGGGCAGTCAAGTTCTGTCCTCTCTCATTTAATCAGCCATAAGAATCACAGGTTCATATGAACAGAAAATCTTTGAGAATTGCTTCAAAGCTTTTGAGACAATAAAACCTACACCCCTGAAGGAAAACAATAAATGTCAATATTAAGGGGGAATGGGAGAAGCCTGACTAACTGTATTAAATGAATGCTTGTCTCTTTAATGGAAAACTATGTGCTGTGTGACAGATTTACACAGACAACATGACCTTACATTTTATGTTTAATGTAAGGTACGAAAAAAAAGTCATTCAAGTTAACACGCAGGTCTCTTTTCCTGAGAGATAGTACTAGTAGACACTATTCAAAGCCTTGTTTGGATGGTTTGATTTAATGCATTGTTATTATTGGCCTATGAATGCAACTTAGGCAGACTCGGACACCTTTTAACCACATTTTTGAGTCACGTAGGACTTTGCTGCCCAGTCTTTTGATACTTGAAGATCACCAGCTTCCCCTAGTGGTGAAGTATTTGAGGCTTCGGGAACACATCATCTGGCTCCCAGCATGCAATAAAATGTTGTTAGAAAGTTTTATCATTAATGCATTCACCCAAAAAAAAAAATAACAATAGTGCCTAATAATACAGCAGCCCTTATTGTAACTGAATTCCCTTTGAAATAAACTCCTTCCAGTAATGGCAAAACAAGCAAGCTTAACTAAAGTCATAAAGGCATTTTCAGTCATAAAGGACAGCTGTCCATCTCATAACTTTTCAAAGGCTGGAGCCCCGAATGAAAACTTTAACCTCTTATGAAACTTTATGAAAGCCACATACCCATGTTCAATGTGACACCTTCTAAGAACCAACAACTCAAAAACAGCGCACAGGGCACCAACAATCTAATGCACTACACAACACTATACCAAACCCACTATCACATGAAATTTAATTTACACCAAAGTATTCAGGTGTAAATGTCGTAGGAAATTTTCAATCATAAAGATCAACAAGAAACAAGCAAGGATGATTTTAAAACAAACTGATTCTTACATACCCATGTAAAAGCAACTGATCTCTGCAACTGGTCTAAATTAAGATTTTAGTGATAATGAAGTTAGTGATGATGAAAATGAAAACCTTTCTAACACGGATGGTTTACCTAAAAATGAAGATTCTGTTATCAGTTACTCACCCCCATGTCGTTCCAAACCAACATTACTTTCTTCAGTAGAACTCAAACTATATTCTGGTTTTTGTCCATATATTGAAAGTTAACAGGGTTTATATGTACGAGGTACAACACTGTATACCATTGATTTATTGTATGGACAAAAGATTTTATTTATTTATTTATTTCACAGAAGAAAGATAGCCATACAGGTTTGGAATGACATGAGGGTGAATAAATTTGACAGAATTTAAATTTTAGGGTGAAGTATCCCTTCAACACATATGAAGGAAAAGTAGATGACATATTTTGGCTACAAAATGAGATTTATCAGATTGTAGCTGCATAGGCCATTTCCTTTGATCTCAATTAGTGTGATGCCTTATAATTCCAGTTATGTAAAAGACAACACATACAGGTAAACCTCGAAATGTTCACATACTTCACATAGATGCATCTGCATCTAACAAATAATTAGCATGGATTTGTAAAAGAGAAGCAAAATTTGAGAGCAAAAAAGGGGAGAAAAGCATGCTGATGTGATTTGGATCGCACCAATTCGACCTGGCAATATTTAGTAGCACAGTTCCTGGACATTTCTTTTTAGTCCACAAGTGCTGAAAACCACAGGCTCTGTGTGTCAGTCTCCTTAGCTGACTGACTCACAGCAGAGTTAGCCAAGCACCCAACCCCACTGCAGAAGAAGACAGAAAAGTATCCATGTCAGCATGCCTTACAAGCACCCATGCCCCACAAAGAGAGAGAGAGAGAGAGAGAGAGAAAACAGCAGAGGAAGAGGGGGGTGGATAGCTCTCAGGCCCCTCAGTGGCCTTCTGTGGCTTTGGGCTTGGAAGCTTTCTTAAGACTTTCTTTCATACTCAAGGCCTCCAGCTGCTCCGACGAGTCTGCTGCACCCTGGCCCGCGGTCGGACGGGAGGCACTGTTGTCCACAAACATGTTTGGGATGTCTTGACCAAAGTAGATCTTGCTGTTCGCGGCTATGGCCTGGTATTTCATCAGTTCCAGATACTCTGGTGTCAGCTTCAGCTGTGGAGGAGGGAGACAGTGGTGTGATAAATGACATGAGCACATCCTGTGTGGAATCATCTCTGCTGAAGAAATGTGTGAATGTGTCTTCATGTGTTCAGAGTGGACACTAGCACCAATATGACAACAGCTGCAGCCTCCTACAGGCACTTTCTTATTATAGCTGAGATTTGATATTTCAGCTTTGGGTAAGCTTTTGGGATGAGTTTGTTTTTCCATCAAAACGCATCATTGTATCATTAGTGTATCATTTTTGAAATGTATCATTATTTTAGCCAAAAACAATGGTTTGAAGTTAAAAACGTCTTGATGAATTTGTTTATTATGAACACATAGTTTTTAATCCGGTTTTAGACTCATATTCTGATGGCACCCATTCACTGCAGATGATCCATTATTGATTGAGTGATGTAATACTAAATTTCTCCAAATTTGTTTGAGAGAGCAAACAAAATCTACATCTTGGATGTGTGAGTAATTTGTAAGCTACATTTTCAGTCATTTTTCAGCAAATTATCACTTGTGGGTGAACTATATCTTTAAACATGTAGGTTTAACATTTTGTAAATGCAACAAATAATATTTTTACATTTCTTCTCTTCCAAGGAGTATAGCAATAAAGTATTTTTTATACGTTTTATGTAAGTTCTCACTACTAGTCAAAAGTTTTTGAACAGTAAGATTTCTATTGTTTTTAAATATATCTCTTCTGCTCATCAAGACTGCATCAACATTTATATTAATATTTTGTAACATTATCAATGTCTTTATCATCACTTTTGATCAATTCAAAGCATTCTTGCAAAAAGTATTAATTTCTTTCCTCCCCCCTAAAATTATACTGACTCTAAGCTTTTGAATGGTATAGTGTATAATGTTACAAAAACATTTTTTTTTATTTATTTTTTTTGTCATTTTAACATTTTAATATCTTTGGATATTTTATTCACAAAAGAATCCTGAAAATATATACATATATACTTGACTGTTTTAAATATTGATAATAATAATAAAAATATTTCTTGAACATCAAACCAGCATATTAGAATGATTTTTGAAGGATTATGTGACACTGAAGACTGGAGTGATGATGCTAAACATTTTTACTTTGATCACAGTAATAAATTACATATTAAAATATATTCAAATAGAAAAGTTAAATAGAAAAACATTTAAATAGTAAAAATGTTTAAAATATATACAGAAATCAAATAAATTGGTGAGCAGAAGAGACTTCTTTAAAAAAACAAAAAAAACTTTTGACTGGTAGTGTATGTGCACACTAAGCCTAACACAAATAATGGTAACACTTTACAACAAGGTGTCATTTGTTAACATTAGTTAATGTATTAATCATTAACTAACATGAACAAAGAATGAACAATACATTTATTATACTATTTATTAAATTTGGTAATGTAGTTAATAACAGTTGTTCATTGTTCGTTGATGATAGTTCACAGTGCATTAACTAAAGTTAACAAACACATCTTGTGATTTTAATAATGCAGTAGTAAATACTAAAATTAACATGAACTAAGATGAATAAATGCTGTAGAAGTATTGTTTATTCTTAGTTCATGTTAACTAATTAACCTTATTGTAAAGTGTTACCCAAATAATGAATATTTTCTTAAAATTAAATGGTTAAAAAAAATTACATTGAGCAACAAAAAGTGAAAATGAAAAGAAAAGAAAAGAAAAAAAACACTGTTTTACCTTGTTGGCTTCTGCAAATTTCGCAGCAGTGTAATATTCGGCATCTGCTCTTGCTTTCTCTCTTGCCAGGAAAGCCGCGTCTGTTACAATCAAATAAATTTGTCTGATGAGTAACATGCTCTACGTGACATGTGCTATGAGAATTCTCAGTAGATAAATCAGACCTTCAATTTCAGAGATCTTTTTCTCTGTTTCCTTCTCCATCACTTTCTGTTGGAAGTGAATCTCTGCCACCTGAGCCATTTTCTGAGCCTCTGCAATGAGAGCAACACATAAGATGAATGAGGACAGAACCATGACTCTATACATGATCAGCATTATATTTGGAAGTTTAGACTCGCCTATGATGGCCTTTTTTCTCTCAGTTTCAGCCTCCTTCTCCACCACTTTCTGTGTTTGAGCAGTGATTAGCAGCCTGGTCTTCTCAGCTTCCCTGCAGATGAAGAAAGCAAGGGAAGTTTTGATTAAAACCATAGATAGATGCATCCAAGGACAATTTATAAAATGTCACAAAAGATTATTTCAAATAAACTCCAAGGCATTTTAATTCATCAAAAGGACACAATATGGAGACAACCTGTATAACATCCAAACAAATTGTACAGAATAATATATGTACTCACATTAGTTCATAGTTTCTTCTGATTGCCTCAGGAATTTTAGGTTTGGTGACTCTCACAGCCTGTAAAATATCATGGAATCACTTAATTTCACTCAAGTCAAACCTGAAACGATAGAGTCAAAACCATAGAGACACAAACCATACCTGAATGGTGAGACCAGGCGCCATAGCATTCAAGTCCTTCTGCAGTGCAGTCTTTAAGTTCTCATCAATTATGTCTGTCAAACAAAAATGACACAAATGCAAGTCCATGACTAAATGTTATTGCAGTGAGAAAGCACCAGAGACAAAACTAATGACACAGCAGAAACTGCAGCACTCACATAAACAACTGAAAGTTCACAGTATACTTGGCTGAATAAACTGTTTGACAAATCAGTGACTTACCGAACAATTCTATGTAGACTTCCTGTAGTGTGTGCACACTGCAGAACTGGTTTAACTCATGGTGAATTTTGTTGAAGATTAGCGTCTTGTCATAATCGGCAGTGTAGTTCTTCACTATGTCCACCACTATGGAGAAAGAGAACAAGAGCATGACCTCATTTTGTCATCCAGCCTAACGTTTAAGTCTGTCTTCCACTGAAGAAGGTCAGTCACACAGGTTCAAAAAAGGACTGAAGGTGAGCAAATTATGACAGAACCTTTATTTTTGGGTGAACCCTGGGTATTAAGACTTGTATGGCTTAATATAACATACATTATGTCTCTTACTGATATACGTAGTAGAAAACCCATGAAAGACTTTTAAAATAAACACATCATTTTGGACTATGGGGGGTGCCATTATTTTGATGACGCCAAATGGCTGCACTCGGTGAGCTACTGGTGCTACCTGTTGCTATGCAATTTTTACCGCAATACAACGCGAAAAAAAAAATACTGATAAGATAACCACAGCTACTGAAAGAGCTTACAGGTTTAAGCGCAGGCTTAAACCAAATGCCGTACTATACGATTTTTCGCACAAGGACTCTAAACGCCGCCAGATACCGAGTGAAATACGCGCTGAGAAACTCCTTCAGTGGCTGCAGCTTCATGAAAAGCGTTGGCATGTTTACATCCTGTCAGGATGGAGTCTAGTGTTTCTTCTCTCTGCTGTTTGTAAGCTCTTTCAGTAGGCATCAGGGCTAAAGTGGAAAGAATAAAGATGCGGGTCTTTAGAAAGTTTTATTTGTCCACAGGCATCTTCCCATTTTTTCCTCCTCTTCTTTTAGCTAGGAAAGCTGTGAAAACTTACATTGCTTCTCTTGTAGCTGTTCGACTGAAAATCACAACCAAAAGCAGCACAGTGTGGCATCATATCAGTGTTTTATTTTCAAGTTGTGTTGCGGTAAAAATAGCTCACCAAGTGCAACCATTTTACATCAAAATAATGGCGCCCCCTATAGTCCAAAATATGTATAAAACAAGGTGAATTTTTTAAATAAGTCTTTTGTGGGTTTTCTGTTACATATCTCAGTAAGAGACCTCATTTACGTTATATTAAGCCACACAAGTCTAAATACTTGGGGTTCCCTTTAAGACTCTTACCTGCTGATGGAACCAGCATGTTGACCACTTCAATTCTGTCAAAATAGATCATGACACCCCCACTGTAGAAGACAAAGAAATTATTATTTTCATTTAAGAGCCCCAGAAAATTCCCCCGTTATATGATGACCAATAATTATCCATTTTAAGTGTATAGCTTGTTTGTTTAAGTGAAGTTTTTCAAGACATATTTGATGGAATAACAACAAGAAGAAAGGATTACCTGGTTCCACAAGGCACATTTTTTATTTCATCTGTTTGCAGAGTTGTCTAGAAACATGAGAACAACAAATCAACATCTCCAACAAAATTCTAGTTTCTTGTCTAGCTTTCTAATAAAAAACTTCTACTAAATGCAAAATATTCAACAACCTAAAAAAAAAACACTCACGTTCCAAAAATCAAAGATCATAATAAATTATATGCAATATGTACAGCTGTAATAAAGCAATAATAATTTTTTTTTGATTGGCCCAACTGTAAATACATGACATTTTTACCTGCACTGATCTATATGAAGTGATGAAAGGCAGCATTATATGGTAACCCGGGCCATTAGGAGCTGTCAACAAAGCTCCTCCTCTGAAGAAATAGTGGAAAAAACATAAAGCAAATTAATTATGTGAATGATAAATATGGCTTTAATTTCATTTGTGTATCAATAATATTACAACTTCTGTTACTATAAAGAAGCTGTAAAGAAAATATATTCAAATAGAACAAATATTTCACAAATATTACTGCTTTTGCTGTATTTTGGATCAAATAAATGCAGGCTTGGTAAGCAGAAGAGACTCATTTAAAAAACATTACAAATATTACTGTTCAAAAACGTTTGACTGATAGTGTACATAAAGATAGTTGACCCAAAAATAAAAATTGTCATCATTTACTCAACCTCATGTCATTTCAAACATGTATGACTTTCATTCTTATGTGGAACACAAAGGAAAATATTTTAAAGAATGCTGATATCAGTTCTGGTGACCACTGATATTATTTTATGTTCCACGGGAAGAAAAAAAAAATCATACAGGCTTAGGCAAATGACAATTTACTTTTTTTTCCCTGTCAGCTATGCCTTTAAAGAAAGTCTGCAAACACAATGCTAACTAACCTTTCCCCCAACCTACAACTAAATTATAGGTATTTTATGAATTATTAACACAAGCAGCATAAAACCTGTGCATATTTTCAATGCAACTTCCTTACACTCACCTGTAATACACAGCTAAATGTCCTTCCTCAATTTTGTGTATGGAAGAATGAAGCAGAATGGCCATCACACCAGCCATTGCTGCGACTACTGCCCCAACATGTGCCATTATCATTTAGCCAGCTCTCACCTGCGGAGAGACAAGTTTGCAAAAGAGAAAGCAGAGCTGATCCTTAGAATAAACACTCAGTTTGGGTGACAAAAGATCAGCTTATAACACAAACAAGAACCCTGATTGCAAACATGTAAGCAGATCAGTCTGTGCTGCAAAGCCTCCCTCGACTGATCCCACACACAAATAAATAAACCGAGATAACAGGTTTTCAAAGTCCATTAGACCCACCCACAGCCCACCACACACGGAAGTAATGTTTCAAAATGCAAATGTACAATACAAATATATACAAATACTTATGCCCACATCGTGCATGCATTAGTGAGAGCTGCATGACCCCCTTAAGCTATTTTAGGGAAAAGAGTGTTAATCATAAAGCTGTCAGTGACCAGGAATTGCAGTCTGGCTTTGTTTCAACAGCTGCGGAGCTGCCTAGAAAGGCAGCAAGTGCACACGCGCAGCTTTTTGTTCGAATGCGCAGATGATGCTGTCTAGATAGGGAACGCAGTGGCTTTTTATAACACAACCTCTCTATTCCCTGTCCTGGCTATGTTGGCTAGCCACTTCCTCAAATGAAATGCTGACTCGCACGTACTACTACTGTACATGGCACAAACTGATATGAATGAGCGTAATCTGTCGGTACACATGCTAAAACAGCCGCTACAGTCATTCACGTGATCTAGATATTGCAGAAGCCATCACAGCACTCACAAGACTAAATTCAAGCTAACCAACGCCCGCGGCTGGCTAACTAAGCTAATTATTTGAAATGCAAGCAAACCTTGTGGCAAAACGACCTTCTGTCAAGTTAAACGACATATACGAGGGGCTAATAGTAGCCGCAGGAAGCATTTACCGAGCATTCGTTTAGTTAATGGACAATGTTGTCCTTTCACTTTTGCAGTACATTACTTTATTACTCACGACGCTGTGCCCAACATTGTAGGTTTGAAGGTTCCCACTGAAACGCTTTGTGAATTCGATACTGATTTCCCTTTCAAAATCTGCCTCAAACGCACCTTCAAAATAAAAGTCACTCGTACCTTTTTTGTTCTGCTTAAAAAATATTTTTTTGGATAAAATAACACTAACAAGTCGTTGAAAAACCTAACTAACCAATTAATAATTATTGTATTTTATTCGTCGCGATTGTAAGGATATTTACAAAAAAGTTTAAGTTTTTGAACAGTTTTTTTTTTAAATGATAGAAATTAATACTTTTATTTAGTAAGGATTGACCAAAAGTAATGATGGCGACATTTATAATCCTAAAAAAGATCTCTGGTTCAGATAAATGCTGTTTGAACTTTCTATTCATCAAAGAAACCTGAAAAAAATCTACTCAGCAAATCAGAATATTAAAATGATTTCTGAATAATCAAATCACAGGAATAAATTACATTTTAAAACATATTTAAACTGAAAACCGTTATTTTAGATAATAAAAATATTTCAAAATTTTACTGTTTTGTACTTTTTATCAAATAAGTCCAGACTTGGTGAGAAGAGACTTAAAAAAAAACATTAAAAATCTTACTGTTCATATAATCTCTTACAAGGCCTATGTACGGTGTACGATGTTTTATGTTTATATTATATTATAAATATTTATGATATTATAGTATTTTTCTTATATGTAGCATAATCTTAAAACAAATAAAATTAATACAATGAATCAAAAAGTAAAATAAAAGTCCGTGTGCTGTGGGTTGCTATGGAAACAGACGCAAGCTCAGAGGGTAAACTGACGGACTGAAATGGATGTGCTGGGAAACTTGGAGGTTCGGTGAGTTACGAATCATTTATTCATGAAAACTTGAATATTTTTAACATTGTTTACATAGCAGATAATTAATTTGAAGCCTGTAAAGTTATCCTGTCCGGACAACAAAAACAAGTTCTGCATCAGTATCATAGCTAGCTACCTAGCACTGAGCAGAAAACGCACTCGTGTATCGGTGTTACCATATAAAGTAAAATAAAATGCATTTTCAACGTACTAATCTTAAAATGAGTAAAAACACAAACTATATAAAATAACAAATACAATATGGACAAATGATGTATTCAGTGCAAAGACGAGAGTGCATAAGTTAAATAAGTTAAAAAGTAAATAATGCTACTTTTATTTTTATTTCTATGTATAAGGTGGGTGCAAGGATTCAACAATGGCACATTTAGATTTGTCGACAAGAAAACAACATGTTACACCTGCGGGAATTTCATTGTTTTCCTCAATGTGGAAACCAAATCGAGGAAGATTCTGCAGAGTCCTGGTCCTGGTATTGGGGCCTTTACAGCCAGTGGATATCGCAGTTGTTTTGCCTTCTCTGACCTCAAACTCAATCCTTCCATCTTTGTCTACAACTATCCAGAGCTTGAGCTGATATGTGAACTCAAAGGTCAGTCATTTTTTACATTTCCTTGGACAACAAGCTACAAAAGCTGATTGCAGTTGCTTTACAGCTGTTTTAATGCATATAAACTTTAACAAATGGCTACTGTTAGTGCTTTTCTGTTCCTTTTAGGCACAACCAAACTGGGCTATACAGCTTTGGCACTGTGTGATACTGGCCCTTACTTAATCTGTGCTTCCTCCATGCCTGATCACACCATCACATTATGGTAAAAATGCATGTTTGGCATTAGTTTGACATTTGCTACAGCAATTATTTACATTTTGCCTTTTTTAATATTATTAATATCCACTATTTAGGAACTGGGAGAGCAGCACTCAACTTTGTAGCCATTCACTCTCGGCAGAGGATGTCACAGCCTTGGTTTTTAACCCCATGAACTGGTGTCAAATTTGTGCTGTAAATGTGAGGTCTCTTACCATCTGGAATGTTGAAAGATGTGACAACTATCATTTGATGAAGCCTAGGTAGAGTCTCTCCAGCAGATGTCACTGTTATTTGCACATGGATTTCATATGCCAACAGTGGGATTAATGCACAGACATTGTTTATTTTACCCATTATCCTTTCTTTATGTTTTCTTGGCAGTGCTGTCGATCTCCCTGCCACTGATGGTTCTGTTAGTGACTGTGAAGCAAACCTCTCTCATATTCTCAGTGGGAAGCTGACACACTTAGGTCCTCAGATGCCTATTTCAGCAATCGCTGGACTGAGTGGAGACAGAGCTGACAATTTTCTAGTATGGGTTGTATCTTTAGTAGAGTGTTTTCTTATAAACCAGTAGTTCTCCTAAAGATTTTTAAAATTAGAGTTTTTATTGGTGCTGTATGAAAGAGATAATTCACACAAAAAAAATAACATTTTGTCATTAATTACTCACCCTCATGTCATTCCAAACCCGTAAGACCTTTGTTCATCTTCGGAACACAAATTCAGATATTTTTGATGAAATCCAAGAGCTTTCTGACCCTGCATAGACAGCAAAGCAACTGATACGTTCAAGGCCCAGTAAGGTAGTAAAAACATTGTTTAAAAAGTCTATGTGACATTAGTCATTTTAATCAAAAATATCTTTACTTGTGTTCTAAAGATGAACAAAGGCCTTACAGGTTTGGAATGACATGGACATGGCATTTAATTATTTATTGACAGAATTTTCATTTTTGGGTGAACTATCCCTTTACGTGCAGTTTTTTTGATCAAATAAAAAGTACAGATGTTGATTTCAACGTCATAATCAAAAGGTTTAGGTAACATTTCAGTTTTGTCAAAGTCACAACATCATAGTATGTGTCTGTTCCACAGCCTTTGAAACAAATAAAACCAAAACTGTGTCCAAGTGCCATCTGCTGGTCAACGTCTGACCTATATGTTGGTTCCAAGGAAGGTTTCCTGCTTTGTGTGAATCCTGACACTTTGCTTGTCTCTGTCCTTTATAAACCACAAACTGAATTAACCCCCACAGGTAATCTCATACTTGATACATATCAAATCAGCACATTTCAGTATTTCACATGTCATTTTTTATCTAGTATGAATTTTAGACACAATTTACTTCCTTGTCTTCTTGAGAGCTTGATTTAATTGGATTTGTTTTATTTTTCGTCACAGATGACAGTGAAATATCCCTGCAGGGAGGCAGTTTCCAGAGCTTAGTACTACAAGACTGTAATTTTTTTGCTGCAGGAATGGTAAGTTTTTTTTATTATCACTTTAATATGAGCCCAGAAAGAAGTAATTTCTTTTTCAAGTGAGACATAATTTCAGCCTGTTTCAAGAGCATTTCCAAACCCGTTACAGGAAGGCATTTTACGAAACTTACAAATTAAAGGAAACAAATTGGAAGTAGTACAGACTTGGGCTTTGGATGAGGCAGCCTCAACTGTATGCTTTTCCCCTGATGGTGAGACACTGCTGATAGTTTCTAATACAGTAAGTGTTCATATTTTGATAATGATAATATTAGTGAATTTTATGATTCATTTTAAAATAATATTAATGTAAACCAGTTATATTATATTAATGTAATATTTAACAAAAATTTTATTTTAAAAATGTAATGATAAAAACTCACAATATTCATTTATGCTAGAATGCAATACAATACAATATAGACAATGCTGAAAATAATAATTCATCAATTCTGGTTTTGCTTCACAGGGCTGTGTTTACAAATTCAAACCACTGCTGAAAAATAAAATTGTCAAAGTTCTGGATGTACTCAGTGGAGATTTTGTGGCTGTTGCTCCATTATACACGGACAGAAGCATGTGTTTGGTAAAAGAACATGTGGTGTCAATTGGTTAAACACAATAAATATACTGATACATATTATAATAATATAGCATTGCAGTACAAATATTAAAATATAATGTAGATACACTACCAGTCAAAAGATGTTTAGTGTTTTTTTAAAGAAGTCTGTTGCTCACCAAGACTGCATTTATTTGATCCAAAGTACAGCAAAAACAGTAACATTTTTAAATATTTTTACTATTTAAAATAACTGTTTTCTATTTGAATATATTTTTAAACGTAATTTATTATTATTAAGATTATTATTATCAATATTTTAAATTATGCTTTACATTGATCAAAAGTGATGATAAAGACATTTATAATGTTACAAAAAATTTCAATTTCAGATAAATGCTGTTCTTCTGAACTTTCTATTCAACAAAGAATTCTGATAAAAAAATAATAATAATAACAAATGTTTCTTGAGCAGCAAATCAAAGAATTAGAATGTTTTCTGATTTTTAGAAGAATCATGTAACTGGAGTAATGATGCTAAACATTCGGCTTTGAAATCAAAGGAATAAATTACGTTTTAGAAACAGTATATAGTAATAGTAATAATAGTCAAATTATTTCAAAATATTTCTTCTTTTTGCTATACTTTGGATCAAATAAATGCAGGCTTGTTGGGCAGAAGATAATTGTTTAAAAAACATTAAAAAATCTTACTGTTCAAAAACCTTTGACTGATAGTGTATGAAGTGAAATATTATCGTATCTTTAAGTATCTTTATTGTTACAGTCAGTCAGAGAAGCAGGAGACATACAGCTGTGGGCTCTGGATGATGGACTTTGCATGGGCTCCATCTCTCTGCAAACACATGTAAGTGCTATAACTGGAGATTCTATACTCTATACTCAGACAGTATTTATTTTTCCCAAATCAGGTGAATAAGTCTGCTGTACATAAATGTGTGTATGACTTTACTTCAGGTGACCAGTATGGCATGCTGCCCCGTAGCACAGTATGTTGTTGTAGGGACAGCCACTGGAGACATCCTATTTGTGGAAATGACCGCAAAACAAAAGCCCAGACTAGTTCACAGAGTTCATCTCTACCATGTCCCTGTAGACCATTTGGTGTGAGTTTCACAGCACCATGATTATTTGCATATCATATTTCTTGTGAACTGGAGCAATGTGAACAGAATGTTGAGAATACAGTGTATTATATTTGTACAGGTTTGATCAAGGTGGCAACTTCTTAGTCACAGGATCATCAGACTCACGCATGTTTGTGCTGAACGCAAGGCCATCAAAAGGATTTGAAATTATTGGATGGATTGGTAATTTTTAGGACAAAATACAGTACTGTTTAATTCTCTCTATTTGGGGTCAGTGAGGTTTTCTTTTTCTTTTTTTTTAATGTATACTTTTATTTAATGAGGATGCTTTAAATTAATCAAAGGTGACAGTGAAGATTCCTTTTTCAAATAAATGCTGTTCTATTGAATTTTCTATAAATTAAAGAATCCACAAAAAGCACAAATGCTTTTAACACTGATAATAATAAAAACGTTTTCACTGTATTTTTGATCAAAAGTTTAAAAACATTCAAACATCTTACCAACCCCAAACTTTTGAAGTGTATTATATTTAACTTTTGCTTAAAGTTTGAAGTCATTTCTAACCAGTCCTTTTACATTTTCTCCCAGAGGCTCCAGGTGCCATTGTAAGCCTTTCCACTCAGTACCACAAGGAAAGTAAACAGGTTAAAGTGCTGGTGCTATGCAGCAAGACAGAGAGAGAAATCAATGAGGGAAATCTGCTTCTGCTATTGACGTTGTTTGTGCAAGAGCTTACAGGTATCAGGGAAAACATAAAAACACACTATAATTGAGGCTGGCATGCAGAAAGCTTCTATTAAAAATTACAGCATTCCTTCTCATAATGTTGTGCCACTTCCAGACTCAACAGGTTGTGTGGATGTCTATGGCCGTCTATGTAAAGACGTTCTGCACAGCCGCCTATATGAGATCCCTCACACTCTCTGCTCCTGTGTCCTCGCCATAAACAAGATATTTGGTTACTGCCAACAGAGAAAAGTCTTGCAAAGTTTCTGTATCCCCGAGGTGCTAGAACAGACAACACCCACAGTCTGATGACAGTTTTATTTTGTGTTTTTGGCACTGTTCCTAACAGCTTCTCATGTGATATACAGAGTGGAGAAAAGTCCCCTAATGCACAGAAAGCAGTACATCTGAGCGTAGAGAAGGAGACAGGGGGCCATTTACTGAGTCCTGCCTTTCTACAGCTCTCCCCACATCAAATCTGGCTGGCAACGGTTGGCAGGGATGGACTTCTGCGCATTTGTGAGATCTCAACAATGGTATCATTTGTTAAAACCGATCTCTACAAGTTCATCCATGTTAATGAGTACAGGGCTAGGAGAAACATGTTTCTCGGAAACTGCCCAAATATGTGATGGGCATGTAAACGTGCGTACTTTTGAAATGCAGGACAGGTATGTGCAGCTGCAGTGCCACTCATCTTGGCAGGGTGGAGTCGGATCTGTTTGTTTCACCCCAGACAGTCAGACCCTCATCACCACGGGCCTGAGGGACAGCTCGCTCGTCTGCAGCCGGCTCAGGTGAGCTCAGGGCTCTCAAAAACATCAAATGGACAAATAATACTATACTTTGCCCTGGAGGCTTGACCTGAAGCATCTTTGTTTTTATTATGTGTTCACATTTAACAGGTTGAGGCTTTCTGGGGCTGGTAAAGCAAATGCAGCTACCCAGTATGCTCAGTCAGTTGCTGATTCTTTTGAGTCAGTAATATCCTCAGAAAACACCGTCCTCTCCAGAATGACTGACTTTAATCCACAGACGCAATCACTGACCAGATGTTCATCATTTCATACAGGAGAAGTATAGAAACAAAGTTTTTTCTAACATTTTTCTAACCTGGTTAAGCAGTTTCACTGGAGAGGTGTTCTGTTACTTAGGACACAGAAAATAAATTGTCATAAAATTCTTCCTGCAGGGAAAAATGAGTCATGAATCTGAACAAGAGGAAAACTATTTTGTATCCCCAACTAGTTCTACATGGCTTGATGGAAAACTAGATGCGGTTGGTGTCTGAATTTATCTATGTGTACTGTTTAATTAAAAATTAAATATTGCTTTGTTATTGTTTCAAGACTTATAACACAGCCTTATTTGTTGCCGGCAGCTAATTCTTTTAAGGTTACAACACATTTTGTGTTTTTGGTTTTATGAGTTTAAATCACAGGCCTCCAGGAGAAAAAAATCCCTGAGATTACAAAATATATTTATATGAATTAATTAAGTACAGATGTTGTACAGGGAATGGTGTAACATTAGATTAGAAAAGTAAGATTTATATTATATTTGTAATATTATTATTATTATTATTATTATTATAATTACTGCCATAGTGAACCATTTGACTGCATAAACAAAACTCATAACCTACACTACCATTCAAATGTGTTTTTTTTATTAATACTTATTTCAGCTTCTTACAATTTTTTGAACAGTAAGAATTTAATGTTTTTTAAAGAAGTCTCTTCTGCTCACCAAGTCTGCATTTATTTGATCCAAAGTACAGCAAAAACAATATGAAATATTTTTACTATTTAAAAGAACTATTTTCTATTTGAATATATTTTAAAATGTAATTTATTCCTGTGGTTTTAAAGCAGAATTTTTAGCATCATTATTTCAGTAACATGATCCTTCAGAAATCATTTAATATTCTGATTTACTACTCCAAAAAGATGTATTATTATTATTATTATTATTATTATTATTATATTGAAAACAGCTGAGTACTTGTTTGTTTTGTTTTTTTCAGGTTTCTTCTGAAAAGAAAGATCCAAAAAACAGCATTTATTTGAAATAGAAATCTTTTGTAACATCATAAATGTTTTATCATCACTTTTGATCAATTTAAAGCATTCTTCATAAATAAAAGTATTCATTTCTTTGATTTCTTTACCAAAAAAATATGCTGACTCCAAGATTTTGAATGGTATAGTCAAGTGTATAATGTTACAAAAGCTTTTTGTTTCAGATAAATGCTGATCTTTCAATTCATCAAAGAATCCTGAAAACATGTATTTAACTGTTTTAAATAGTGATCATAACAATAATTTAAAACAAATTCTTAAACAGCAAATCAGCATATTAGAATGATTTCTGAAGGATCATGTGACACTGAAGACTGGAGTAATGATGCTGAAAATTTTGCTTTGATTACAGGAATAAATTATTATTATATATACATATATATATATATATATATATATATATATATATATATAAATATATTATATGAATATATTAAAATATATTCAAATAGAAAACAGTTACTTTAAGTAGTAAAAATATTTCATAATATTACTGCTTTTGCTGTCTTTTAGATTAAATAAATGCAGGCTTGGTGAGCAGAAGAGACTTATTTAAAAGACATTAAAAATCTTACTGTTCAAAAACTTTTGACCAGTAGTGGATATTAAAATAGATACATTATTTTTAATTGTAATTGTGTTTTACGCTATTTTTGGTTTATTTAATTTTTTGATCAAGAGCATTTTACAAAAAATCTTACCAACCCCAAACATTTGAAAGATTTCTATGACACTTGCTTCCTCAAACATCAAGCATTTTATTTGAGTGAGAAATAAAACAACTAAAAGATAATACATTAATAATAAGGTCATGACCCCCAGTGATTTCCAAACAGCTTCTCCAAGAGGAGACCCAGCAGTATGCAGAGACAAAGAAGAACCTAAGAAAAAACATCAAAGTCCTTCGTGACACAGTAAGAGAAAGGATCACTCCACCTTTTTTTCTCTTTCATATTATTGTTTCACATTTGAAGTTGAAAGGTTAATCTTAATTGTCTCTGGATTACTCCAGATCAAAGCAGTGATGGAGGAGAATGAGAGTCTGCCAGACATGGAGAAACTTGAACACCAGGAATTTAACCTGGATGTGGAAGAGCAACAGAGGCTGCAGCTCGAGGGAGAACAGGAAGTTACCAGGGTTAACATGACTATTTACAGATGATGATCTTCTGTACAAGCAAGCTTTTCAGTTTATACAGATTATTTTTTTACCAAATGTATTTATGTATTTAAGGTGAGAAAAGAGATTGAGATGGAGAATCTGGCTAAGTGCTATCAGAGGGAGATCCTGAAGAAAGAATGCTGGCATTCCATGCAAGTCAAAGGGAAAGCCATTAAGGTCTCTAGTCTTAAAAGAAAGTAAATTTTTTTGTAGGGGGAAAAACTGTAATAACATCCACATCCATCGATTTCACCTGGCATACCTGGAACTAGAAATACTATACAGCTGCAGCTGCCAAGTGTAAGTGTCTTTGTATGCATTTTGTTGCCCCCAGGCCTTTCATTCAGAAAATGAGGTGAAGAACTACCCCATGAAGGAACGTACTGACAATGAACTTAAAGAGCTTCAAAGGGTTGAAACCATGAGGAAGATTGAACAGGAAGATTCACAAGTAAGTGTACAGTGTGTTACTAAAACAATAATGAGTCAGCTGTTGGAATGGATTCCTCCATAGGAACCATGATGAACATACAGTACACAGTACATTTGACACAGTGTTTGTTTCTGTTTTCACACAAATAACATGAATATTCTTCATAGCTTCAAGAGATGATTTTAAACACAATCTCTGGAGACAAGGAAGAGGAGGAAGAAGACAGTAAGACCGAGAGTCCAGCTCTGACTGGTAGTCTGAGCGCTCTATATGGAGGTGTCAATCCTAATCTCTACAGCCAGTTTAATTTACACATTAGAGAGCAGAAAATCAACCAAATCACCTTGCTGAAGGTGATGACTTCTCTTATTTATACTAGATACTTGATACTTGCACTTGATGTTTTTTGGGGGTTCGGCATCCCCTTTTGAGTACATAAAATGTTTAAACTGTAAAAAAAGAGGACATAGTATGGTCCACCACTGTTCATTTGATATATTTTGTGGTTGTTTAATGAAGGATGTTATCTACAAAGTGAAGAGCACTTTCAACAAAGAGTTTGAGGCAGTTTATAAGCAGAAGGAACAGGAAATCAACCGCCTGAGAGAGAAGAACAAGCGTATCTCTGAGATTATGACAGAACTGGACCTCAGTGAGACCCTGTGGGAGCCTAAACTCACGGACAGTGAGTGTCCTGAGAGAGCTCTTACTGTGACCGACTCAGAGGTAGCAGAGCTAATCTCTAAAATTTTTAAAAGATCTGAACATTGACCTATTTTTTTTCTTTCAAACTGACAGATTTTATACTATTTAATTCATGTAATTATGGCAAACACTGATTTATTATATTAGACGATGAGCCTGACAGCCAAATTTATGCTTCTAGATCAAGGTTGAGAAATACCTCACCCCCAAGCAGAAAGAAAAAGAAGAAAAGCTAAGAGAGGAAGACGAGCGGCAAAGGCTTGCAGCCAAGGTATAACATTACTGTACCTCACAACAGGTGTGCATTTAACAGTTAGCTAACTACTTATTTTCACACCATAACCCTATGTTTAACATAGCAGTTTACTTGTATAAAAATCTATTAATCCATGAATTTTTTAATTATATATTCTTTTAAAAAACGTTTTTTTTTACACTTCAAAAGTTTGTTGTCAATTTTTTTAAAGAAATAAATTAAAATAATGCATTCAATTGATCAAAAAGGGGCATTTATAATATTACAAAAGATTGAACTTTCTATTCTTCATATGTGTCACCGTTTCAACCATAATATTAAGCAGCACAACTGTTTGTGAGCACCAAATCAACATATTAGAAAGATTTCTGAAGGATCATGTGACAACGAAGTACACTGGAGTAATAGCTACTAAAAATTCAGCTTTGTTATTAAAGAAATATGTTATGTTAATATATTGTAATAATAAATATTACAATGATTTCTGAAGGATCATGTGACTTTAGTGTCTTTAGTAGTTTCATAAAAAAAAAACAGCTTTGAAATCACAGGAATAAATTACATTTTAAAATATATTAAAATAAAAAACTGTTATTTTAAATAGTAAAATATGTTACTGTTTTTGCTGTACTTTGGATAAAATAAATGCAGACTCTGTGAGCAGAAGAGACTTCTTTTAAAAAAAAAAAATCTTACTGTTCAAAAACTTTTGACTGGTAGTACTTATCAGTTTGTCTCACGCTATAGATGGTAACAACTTTTCTGCATTTCCATTGAAGTCTGACAACGTGAGAGATCAAGCGCTCAATGTTATGATGGGTGGAGTTTTGGAGCTCAGAAAAGAGGATGTGCTGAAGATGGTGAGCAGAATTTGTCTTACTGAAATCCAAAAAGAAGATAAAGTCAAAGCAAAGTAACATTTAAGATATGCTGAACTTACAGGAAGTACCTCAGCCTGAGTTCATGTCTAAACCTGAGGTACAGTGGACAGAAGAAGAGAGAAAGAGCATCAAAGAGTTTGAGAAAAAGGCAAAGGAGCTCAGCGAAGAGAAAGAGAAATACAGAAAGGTATGACTTTGATCACACCTTACAGGGATAATTCATCCAACAGCCTGTAGGTTTTTACTGTCAGGCTTCAAAAATGAAAATATAAAACACCAAAGTGGCCCATACAGTGCATATATTATATTACAAATGACCTGAAACCATACAATAATGTTTTGTGAGGAACAGACATGATCATGCTTGCAATCACTCCCATTTCAAATCATTTTAACACTGTTTCTTTAGACTCTAGAGACAGAAATGAAGAAACTGCTGACATCTATTAAAGAGGCCACCCAGATGTTTGATGAAAAACTTACAAAGCTGTCTGAAAGAAAAGTGAAATCAGAGATGGTCATATACCAAGTAAGATGATACAGTACATCACTGCATTTTTGCATGTCACCTTTTCAGGGGCCTATTGTGTGCAATCACATGACCTGCAAACACTGTAGTTATGTAACTGTGCACGTGCTACTTATACATTGTGAGTTTTTATCCTTCAGGAGGAGCTCAAGATTGCGAATCTGGTTCACTCCATTCAAACCGAAGAAGAGATCCTAAGCAGAGAGAAACAGTTGAGCCTTAAACTTGAAAAGGCACGAATTGTAAAGGTGATCTTTTATCACTTGTTCATCCCTACTATATAACTAAATACAATGTCAGAAATTGGCAGTTGTACCTTCAGACAATTATAATGTTCCTGATGAGGAGACAAAAATTTAATGCAAGAACAAACTTGTATGGCACACCAGTCTGTTCCGGTAAAATTGTTTTGCACATGTTCAAGTGTATGAGTCACCTGTCTTCTCTGTCAGAATGAAATTGGGGAGGAATTGAAAAAACACAAGGAGATTGTTGATGAGTTCAGAGAGGAGTATGATAACACAGTCACTGAGGACAAAGTAAGATTTTAAACATGTATGCATATGCATATCCATGATGTTCTCATCAAGAAAGTCTTAATTAATAAATCATCTGCCTTTTTTAAGCTTCTCGACAAAGGATTTCGCAAAGAGTTTTTTGACGTCCCTGGGCACATAATTGACCAGCTCTATAAGCTTTACAAACGCAGACCAAGGTATTAGTTCAGAGGAGTTGCAACTTCATTAGGCACGTGCATAAGACATGTGATTGTCTGTCTAGTTATAAGTAATGCTGTTGTTTGACAGGGTTCAGAGGATGAAAACACAGACTGAAAATAGCCAATTTAAAGATGGGGCACTATTAGGTACAGCACCATCTGATGGACTCTCTCTGATGATGAAGGCCATGGAAGAGTTGGACGCTCCAGAGAACATGCCGGAAGGATTAGATACAGTTGTGTGGGAGCGGTTTTGCCTGGCCAGACGGGCTAAAGTGGAAAGTGAACAAAAGGTAATGTGCTAGAAGTTACCCGAATCACATCTTAAGCCATGTTCCTCAAAATCCAAAATTGCCTGAGAAGGATTTTTTTAATGCTGACTCCTGTAGGCCAAACTAAAAGCACTGACCTTGGCAGAGATGCAGGCTTTTCTTCAGAGGAGAACAGATGAGGACGAGAAAGCTCAACTTGAAATAAAAAATCTTATTGATGAACTTAATAGGTGAGAAGGCTATCAGTGTGCACTGGAAATAGGATGTTATTGAGTATGTACACTGCTGTTTATAAGTTTGGGATCAATACGATTTTCAAATTAGTTTCTTATGCTCATCAAGGCTGCATCTAATTGATCAAAAACGTCTTGGTTACGTATGGTAACCCTCGTTCCCTGATGGAGGGAACGGAGACGTTGTGTCGAAGTGACGACTAGGGGTCGCTCTTGAGAGCCCGAATACCTCTGACAGCTTTGAGAAAAGGCCAATGAGAATTGGTATGCAGTATTTGCATAGCCCGCTCCGCCCCGGAGATCCGGGCATAAGAGGGGGGGGCTAGGCAACACTCATTGTTCTGATCTGAGGAGCCGAAGCACCCGGCTACACTCAGAGGCGGTCCGAGGTTGTGGCAAGGGGGACACAACGTCTCCGTTCCCTCCATCAGGGAACGAGGGTTACCATACGTAACCAAGACGTTCCCCGTCTGTCGTTCACGTTCGACGTTGTGTCGAAGTGACGACTAGGGGTCCCAGTTGAAAACGCCACAACCAGCGGACCGCGTCACGAGTGCATGGAGTGCAAATATTAACAGGTCTTGCGTGTTAGATAAATGTCACTCACCTCTACGTGACCTTCCAATGCCCAAGAGCTTCAGCCAGCCTTTCCTCACCTTTGGTTGAACATCTTGGAGAACATTGGGCCAGTGTCCGTCCTCCCCGGGGGGGGATGGGCACTACGGAGACCACACCCTGCCCGGAGGGAGGTATTTGTGTGGAGAATACACTTGAGGGCTCGCACTAGGGGAGCACAACAAGGGGACGATCCTGAGGCAGGCTCCGCATGAGGAGAGACTGCTGAGCTCAGGGTCGGAGACAAGTTTTGTCTTAAGGGAAACACCGCATCTCTGGGAGTATAGGTGGAGATACACACATGGGGCCGCATTAGGAGCCACTACATGTGGGGCACCAACCTAATATGAGAGTTCACAAGAGGCAACCTAACCTCATATTAGATTCTGATAGCTAGTTCCTCCGCTGAACATAGCTACGTTGCGGGTGCAACATGATGGAAATTGTCGTTCAGGGTTCACGCCAGGAAACTTACTGAACTGGGGAAGCGTCATCACCCGTGGGGAACGACGCTTCAGCAAGCTTCTACACCGTGTCAGCTTCAGGAGTTACTGGGCTTGCGTTCAGGACTCCCGAAGAGACTGGTTCTACACGCAGATTGTAGAACCTGGCAAACGTGTTAGGTGTAGCCCAACCTGCAGCTCTGCAAATGTCTGTTAAAGAGATCCCGTTCGCCAGCGCAACCGACGCTGCGACGCCCCTGGTGGAGTGGGCGTGCACCCCCAGCGGGCAGGGCACCCCTGTGGCCTGGTAGGCCAAACGAATCGCATCCACAATCCAGTGGGAAATTCTTTGTTTGGAGACAGCTTTCCCCTTCTGCTGTCCTCCAAAACAGACAAAGAGCTGACTCGACCGTCTGAAGCTTTCAGTACGTTCCAAGTAAATGCTCAGGGCACGGACTGGGCATAACAAGGAGAGGTTGGGGTCGCCTTCCTGAGAAGGGATAGCTTGCAGAGTGACCACCTGGTCCCTGAAGGGAGTGGTGGGCACTTTGGGCACATAACCGGGCCGGGGTCTCAGGATAACGTGAGAGTTAGCCGGCCCGAATTCGAGGCACGAGTCACTGACGGAGAGGGCTTGGAGGTCTCCCACTCTTTTGATCGATGTGAGCGCAGTCAGGAGAGCCGTCTTTTGGGAGAGAGCACTGAGTTCGACTGACTGGAGCGGCTCAAAGGGATCTGACTGTAGGCCCCGGAGGACCACAGACAGATCCCAAGAGGGGACAAGGCGCAGTCTGACGGGGTTCAGCCTGCGTGCACCTTTAAGGAATCGTATAACCAAATTGTGCTTCCCAACCGATCTACCTTCCACCAGGTCGTGGTTAGCGGCAATAGCGGCTACCTGGACCTTAAGTGTTGAAGCAGAAAGGTGTCTATCCAGTCCTCCTTGGAGGAAGGAAAGCACCATTCGGATGCCACATCTCCGTGGGTTCTCCCCCCGGGAGGAACACCAGTTTGTGAATTTGCGCCATCTGAGGTCGTACAGCCGCCTCGTGGAAGGAGCTCTCGACTGCAACAGAGTGTTTACCACTGCCAGTGGGAGATCTCTGAAATCCTCCTGGTCGCGTCCAGGGACCATACGTGGAGGTTCCAGAGATCTGGGCGGGGGTGCCATATCGTGCCCTTCCCCTGTGAAAGGAGGTCCTTCCTCAGGGGAATGCGCCAGGGAGGAACGGGGGAGAGGAGCACCAGCTCTGAGAACCAAACCCTGTTGGGCCAGTAGGGGGCCACCAGCAGGATCTGTTCTCTGTCCTCCCTGACTTTGCACAGGGTCTGTGCAATTAGGCTCACTGGTGGAAACGCATACTTGAGGAGGCCCTGAGGCCAGCTGTGTGCCAGTGCATCTGTGCCGAGGGGCGCCTCGGACAGACCGTACCACAACTGGCAGTGAGTGTTCTCTATCGAGGCAAACAGGTCGACCTGGGCCTGACCGAAAAGACTCCAGATCAGCTGAACCGTCTGAGGGTGAAGTCTCCACTCGCCCCGAAGCGAAGTCTGTCGGGAGAGCGCGTCCGCTACCCAATTGAGTTCGCCCGGTATGTGGGTGGCTCGTAGAGACTTGACATTGTTTCGACACCAAAGGAGGAGATGGCGGGCTAGCTGTGACATGCGAAAGGAGCGTACACCGCCCTGGTGATTGATGTAGGCTACAGTCGCAGTGCTGTCTGTGCGGACCAGCACGTGTTTGCCCTGAACCAAAGGTCGGAACCTCTTCAGGGCCAAAAACACTGTCAGCAGCTCGAGGCAATTGATATGCCAATGCAGCCGAGGGCCCGACCAGAGCCCTGCAGCTGCTTGCCCATTGCATACGGCGCCCCAGCCTGTGTTGGATGCATCTGTCGTAACCAAAATGCGCCTGGACACTTGTCCTAAGGGCACCCCGGCCCGTAGGAACGAAATGTCTTTCCAAGGCCCGAGGGTTTTTAGACATACGGGTGTGACGTGCACCCGGTATGAACCCTGGCGCCATGGCCATCTCGGGACTCGGGAACGCAGCCAGTGTTGTAACGGTCTCATGTGCATCAGGCCCAGCGGCGTGACGGCGGCTGCGGATGCCATGTGACCCAGGAGCCTCTGAAATTGTTTGAGGGGGACCGTCGGGCTGCGTGAGAGCTTCTGGACGCAGCTCAGCACTGACTGTGCACGCTCCGGGGAGAGCCGTGCACTCATGGCAACCGAGTCTAGTTGTATACCGAGAAAAGAGATGCTCCGTACCGGGGCGAGCTTGCTCTTTTCCCAGTTGACCCGAAACCCCAGATGGGCCAGATGGTTGAGAACCACATCCCTGTGTTTGCATACCAACTCCTGAGAGTGTGCTATGACCAGCCAGTCGTCGAGGTAATTGAGAATGCGGATGCCCCTCTCCCGGAGAGGGGCAAGGGCTGCCTCTGCGACTTTCGTAAAGACGCGGGGAGACAGGGAGAGCCCAAATGGAAGGACTTTGTACTGAAATGCTCGACCTTCGAAGGCAAACCGCAGGAAGGGCCTGTGTCTTGGAAGAATCGAGACATGAAAGTACGCGTCTTTCAGGTCTATCGCCACAAACCAATCCTGGAATCTGATGCACGTGAGAATGCGTTTGAGCGTTAGCATTCTGAAGGGGAGCTTGTGAAGGGCCCGATTCAGAATCCTCAGATCCAGGATTGGTCTTAAACCGCCACCTTTCTTGGGTACAATGAAGTAGGGGCTGTAGAACCCTTTCTTCATGTCGGCCGAGGGGACCGGCTCTATCGCGTCCTTCACCAGAAGGGTCGCGATCTCCGCCCGAAGAACCGCAGCATTCTCGTCCCGAACCGCGGTAGAGAAGATGCCGCTGAACTTGGGCGGGTTGCGTGCGAATTGGATAGCATAGCCGAGTCGGATGGTTCTGAGAAGCCAGCGAGAGAGGTTGGGTATCTCGAGCCAAGCTGTAAAACTCTCTGCCAACGGTCTCAGGGGGACCACCGACGTACCTCGGGTGGGTACGGTGTGACTGAGTTGTGGTGAAAGCCCTTTGTTCGGGGGCGTGCTGTCCCGGAGGACACAAGGTGCTTTGATCGCCATAACCGACATACAAGGATCCGTGAGAAGATCGCCTGAGCTCAGGGGATCGACTGACGGATGCGCTTGTTTCTCTGTCAAAGTATGCAGAAGCGCAAGTTTTGCGGTTGAGCATGCTTTGATGTGTTTTGGTGGCTGGGTACCCCGGAGGGACCCAGCCATGGGAGGATCGACCATCGGAACCGACAGACAAGGATCCATCAGAAGATCGCCTGAGCTCAGGGGATCGACTGATGGATGCACTTGATTCGTCAAAGCATGCCGAAGCGCAGGCCCTGCGGTTGAGCATGCTTTGACATGTTTTAGTGGCTGGGTACCCCGGAGGGACGCAGTCACATAGATTTTTTCGCCCAGAGAAGAAAATTGCTCTTTTATTGACCATGTGGTGGCCGTCTGCCGAGAGGCAGACAGCCGGGGTGGAGCCGAAACCCACACTCGTCCCCTCGCCGAGTGTGGATCCAGACAGGTCAGCAGATCTCTCTCCTCCGGGCTGCTCGTTTCAGGAACGCTTCGAAGCCTGACGAGGGTTCTTAGCGGCCTGAGACTGAGCTAACGGCGCCACCTTCTTGCGAGAGCTCGACCGCAAGGCTGGTTTAGGTGCAGGACCAGCCTGTGGCGGGCCCTGAGCCGGTCTGGAAGGCGGTCGTCCTCGGCGTGAAACAGGCGGAGGCTGCTGCCTCGGGGGTGCGGGCCCGGGGGGCGGCGCCCGACGAGGCAAGATGTGTTTGATAGCCTCCGTCTGTTTCTTCACTGCGGAGAACTGCTGTGCAAATTCCTCGACAGTGTCGCCAAAGAGACCAGCCTGAGAAATGGGGGCGTCAAGAAAGCGAACCTTCTCAGCGTCCTTCATTTCCGCCAGATTCAGCCAAAGGTGGCGCTCCTGGACCACCATAGTGGACATCGCCCTCCCCAGAGCCTGCGCCGTGACCTTCGTAGCTCGTAGA
Source organism: Cirrhinus molitorella (assembly GCA_033026305.1). NCBI lineage: Eukaryota > Metazoa > Chordata > Actinopteri > Cypriniformes > Cyprinidae > Cirrhinus > Cirrhinus molitorella. The sequence goes on from CM065126.1 coordinate 25,541,642, forward strand.
GCATAGTCAGTCGCCGAGCGCAGATCCTGCAAAAGCTCTGGTTTGGGAACACCCTCGTGCAACTCGCTAAGAACCTTGGCCTGATAGACCTGCAGGACGGCCATAGCGTGAAGGGCGGACGCAGCTTGTCCAGAAGCAGCATAAGCCTTCCCCACGAGAGCGGAAGAAGCCTTACATGCCCTGGACGGGAGTTTTGGGCGGTCCCGCCAGGTGGCGGCGGTCTGCGGGCAAAGATGCACCGCGATCGCACGCTCCACGGCGGGAACCTCCGTATACCCCTTCGCTGGACCTCCATCGAGGGTGGTGAGAGAGGAAGAACCGCTAAGACGCGTTCTGGCTGAAAAAGGAGCCTTCCACGACTTAGTCAGTTCCTCATGCACTTCCGGGAAGAAAGGAACTGGGGTAGAACGTGGCCGAGAACCACGGTCGTTACCCAGATACCAATCATCCAGCCGTGAGCGCTCAGGATGGGGCGGAGACTTCCACTCAATCCCGATTGCTTTGGCCGCCCGTTCGAGCATGGCCGCCATTTCCGCGTCTGCTACTGACTGAGAACCCGCCCCCGCAGCGGGTGCCTCAGATAGCGCGTCTGCTTCAGATGGCTGCCCACTCTCCGATGCTGCAGACACTTCTTCCTCCCCCGCAGGAGCCCCGAATAACCAATCCAACCCGTACTGAGACGAGTTTTCAAAGTCATCCGAAAGCTCGACCGGCAGACACACAGAGCGCGAGGGACGCGGGGAATTACCCGGCGAAACGCTCGCGCTCTCTCGCTCTTCATCAACACGCGCCGCGGCAGCCTCGTACCCGGAAGTAGAAGGACGAGCCGCGGTAGCGGTTGATGCGAGCCGCGGTCTTTTAGTAAAGAACGCGACTCGCGAACGAAGTGTGCTGAGGGGCATGTCCTCGCAAGCAGGACATCCGCCCTCGCCGAACGCTGCTTCAGCATGGTCACGACCCAAACATTGAAGACAGAGCTCGTGCCGATCGTTTTGGGAGAGAAAGAAGCCGCAACCAGAAGGACACGGAAGGAAAGGCATAGTAAACACACAAACCCACCGTGTCTGCACTCTTTTAGAGAAATTTGCTCTTTAGATTTTATTAAGAGGAAATCTGCTCTTCAAGATTCGCCGTCGAAGCACCCAGGGGACTCTCACTGCTACTGCGTTCGAGAAGGAAGAGACCGCTGCCCGTGCCGTAGATCCAACGACGAGAGAGGTGAGTAACGCTGCTTCTCAATGAAGAGACGCTGCATTCGGCTCCGAAGAAACAGAACAATGAGTGTTGCCTAGCCCCCCCCTCTTATGCCCGGATCTCCGGGGCGGAGCGGGCTATGCAAATACTGCATACCAATTCTCATTGGCCTTTTCTCAAAGCTGTCAGAGGTATTCGGGCTCTCAAGAGCGACCCCTAGTCGTCACTTCGACACAACGTCGAACGTGAACGACAGACGGGGAACTAAATTTTGTGAAATATTATTGCAATAAAAAAACTGTTTTCTATTTTAATATTTGTGTTAATAATAGTGTTTTTGGGACCTATGATACTTTTTCAGGATTCTTTAATAAATTAAAAGTAAAATATATTTTTAAAAAAATAAATGAATACTTTTATTCAGCAAGGATGTGTTAAATGGGTAAAAAGTGCTAGTTGAGACTTATATTGTTAGAAAAGATTTCTATTTTGGATAAATGTTGTTGTTGTTGTTGTTGTTTTTTACTTTTTAGACTTTTAAGAATCCTGAAAAAGGATGACAGGTTCCAACAAGTATTAAGCAGCACAACAGTTTCAACACACTGATAATAAATCAGCATATTAGAATGATTTTTGATTTCTCTGATTATTTTCAAACCAATATTAAAAACTGCAATAATATTTCACAATATTACTGTTTTTTCTGTATTTTTGATTAAATTTGATTAGCATAAAAAACATCTTACTGAACCCTAACTGTTGGCCAATTGCTTTTATGGCCAAATAATTGAATTGCTATTATTGTTATAGCATCTGTGAGGAATTGATGAGGTTTCGACTAGACAGTATGGTGCAGATCGTTCTACAGCAAGGTCAGGTGGAAGTGGAGGCTGGAGACTTCATCGCTGACTATACCGACGCTCTGCTAATGCATCGCAAAGTAATTGAGGACCTCAACAGCACCATCAGGGTACACAGAATTACTCATCTTTCTCTTCATTTCAATTTTCCTCACACTATAAATTATAGTCTTAGTCATAATCAGTGCCCATCCATTCGAATATTGCTGTATATATTTTTGTGCATCAGCCAGAAACTAAGCACAAAACTAAATCTGGATGATCATCATCATTGGCCATTTATATTAGATGTGCATAAACTGACATATGAAGAGCAATAGTTACATGAAAATTAGATTATTTTAACAAATAACCAAATAAATGTATCATTGTTTGCCGATACACAATGGCAATTCTGATATTTTATCACAAGATTTTCAGTTATTCTTTTAGTTTAAATACTGTATTCTCAGTTTGAGGTTAATTAATCAAAATATCAAATATCTTATCTTTTACTGATTTATCTATCAGGCTTTAGGAGATCAGAAGATTGCCAGCATGGTGGAGTGTAAAGACTTCCGCAAAGGAATCATACAGCAGGAGTGGGATCACAGGAGAATGAGAATGCAGCTGGAGGATCTCAGCAATAAAGCCAGAGACATACAGACCTTGCGCATCACTCAGGAGATACAAGACGTATGTATGGATTTTAATCTGTAGTCTTTAATTTAAAGTAACTTCATTTATGTAGTGTATTTTACCAAGCAGGTACACTACCAGTCAAAAAAATACAACAAAAGCAGTAATATTGTAAAATATTTTTACTATTTAAAATAACTGCTTTCTATTTGAATATATTTTAAAATGTAATTGATTTCTGTGATCAAAGCTGAATTTTCAGCATCATTACTCCAGTCTTCAGTGTCACATGATCCTTCAGAAATCTGTGCATTTATCTGAAATTAAAAGCTTTTGTAACATTATACACTATACCATTCAAAAGCTTGGAGTCAGTATAATTTAATAATATTACAAGTTCTAATACTACAAAAGAATAATATTACAACAGCTTTCTATTTCAGATAAATGCTGTTGTTTTGAATTTTATATTCATCAAAGAAACCTGGAAAAATTCTCAGCTGTTTTCAACAAAATAATAAAATAATGTGTGTGTGTGTATATATATATATATATATATATATAATTTTGTATTATTTTTTTTATGAGCAGCATATAATTTCTGAAGGATTATGTGACTGGAGTAATGATGATAAAAATTCAAAAATTCACTACCAGTCAAAACCTTAGTGTTTATGACTGACAAAGTAAGCTAGTGAATATTGCAAAGGAAAACAATCTAAAACAATCTAGGATACTATGACTCAGGACTGCCTTTGTCTTTGCTTTAAAATAAAATTGAATGACATAGTATTACAATAACAAATATTTATTTCTTTGTATTTTTTTTCTCATGCCAGTACCTAAATGAAACAAATAATGACAACAGGGTGTCAAAGCAGCTCACAACTCTGGAGACAACCTTTGATTTACAGAAAATGGTAAACTTGCTCATTACTTTTTAAGCACCTAGCAAAAATATTAGATATACAGTAACTTTTTCAGAAGCATATTTCTCAGCACAGGTGTTCCTTAGTTGTAAATTCAGTCTGGATGATTACATGAATCAGATTCATTGACGGATATAAAAGTTTGGCTTGTTTCACTCTTTGCCCAGACTTATCAAAAGAAAGTTGAGACTTGCAAGAAACAAATAAAGCATCTGGACAGGCAAGGTGTGCAAATGCAAGAGAAGAATGCAGCCCTCGGCTTGAAAGTGGCTGACATGGAGATAACTGTCGCAGAGAGAAGAAATATTTACGAGGCTGTTGGTAACTGACTTTATATCTCGTGCCATTAAAGAAACAATTTGCTTTTAGCAAAAAATGTACTACTTTGTAGTTTAGAGCACAAGGGGCCTTATTCATGAACCATGAGGAGAGATTTCTGTTAATCATTTATGAATGCATTCTTACATAGGCCTACACTACTGTTTAAAAAAAATATATATTTTTTATATAAGAAATGAATACTTTTATTCAGCAAGAACACATTAACTTGTTCAAAAGTGACAGTAAAGGCATTTAAATGTTACATGAAGGTTTCTATTACAAATAAGGTAACATTTAAAAACAGCCAAAGCTGACCAAAGTGCTATACGTAAATACAAGCAAAATAAATCAAGTATTTTTTCAAAAATGAAAATTCACCCTCATGTCGTTCCAAACCCGTAAAACCTTTGTTCATCTTCAAAACACAAATTAAGATATTTTTGAAATCCGAGAGCTTTCTAACCCTGCATAAACAGCAACGCAATTACCATGTTCAAGACCTAGAAAAGTAGTAAGGAAACTGTTAAAATAGTCCATATGACATCACTGGTTCAACCGTAATTTTACAAAGATATGAAAATACATTTTGTGGCACAAAAAACTAAAATAAGAACTTTTTTTTTGTTATTCAACAATTCTCCCTGTCACCCATTTTAGAGAGTACAACGGCAAATGCACGTGCATTCCTCTAAACGTAAAGTTGTTTTTTTTAGTTTTTGTGCGCAAACAAAACGTATTCTCGTAGCTTCATAAAATTATGGTTGAACCACTGATGTCACATGGACTATTTTGTCAATGTTCTTGGTACCTTGGACCATGAACATGGTAGGACTCTTGCAGTCTATAGAGGGTCGGAAAGCTCTCTGATTTTATCAAAATATCTTCCTTTGTGTTCCCGAAGACGAACAAAGGTCTTGCATGTTTGGAACGACATGAGGGCGAGTAATGACAGAATTTTCATTTTTGGGTGAACTATCCCTTTACGTATGATTCGTAATGTACAGTCTCCTCATGTTTCATAAATAAGGCCCAATAACTTCCATTTATGTTTACTTATTCACAAAATGTTTTTATCCAGCAATGGGAGATGACCAGGAGACAGAGGCAGAGAGGAACTACCAAGATATAATCTTGAGAAAGAGGCTGTTGAACATAGCCGGAGCACAATCTGAAGAGATACTCATACTGAGAGCAGAGGTTGAGAAACTGCGTATGAAGAACTTCCCATCTCTTTCTCAGCTACACTACAACTGATTTAGGATACATAAATAAGATTTATTATTAAAGTTTTGGTTGAAAATGTTAATTATTTAAATATATGTGACATGAGAACACAAGACAAATGTGTAATAAATAACAAAACAGTTTAATAAACCTGCCAAAATTCACACTGCAATGTCTTAGCGGTTCCACATATAATCTAAATGATTGCTCTTTCTGAACATATTGATGAACGACCCGTTTTGAATAGGCTGCTTACAACCCATTTATATATATAACCTATAAATTGAATACAATACAATGAATTTCAGTTGTCTGTGAAGTCCTCCTCTGTTCTGTCGAAGTGCAGTAATTTGTCATCTAACCCCAAGTTGTCTATAAGCTGAGACAGACTGAGTTGTTTTCCCTCTGTGGGTAATTCACTCTGTAGTTCACACAGAACAGACTGAGCACAGGATCTCCATTTGTCTACGAGTCTCTGGAGCTGGGTCAGGTCATTCTATGATAAAAGACAAAGCAAAGAATAAAAGAAAAACTTTTAGAACATCATCTTTTGCGTTAATGACAGTTAATGTAATACTTGAATTTGAAATAGACGTTTACCTTTTTTCTATACATCTTGACCATCTTTAATCTTCGCAAGGTTTCGGATTTCTCCTTTACTGCTTTCCTTAGCTCTTCACATTGCTGAATCGAGTCTTTTTGTGCAGGCTCATCTGTGTAAAGCAAACAGTCTCTTTGCTCCCTCATACCATTCCGATTAACATCAATATCAGGGTCTCTGTCGTCGGTATAACTGTGGTTAGTGTGTCCCGGTTGTGAGGTCTGTGGTTGGTTGTCATCTTCAATTTTAAGGCGTTTAACCACACTGAGGGGGGATGTGAATGTTTGGCGTGATCTTTTTAACTTCTCCCTCAGCGAGGAACTCATGGACTGAAGCACAAATGTCAACACAGTATCAACAATGACCATATGTAAGTCTAGACTTCATCTACAAATATTACATATCAACTCAAAAAGGCAATAAGCTGTACCTTGGCAGAACTTGACCTCTTTGAAGATGACTGGGCTGTGTTCGGTGTCGTTTCATTAGCTGGTGTCAGTTTTATCGGGGTTGTCTCCATGGTTTACATCATATGAAATCGCTATGAAGAGGAGAAAACGGTTACATAACTGTAAAATGACAGACTACTGTTTACGTTTCTTCTGGCGTAGAAAATACAAACGGAAGCAACTATGTAAATCTGATATCACAGCTGTAAAGTTAGCAGTAGGCACTCTGATGTTTTGAAATTGGTGCAAGAACCACTGAATTCGTCGTCATTTCCGGGCGTCTAGCTTTATACGTCATTGTTACTATCATGAATCATGGGAAACGTAGTCTAAAACAACGGACTAATTTCTAATTTATTAGTGGTAATGTATTAATAGAATAGAAGTTATATTTTGAATAATATATATTTTTTAATTATTAAAATTATATGTGTTTTTTGTATGTTACAAAAAGTCTATTTTACCAAATCTGGGTATCTGATAGCATGTAATCTGGATTATGTGATCAGATTCCAAAAATTAAGTTGGCTACTTATTAAATTACATTTATAATACTTGTAATCAGACTACATTTACTATTTTATTGATTACATTATTCACACAATAGCAATAAATTATTCATAATTTATTGATTCTCCTCCCTAATTCCTCTTTTTTATCTTTTAAAGGTTTCTTTCTAAAATAGCCTACCATGTGTATGCATTCAGAAAGCATTCCAGTTTTGTGGACATTCACACAAAAATTAAATCACACACCATTTGATCACACTGGATTTACAAAAACTCATTGTTTCAATATTGCATGATGAACACAAATTTTTACTTTGATTATACCTCAGTAGGTTAGCTAACCATGTATTACTGTCTTTGGAAGACACATTATTTCTCATTTACATAGGATGGAGGGATTCGCAAACTTTTTTTTTCCATCTGAATCTCTTTCACGTAACATGTTTACTTGTATTTGAATGTAGTTTAAAATGTTATTTATTTCTGTGATTTCAAAGCTGAATTTTTAGCATCATTACTCCAGTCAAATGCTCCTTCAGAAATCATTCTAATATTCTGTTGTAACATTTATTATTGTTATTATTATTATTATGTTGAAAACAACTGAGTACAATTTTTCAGGTTTCTTCTATGAATAAAAAGTTCAGAAGAACAGCATTTATCTGAAATATAAATTATTTGTAACATTATAAATGTCTTCATCATCACTTTTGATCTATTTAAAGCATCTTTGCTAAAAAGTATTAATTTCTATAATTAAATAATCCAAAATAAATTATACTGACTCCAAGCTTCTGAATGGTATAGTGTATAGTGTTATAAAAGCTTTTTATTTCAGATAAATGCTGATCTTTGGATCTTTCCATTCTTCAAAGAATCCTGAAAAAATGTAATCAACTGTTTTAAATATTGATGATAATAATAAGTTTCTCAAACAGCAAATCAGCATATTAGAATGACTTCTGAAGGATCATGTGACACTGAAGACTGTAATGATTCTGATAATTTAGCTTTGATCACTGCCAAATTACATTTGAAAATAAATTTAAATAGTACAATTATTTTAAATAGAAAAAATATTTCATAATTGTACTGTTTTGCTGTATTATGGATTAAAATGATTTTTGATTTAATTAATTATTATCTTTTCATTATGAATGAATGAATATTTTCATCCTCTTTGTATTTTTATATTAATATGTTGCAAGATTATCATATTTAAATAAATGTGATAGATGTGCTAGGTCAAAAGTAATCTAAAAGTAGTCAGATTTTATTATCTAAAATGTGTAATATAATAGATTATGTTAACTACAATTCCTGTCATGAAACCTGAAATCAGTTACAGACTACAATTTGTTTGTAATCAATTTTGCACCATTTACTGTTAGCACTTACACAAAAATTACAATATGAACAAATGAACAAATCCATATTATCTTAACATAACTGTATAGGTAGACAAAATGGTTGAATGAGAAACTAACGTTTTGAAAAGAAACTGTATAAAATTAAATAATTGGTTAAAATGTATAATGTAGCACCTCATAGTTTATTATTTTTAAATCACAAAATAACACAGAAAAACTGGTTAACAGATGCTGACTATATATCTGTTACATAGCATTAATAGCTATGTATTTCTTTAGTCTTCTTGTCTCATAGTTGAAAGGGACTTGCAGGATTCCAAAGATGAATCAGAGATGAAATTGGTGACCCATGTATAAAAGAAGGATGTCGAAATAGATTATTCAAACTCTGATTCATCCTAGTGATGAATCCAATAACTATGTAGCTTATATCACAAACATACTCTTGACCAAAACCACTGCAAAAACAGTAGTTTATAAGAAAAAAGATAAACCACTTTTTTTTTTAAAAAATGAAGATGTTTACATTGGTGGTTCAGTACTTTTTTTTTCCCCAATCCCTTTAACTGTTCTGTGTCTACTGGAAGGCTTTTCTGTCTTGTTATAACTTGTCAATGAAATTAAAATTGTTTAATAGCTGTAGACTCATGCAACTCACGTTTCTAAGATTTATGTGGGTTCTAATATACTGTTCATAGAGTGAAAAAGATGCATATGAGGTGGAGTCATTTTTTGTGACTAATGTGCATTTTGTATTAACAGGGTGTGGCCACTGGGAAAAATGAATCCATAGAAAATGGCATGTAAATCCCTTGGGAAGCAACACCCTTTTCCCTTGGGAAGCTTGTATGTGCCTGAATTCTGTTTGGGACATTTGTATTGTTCTTTGATTCAGCTGTTTTCAGATTATTCAGTGCATAATGAGTAATACAATTACTTAACAAGTATCACATAGGATTGGCTAAAATGGTATGCATGAACACCCATGCATACAACTGTAAGGATAAGTACTAGTACACTCTTGCTGGTAATGATGACTGAAAATATCCTCATTTGGTCCCAGACAGATTTCGTTCTGTCTGTAATCAGCTGACACATTCAGCTAAAGTAAAATAATGATATAGTCACGTTATTACAGTTTATTTAAAGACACGTTTTCTTTGTGCTGATTAAAAGGTATTTAAACATTTGATTCCCAAGAAATGTACGAGGTTATCAAATGGGGCCGTACCCCAATATGTACACTTTATGTAATAATTAGTGGTGTCAAAAAAATGATAAAAAAAAAAATGAACTCATTAATCACACATTTTCCTGAAATTAATTGCGATTAATCCTACCTTACATTAAAGTTTTTAATTATAGTTTTATATTGCAGTGATTTCACATTCATGCTTTAAATTAACGTAGAAACAACATAAAGAATGTATATTTTTAATATTTGTTTAATGCCATCTTTTTTAATCACTGAAGGCAACTATCACTGATTCCAACTGATGTCTCTAAGAATTATGTTCCTAATAGGCTATTTAACCATTGAATAACCATTCAACATTACAGTATAATAGAGAGCTATCACTTTAACATTCATTAGACTTTTAAAAATAACTTCTAATTTAAGTGAACTGGAAACAATCTTCACATAAACCCATTATAATAAATGTCATATAGGCTAGCTACCTATGCCCTTCAGCAAGAAAATATAGCCTAAAGTTATCAAACATTAAATTAAATGAACATAAAGCTTAAAGCTACAAAAGTTATTATTTTCCACTTTTTAATTTTGTTCTTTGATTATCATACATCACAGCAGCTGGTTATTACGATATTTTGGCTGCTGTTACTTTAAAAGCTGCCACTGCTGAACTTGATGCGGATCTGACACTGCTTTAAACGTGGCCTATAAATAATAAATACATGCACAGTTTTAAGGGAGCTATAATCGCCCTTTTTGTAAATTCATGTCTCAATTGACGACATAACTACGACAATGCATAATTGCAGTTTCATTTGGGTTTGAATATGATACATTGTTTAAAATATAGCCTAATACAGCAGGCGCCGGCACATTTGTGCGTGCACTTCAAGAGCGCGCGCTACGAGCACAGTACAACGGCTGACAGGACAGGAAGATTCGTTTTTTACCGACATATGGCCTGACAACATCTCATCTGAGAGCTCCTCGTCACCGGTACCATTTCCGCGCTGGTTTGACTCGTGTCTATAAAGTTAGGGTGGGCATCTGAAAAGTCCACCGTTTGTGTATGTGCATTCAAATAAACGCATTTCATAAGCAGTTGTGAGTGGGGTGGTCAAACCTAGCCCCGCCCATCCCATGCGCTAATTGCATTAAATATATTTAATGCCTTAAAATGAACCTAACGCTAATTTTGCCACTACTAGTAATAACGTGTACTTTTAAAGTACTATGTTCTGCTTTTGTACAAGTTTTTATAGGCTAACATTCTACATGCAACATTATTGTACAACGGCTAAAAATATATTTTAATTAATTGCTTCAAGCTGAACAAAATCCATTTTCTGTCACGTTTATGGTGTTATGCCAACAGTAGTATATTTTACTTTTTTTCTTCTGTGTGTCCGTTTAGGCGCAGTTACTGACGCACAGACAACGCATCCAGCCACACCTGTGTTCACCTGAACATGTCCTAAAGCTTTAGTTTGCTGGAACATAAAGGATAAAATTGTGATTCCCGAGGGTATTGTCTTCTTTAAAAGTCTGTCTGTGTACCTGCCAAAAAACACAGGGGAGTGGCTCGGTATAAAATACTACCCAGAAGTCCTGTGGAGACTTGCCGGTCAAAGAAGAGAGGGTATCAAAAAGAAAAGAGCACAAGCCAGGTAACAGCATTTATACGGCACAGGTGAAGCTCACAGGCAACTCTCAAGGGGACTTTATCTAAAATCCATTTCTCTTCAGATTCTCAAGCCTCAAAGGTAAAACATTCATTAACGATTTTACTTTCAAACTTTAGAGTTTTATTTTAACCACAAAAACGTGAAAATAAATTAACAGCGATACATTTTTGTTATAGTTTCTATATCCTTTCTTATTTGTTGTAATTATTGCTTTTTATATGGTTCTATCAGCACGTTGGTCTCCTGAAATACTTTAATTTTTACATATTTATTTATTTATAAATGCAAACAGTCAGATTTCTGTGCATCTTGTTTCTGTGCGGGACTGCACCAAAGACTTACGGGTCCATTTGACTCATTCCGAGACGCTTTTAATGTGTAACTGTTTTATTCTAAACTTCACAGTAAATGTGGGGAAGAAGTTGAGTAAAATCTGAACTGACTCTAAATTCAGGGTTGAAAAGCCCTGCACGGACAATCACCATTAGCAAATAAAGGCATTATTTGTCTATAGGGGACCATTCACTGTGTTTAGCTTTTTCATGTATTGTGGTTTGCAGGGAAACAGTAGCTGGTCTTGCGTTTGAAACTGAAGATGAAGAGGGTGGGGTGGTGATAAATTGCTTTACTCTCTCCACTGAAATTATGAGACTATAAATGTACTCGCTAGTCTTTTGTTGGAGCAAATGATTGTCCCATAGGCATTCTTTTTTATTAATGTTGAATATGTGTATGTGTGGATGTTGGATATGTTTTGGATTTGGTATGGAATAGTCTTCTAGTCTATAATAATCTTACTTTGAAATCTAAAAATGTGCACCCACTTAACATTTCTTGTTAAAACTTGTTGTGAGGGACAAAGACAGTAAAACACATCATCTTGTAAAAACATACAGGAATGTATCACAAATTAAGTATAACTGTTTATGTAGAATATGCATAATATGTTTTGCACCTCTCATCCAGTACTGTCCCATAGTTCAGTTAAAGCTCAGTTAATATACAATCTTAAAAATAAAGGTACTTTATTGGCATTAATGGTTCTATGAAGAACCTTGAACATCCATGGAACCTTTCAAATGCAGAAAAAGTTCTTTGTAGTCAAAAAAAGGTTTTTAAATGTTCTTCAGAATGTTCACTAAAATGTTCTTTGGCAAACAAAAATGGTTCTTCTATGGAATCACTGCAAAAACAACTTTTATTTTTAAGAGTGAAGGCTAGTATATCTTTGAGTATGTTTAGATCTAGGCTGATTTTGCTTCGTAACGCACTGATTTTAATGATCTGTAATTGTTTTGCTACATTTATTTAGCATGGAATGGATGATTTAAGACAGCAAAGAAACTATTCAGGAGGAGGTTCAGGAGACAGAGGTAAGGGAGTTTATCAATTTGCTGTGAACCTGAACCAAAATCTTTTGTGAAGATGTAAAGACTGTGCCACCTAGTGGTCCTGTATTGTTACTGAGAAGCTTGATTATTATATTGATGAAGTGGGAAAGTTTTACATATGTTTTGAAATTTCAAAGCAAGAACTGTATTTATAAGACATGTATTATGAAAACAGGCATCACGGAAACAACAATCTCTACTACTAGAATTACATCTTTACCTCCACGTAAGTTATCCTGTTCGCTTTACTATGTACATTTTATCTGATTTATTCATATTCAGTGTGCTGTAACTTGACCATCTTTTTCGATATGTAATTTACTGTGTTTTAAACCCCCAGGAGGCTTCAGTGCATCCACCAACAAGAGCTTGTCAAGCACCTCTGGGTCTTCTGGCCTGGAGAAGAACATTTTGACTCAAAACAGCAGTCCTTTTTTCTCATCCTGTACGTCAATCAAACATTATTTTTTAGGAGCTACACAGTAAATTTTTTCAAGTTTTACTCTGATATAGTGTTTATACTATCTATTATGTGTTTGATATTTGAAACTCATATATTTGTAAATGGCTAAAACTGTCCCTGTTTGTGTGTTTCAGCATCTGTAGGCGTGAGTGCAGGTGGGTTAGGCTCTGGATCAGGGGAGTATCTGGTTGAGGAGACAACTGTGAGCAGGAAGACAGGTGCCTCTGGAGTTTTTGAGAGCATGTCTGGATCGGGAATCGGGTCGAGGGTGAAATCCAGCTCCACTGATGGTATGCGAAGAACACAAGACTCTGCTTTGTTTATGGATAAGAAAAGCAGAACTACTCATTCACGTCGTTATGATGGTTAGTCACAGCTGAGACACCTTTAAAATAAACATTTATTTAAATAACATTGTTTTAAGCATTTGTTTGGTCAGTCTTTCATAATTAAAGTAGCATGTAATATATTTTTTTAACTTCAACAGGAAGTTCAAGTGACAACTCTTCCCCAGAAATAAAAAGAAAAGACTACGGTAAGACCCTCAGCCAAATAAAAATGATTTACCTAGTTTTACATGATGGAAACAAGAAATATCAGCTTTTATTTCAATTGCTCTGTTTCCAGGTTCAACTAGAGGAAGGAGTCAAAGCAGGGGTGAGATTATTCTTTACACTTATGCAAACAGTATATAAATTCTTTTGCATAGGATAATCACCTTTACCGTCCATTGGTATTATCCTTTTAACTTTTTAACCAGGAAAAAGCGGTAACAATTTGTTAACATTAATGTATTAACTAACATGAATGAACAATGAACAACACATTTAGTACACTATTTATTAATCTTTGTTAATGTTAGTTAATAAAAAACACAGTTGTTCATTGTTTGTTCATGTTAGTTAACAGTGAATTAACTAATGTTAACAAACACAACTTGTGATTTTAATAATGCATTAATAAATTAACTAACTAAGATTAATAAATGCTGTAGAAGTATTGTTCTTAAATAATGAACCTTACTGAAACGCTTGATGTCAGCAAACCCGAACATGCAGTGATTCATAGGGAGTGTTACTATTGGCTGAAAATGGTGGGCCACTCTCCAGACACACCTTTAATTTAGGCCTGTTCAGAAATATATTAGACCCAGGGGTTAAAATATATTTATATACAAGGACCCAGGGGTTAAATTGTATATCATATATTTTCAACAATATTCAGCTTGAAAGACACTCAGAACAGTTGACGAAATGTATCTGCATCTGCTATTTAAGTCTTGCCAGTTTAAACATTAATGATTTTTAAACCATTCAAGTGCAATAAGCAGTTCAGTACTCACGCACTTTCTGAAAGACGGTTTACTGTAAGCATGCACTCAAAACATGCATACATAGAGCAAAAAAATCTATTGCAACGCTGTATAACAGAAAGCTTATTGCACAGGTTTTTTTTTGTGTTCTAGTAATTTCCAAGTTTTTTTCTAGTAATGAATACAATAATTTCTACCTAATTCAATATTCAATGTCTATGTAATTTGAAAAGTAGTGGAATGAACTGTATAGTGTACAGTCAGTCGTCAATATCAGGAAGCATCCATTGGCAGGTTGCTTTCAATGTTTCACAACACTTTGTGATTCCTGGACATTATTGATCAGTTACATATTTAAATATATGTGTGCTAAATGTATGCATTGAATGAGGAGATAATTATTGATTTACATATTTTCTCTCTGTCTCTGTTTTTATCTGTCTTTCTGTGTTTTCTGTTTTAGAGACGGAAATCAGGACCAGACTACAGAGTGCATCTCCTTCCACTAGATGTATGTTATTCATCTATTTCTTTCTAATTCAGTTAGTCTTAGGTAATCACATAAAATACATATAGGTAAAGAACTGTGTACTTAACAATGGTCCCAGGTAACTGGGAATGTTCCCATAATGTTCACGTTTTTTAAAGGTTATATAAATGTTAGGAGAAAACATTTTCGTAATGTTGAGATAAAACGTTCTTACAATAGAGTTCTTTTCTATGTTCTCAGAACTTGTTCTGAATTGTGTACAACAGAACATTCTCATGTTTTAAAAATTATCAAATAAAACGTTCCTTTAACATTTGCATCACAGCTGAAAAAAAGTAAACATTGAGAGACCATTTAAATGTAACATTCTTATAACATTTTCAAAATGATTAAATGGAATGCTCCTCTAATGTTCACATAATCAAGAAGAAACGTTCGTAATACATTCAAAAACAGTACAATTTTTAATGTTTTTAAAGAAGTCTCTTTTGCTCACCAAGCCTGCATTTATTTGATCCAAAGTACAGCAAATCAGTACAATTTTGAAATATTTTTATTATTTGAAATAGCTGTTTTCTATTTAAATATATTTTAAAATGTAATTTATTCCTGTGGTTTCAAAGCTGAATTTTAAACATCATTACTCCATTCTTTAGTGTCCCATGATCCTTGAGAAATCATTCTAATATTCTGATTAGCTATTTAAGAAACATTGCTTGTTATTATTATTATTATTATCAATATTTTAAAACAGTGGTGTACATTTTTTCAGGATTCTTTAATAAATAGAACGATCCAAAGATCAGCATTTATCTGAAATCAAAAAGCTTTTGTAACAATATACACTATACAATTCAAAACTCTAGAATCAGTATAATTTTTTGTTTGGGGGTTCCATAGTATGTTTTTATTATTATTATTTTATTTTATTTATTTATTTATTTGTTATATATATGCATGTATTACAGCTCATACTATTTATAGCACTTGCTATTCAATTCTGGATATTATTATTTTTAAGGAAATATGTAGTAATGTTTAGTCTGTGTAGTTATAGTTTAATTATATTAACTTAATTATTCTCCTAACCAACTCCTATCCCTAAAATTACTCCTGGCTAACCCCCTTGAAATATTAACCTAATTTATTTCAATATATTCTGTTTATATTTATTTTTTAAATTTTCTTGGAAAGAAAGACTTGTGTCTTTGTAAGACTTCAGTTCATTAACCACAGTGCAGCACTTCACATCTGATGTGTGACCCACTTAACAAAGTGCAGTAAACAGTAAAACAGTTGCTTTACAAATTAATGTTTATTAGTAGTTTAATAAGTGTAAAATAATTTTAATACAATTACTAATTTACAACATCCAGCAGCACAATGAACTGTTTTGCACAGTTAATAGGCTAAATGGAGATTGTTAACACCCCACTCGAACAAGTTACACTAGCTTTTACATTAAAAATAAGATGGAAATATAAAAATGAATATTATCCATGGATCTAGTCTTTGCATCTGTTTGTTTGACATGTTTAACCTGGCCCCCTCTGTTCGAATAGAATTGCTGGATGGCACTGTCCCAAAAAATAGGGTCCTAGGAATGTGGTCCTGGAACTGCAGCCTCTGGTATTGCAGGATCATAGTATTGGGGTTGTTTTTGTTCAGACCAAAGCAAAGAGTGATCCTTGTTTTTACTCTGCAAACACGCAGAGCTGTAAATGTGAAATGGTGGATCGTTATGAAAATAATTCATTAAAAAAGTCTAAGAAGTAAAATGTGTTTGTATGTTTTTTAGTTAATATAATAATTTATTGATAATTATTTAAATTAATATAAGTAATACTTTTGATTCATCCACCATCCATGGGTACTTTAAAGGCTGAAATGTGAAGTGTATAATTTTATAAAGCTTTTTGTTTTTGTGAAAATTTGTATCTGAACTGTAAATCAGTTTTACAGTAGTTTACAGTCATTTTACAGTTTAATATTTAACCAGACATTGCCCTACCCCACTCATATGGTATTAATTTTATTTGTGCAGGTCTTAAAAAAAGGTCTTAAAAAGTCTTAAATTTGAGCTTAAAAATCCTGCAGCAACCCTGATATAAAGGTTTTTCTTCTCAGAGGCTCAAGGAAAAGCTGTGTTTTGTTTTGTTCAATGCCACAGTTTACAGTAGTACAGGAGAGTGGACGTGAAGACATGTGAAGGCACGTTTAGACATGACATTGTGACTCATACAGTGCTGTTTTTACAGGGACAGAGCTGGATGATGTGAAGAAGCTGCTGAAGGGATCACGTTCAGCCAGCGTGAGCCCCACACGATCTCCCTCCTCCTCCCCTCTGCCTATACCTCGCAAGGCCAGGACCTTAGACACCAAGGTCTCAGCCGATCAAGGTATTGAAAGCTGGATTAGAAGACAGATCATGCGTTACAGGGCTCGCAAAATCGCTAGACCGACGTCCCGGGGCTACTGTGTTTTCCAGTCGGGCTACAAAAATTTTTCACCGCCCTGCCCGACGGGCTATCTTAAAGTAAAGGGCTCATGCAGGTCCTTAAATACTCCTCAATTTAGTTGTATAAAATTAAAGGCCATAAATCGTGTTCAATACATTAATTAGTATAAAAAAAGTATTTTAATCATAATTTTAAGAGGTCCTATAGTTGTTGCCGGAAAGACAAGAATCGCGATAGGGCTGGATTGAACTTCAAAAGGCAATGATGTCACTGAATAAATATGCGCGCTGCCCGTTTCAAAGTCAAAACGCGGCACGAATGTCTTTATATGAATGTATCTGAAGGGAAACGACTGTCTTTAGAAACGTGTCCTTTGCATTGTCGTTTCATCTTACCTATAATGCCTGATAAAACAGCGTTAATGAGTGCGGTGCTGCTTTGTGTACAGCCGTTTCTATGGAAACCGTAATATTTCAGCACTCCTAAAGCGCCAATTCGTGGCAGAGAATTAATTTGCATTTCCAATCATTTTTGGTCAGATTATTGCAAATATCGACCCATGTTTTTATGCAGCAAACACATAGAATAGTAAATATGAAAAGTTAATGTGCCTTCTAAAAATCTAAACGATTAAGACAGTAATATGGTATAAAGGCTAAAATGCTGTTGTATAACGTATTTGTTTTTTGTGAAAACCTGTATCTGAACTGTAAATTATAATTTCATGGCTCAGTATGCTACCATACATTGTCCAATCCCACTCATATTGACCCAAATTGATATTTAAAAATTCTGCAGATACCCTGTAAATAGTGAAATAAAATTCCTTCTTTGATATTTGTTGATATTTGTATATTGAAATTATTTTTGATTGACATTGATTTAGACTCCTATCTGATTTTCTATATTTTTAAAAAAAGGTATATTTTTTTATTTGGGCTAGTTAAATTATTTTCGGGCTACCAAAATCTAAAGAGTACCTGTCCGAAGGGCTACCAGAGATTTTGAAATTTTGCGAGCCCTGCATTATTAGTAAAACATTTATATTAGAAAATAATTTCTAGTAGTTAACACTCCTGCCACACCTATGGTGTGCATAGCCCATTTATTTTCATACACAAAGAATTCCAAATTCCCCAGTTCATCCATGCATAGAGATCTTGAGTTCAGTTCCAAGGCGTTAATGCTTCCTTTCAATTCTTTCAGTCGAGCAATATGACACCACTATTGTCGACGCTGACCTGGCCTCATACACATGGAACAGCGCCACACTGCCCTCTACAGTCTCCGCTGGTACTCCTTACGCCTTCCACAGCAACACCAACAACATGTCAACAGGACCTGCTCTTGTTAACAGCACATCACCATCCTCCTTATCAGGTCTGCACAGTTGATCACTCAATATCACTCAATATCACCCTCTGTTTTTGGTGTATTATACATAAAACTACTGATACCCTAACACACATATATTTGCTAAAATCCTGTTTTTTCCTTGACCTACAGTATATGGCTTTCACAACAATTTAGCTCCTGCGAGTGGAGTTTTAACTTCCAGTGGCACTAACACACAATTAGGTATCCTTCGAGGCATATGATATTAAATAATTGTGATGACATTGCTTTGACAAATGACAGGTTAATACCATTCCTAAAAAGCTTGTTCTTTTGTTCATCTGGTTGTTTTTAGGATATGGAGTGCAGAAGAATTATTTGACAAGTCCCAGCAGCACTCTTGGTGTTGGCACAGGCATCTCCACTGCAGGTGCTTGTTATATTTACTATATTTATATTGTACAACAGAGTTCAACAACAAAAATGGCCTGGGGTCAGTGTGAGAGAGTATTGGGACAGTTGATAGAATCATCACGTTCTGTCGCCCAGTCCTGAATTTTAGGAGTAGTAAACAGTGTTCTGCTGTTGAAATTGTTAACATTGTTTTAGGTGGTTAATCTAAATGTCAAATGTTTTGTCGAAATTGCATGAATAGAGGCTTAGAGGCAGCAGTTAGGATGGAATGAAAATGATTAACAAATCAGTTTTCAGTGTATTTTACCGTTTTGCAACAAAAAGTAGCAAAAAAAAGAAAAAAATATCCTAACATTTAATTGAAATTATAAATGTAATATTGTATAAATACACTACTGTTCAAAAGGTAGGGGTTGATAAGGTTTTTAAAAGTAGTCTCCTATGCTCACCAAGGCTGCATTTATTTGAGCACAATACAGTGAAATAATATTACAATTTAAAAAGAAATGTTTTCTTTTTTTATCAGTTATTAATAAAGTATGGCAGCAAAGCTCAGTGTCACATGATCCTTCAGAAATCATTCTGATTTGCTGATTTGGCAGCTCAAGAAACATTTCTTCTGATAATTGAAATTGTGTTATGCTGCTTAATATTTTTGTGGAAGCTATGATACACTACCAGTCAAAATATTAAGTCTACATTTATTTGATCTAAAGTATCAAATAAGCAAAATATAAAGCAGTAATATTGTGAAATATTTTTTACTATTTAAAATAACTGTGTTCTATACATTTTAAAATGTAATTTATTTCTCTAAACAAATCTAAATTTTCTACATCATCAGTCTTCATTGTCACATGATCTGTCAGAAATCATTCTAAAATGCTGATTTGCTGTTCAAGAATTTTATTATTATTATTATTATTATTGTCAATATTTAAAACAGTTGAATACATTTGTTTTAGGATTCTTTGATGAAGAAAGATCCAAAGATCAGCATTTATCTGAAATAAAAAGCTTTTGTAACATTATACACTATACCCTTCAAAAGCTTTTTGGGAAAGAAATTATAGGAATGAACACTTTTATTTAGCAAAGATGCTTTAAATTGATCAAAAGTGATAAAGACATTTATAATGTTACAAAAGATTTCTATTTCAGATAAATGATGCTCTTCTAAACTTTTTATTCATCAGAGAAACCTGAGAAAAGTCTATTTAGCTGTTTTCAACATAATAATAATAATAATAATAATAATAATAATATCAGAATATTAGAATGATTTCTGTAGGATCATGTGACTAGAGTAATGATGCTAAAAATTCAGCTTTGAAATCATGGGAATAAATTACATTTCAAAATATATTCAAATAGAAAACTAACTATTAAAAATAGTAGTAAAATACACATTTACTCTTTTTGCTGTACTTTGGTTCAAATATATGCAGGCATAGCTAGCTAGTAAACTGTAGGCAATAGTAACTAATGGTAGTGACAGTAACTCGGGATTGAGTAGGCAAACCACTGATGCTAAGGCGCTCTAGTTATTATAGTGTTAGGGGTGGACCCAAGCTCAGCGGCTCCAGTGCGTCATCGAGACATGATTTCAGGCCTGGCCAAAAAATCCTAAACACAAAAATGGTGAAAAACTCTTTAACAGTCAAACTCCACAGTCTGTAACGTGTTTCCAGCAGTACATTTCTAACATTTATGACTTGCAAAGAGGTACTTGTCATTCAGACATCTTTGTTAATTTGTTTTGTGTGTATTTTTTAGGATATGGAGTGCAGAAGAATTGTTCCTCAAGTTCCAACAGCACTCTTGGTGTTGGCACAGGTGTCTCCACTGCAGGTGTTTGTTAAATGTACTTTGTTATATTGCACAGCAGAGGTCAACAACAAAAATGGAGTTTTGGGACATTGATAAAATTGTCACTTGCTCTGTCGCCCAGTGCTGAATTGTCAAAGTAGTAAACAGTGTTCTGCTGTTTAAATGTTAACAATGTTAACATTGTCTAGATGATTAACTAAATTAGGTTTTGTCAAAATTCCACGAATGGACACTTAGCTTAAAGCAGTTAGGATGGGTTGAAAATGATCAACAAATCAGTTTTCAGTGTATTTCATTGTTTTTCAAAAAAAATAAAAAATAAATAAAAATCCTACATTTAATGAAGATTTTAAATGCAATATATATAAATACATTACTATTCAAAAGATAGGTGTTAAGATGTCTCTTATGCTCACCAAAGCTGCATTTATTTGATCAAAATACATTAAAACAGTAATAATGGGAAATAATATTGCAATTTTGTATTTAATTTTCTATTTTTTTTAAATGTATAATATAATACACTCATATTACAGCAAAGCTCAGTGTCACATGATCTATCAGATATTATTCTAATCTGCTGATTTGCTGCTCAAGAAAGATTTCTTCTGATTATCAACGCTTTGATCACAGGAATAAATTACTTTTATTATTTTATTACTATTTTAAAATATATTCAAATAGAAAGCCGTTATTTTAAATTGATCAATTTTACTGCTTTTGCTATGTTTTGGTTCAAATAAATGCAGGATTGGTGAGCCGAAGAGACTTCTTTAAAAAGCATTAAAAATCTTACTGTCCAAAAACTTTTGACTGGTAGTGTAGTTCAGTTTTTGAAACGTGTTTTCAGCAATAACATTTATGTGTTTAGAAGCAATTCTCTAAATTGCAGTTACACTGACTTTAAGTTACTTGTATAACAATGTGCCAAAGATATACCTAACATTCAAATATATTTGTTTTGTGTGTATTTTTAGGATATGGAGTGCAAAAGAATTATTCCTCAAGTCCCAACAGCACACTTGCTGTTAGCACAGGCGTCTCCACTTCAGGTATTTGTTATACTCACTCAAGAAAAGGATTTATGGCTACTGTACAGTAGCTCTTTAAGATATATTTAGTGTGGCATGATAAACATGAAGACTTTATGTCATATTTAGGAACTGGTACAAGGACCCTTAATGAGAATGTGACAAAGAAATACCTGACGCTGGAGAAAGAGAATATTCCACTGAAGAGAGAAACCGACGAATTTATCCTGACCAAAGACAGTGGCAAGCAGTTTACCAAAAGCTCCTCCAATGGGACAGCAGGTAAACACAGGACACTAAATGTTGCATTTGATGTTTCAGAAGTAATTATTTGTGGTTTAACATGATTAATGTTATGACCTACACTAACTGAATACACACAATCTTTGCTTTAAAGGGTCCTATTCAGATGTTTCAGTGAAGAAGGAAACAATGGTGACCAGCTATTCTGAAAGTGCTCCTGTGAAATCTAGCTCTGGCGCACATTGTAAGAAAGTTTATTTTCATGTATCTTGATGTGCTTTTATTTACATGTTTTCATCTTGAGTGATATTAGGTTAATAGATTTCACTGAAATATTAAAAATATCTGTTGACATCACAAAACATTTTTTTAACCTTTCCAAAGATGGGGCTATATCAACAACAAAAGATAAAGCTACATATGCAGGTAAAACCTTTTATTTGAATAAACATTCCACATTATACAATATATAGTCATAATGTATAAAACTAAGAGCTGTCTCCTGCTGTGTGTGTCCTGTCAGAGATTCATAAGGCTAAGGTTGTTGATGACAATGACGATGGCTGTAATTGTGAAGGGGGTGTTTGTGGATGTGGGCCAAGCTGCTGTTCATGGTGGAAGTGGCTGCTGGGGTTTTTGCTCAGCCTCCTGCTGCTTCTCGGCCTTCTGTTTGGACTCATAGCTTTAGGTAAGTCTTGTCATTTTAATTAAAGGCATGGTACATTTATTCACTTGGGGTACGTTTATCGCTAATAAGACAGCTTCATTTTAAAACTGTACAGCAGAGGTTTTCAAAATGTGAGGCAAACTATGATTAATCAAATAGTAAATAACTTTAGCATAATTGTATTCAAAGAGCTGTTTTAAAAATAATAAGCAAAACAGAATTGTTTAACTTGGGAGAGGGGAATTCATCCATAGAGCATTACTGTATGTGTGCAGTTCAACTCATGATTAGGTTTTCTACCTAACCTAAATATTATGTGCTATTGCATATTGTCTTCTAATACGTAACTAATCTCTTTTCCTTGAAGCTGAGGAGGTAAAGAAACTAAAGTCTCGTGTCACTGCTCTTGAGGAAATGTCCTCCTCCATGAAAGCCCACACAAGTCGCCTGTCCTCTAATGTTGATGACATCGGCTTATATAAAGATCGTGGAAGTAAATCGCCATATGTTAATTCACTGGATTCAGTTTATCCAGACGACTCTGTGCTGCAGAGAAATATACAGCAAATGCTGAGAGCAGAGCTGCAGTCTGAAACCATGAAAGGTACATGTGAACACGGTACTGCTTAGACACACAAACCACAGCAATGCACCTTAAAATGTACATTGTTTATAAATGTCATGCATATATTTATACATTTATTACAAATAATAATATTAATAACTTTTTTTTTTGCATCTAGCCTACCTTGCTACTTCAGTTAAAGCTGGACCTCCAGGGCCTAAAGGTACACCAGATATTTAGTTTTTACTAAACTGCCAGTACATAAAACATTGTTTATACATTCTATGGAGATTTAATAGTCAATCACACATTTGCTCTTTTCACCACTGCTAGGTGACACTGGAACTCCAGGAACAAAGGGTTTGTAGAATTTTAATGCTGGCTGTGAAAAATCTGTCAAACTATTTAGAGGTTTACAGTCTTAAACATAGAAATATAATTATTTAAACTTGTTTTTCAGGAGATAATGGTTTTCCAGGCCTTCCAGGTAAGAATAATGTTTGGTCCTTTAGAAGAGCTAGTTTTAACTGTTGTGCAGAATGAAGTCTTAACAGATTTCACTGTTTTTTGATGTGCATCTCTAGGTCCACCAGGAATGCCAGGACATCCAGGAAGAGAAGGACAAAAAGGAAGTGCAGGTACCTTAAACATTACACAACACATTTATTTTGTTGGAGAAACCTTCACCATCATTCATTCTGTGTTAAAGTCACAAAGTAAATTAAAGCGTTGCCCCCTGATAGTCAACTAATTTTATTAGTCGCTTAGTCGCATAAAGAAAATTCCACAGGAAATTAACCTAGAAAAATGTGTGCTATTCAAGTGTCTGTGCGGAGTGTGGAAGCTGAATAGTAGCCCGCTTACTGCATGACAGATAGAGGCACTGGTGCGGTCACTTGCTCTTAAAATACTTGTCAATTTTAGTAATACCGATAAAAGTAATACATCTTTCAAATCTGTAACAACTGTGTTTATGAGTGTGCAAGAATAACAATGAAACTTTGCACTTTTGTAAAATAAAGAAAGCAATCAGGATGCACTTTCTGCCGATTTGGTCTCAAACTTGGTCGCAAACTTGAAATATATCTATAGAGAGATTACGTAATCCAGATGAAACATACATACAGGTGAAATGGAAAAATGACCTTTTCCAGATATTGCCACAGATTAAAACTTTAAAATGTGTATGACAGGTGAACATGGTCCAGAAGGACCACCAGGTTTCAGAGGAAGAGATGGTCAACCTGGACCCCGTGGAGAGCCAGGACCCCCAGGAGCTGGAGAAAAGGGTGAAAGGGGTAAGATACTACATATTCTTGATACCACTTAATTTTTAGTATTTAATTCATTATAATTTACAGTTCTCATACACAACATAAATTTGAGAACTGTTTTGATCTCATTTATAATGTGTCTGTGTATCTGTTTTTCTTCAGGTATTCCTGGTCTTCCTGGCTCTCCTGGTCTTGTTGGTCCACCTGGGCCTAAAGGTAAATACACAAAACACACTTTATATTATTATTATTATTTTCATTTTGGTCATAAAGACTGATACTTACTATATTCAGTGAAATTATCTGTACTGAATCATTTTAGATTGGCAAATGAAATGCAATGGCATAAATATATATACTTATATACACTCTTAAAAATAAAGATGCTTTGAAAGGTTCTTCACAGCAATGCCATAGAAGAACCATTTTTGGTTCCACAAAGCACCATTCAATCAAAGGTTCTTTAAGAAACCATCTCTTTCTTACCTTACCTATAATCTGAAGAACCTTCTTTCGCCACAAAGAACCTTTTGTGAAACAGTAGAAGTTCTTTATTCTACCATTTAGACAAAAAAAGGTTCTTCTATGGCATTGTAAAGCAATATTAGCATGTGTTTGATCTTTGTTCTCTTTTTGTGTGTTTGTTTAACAGGTGCTAGTGGTTTACATGGTAATTAACTCTTTCTTTACAAAAATATTTTAATATTTAATATTTTAAAATATTTTAATGCCATTATTTTAATATTTTAATGGCAAAAAATGTTTTCTGTGCAGGTGAACAAGGCCCTCAAGGCTTCAGAGGTGAAACTGGCCCTGCTGGGGCTAAAGGTGTGTATCACAATGAATGAATGAACAAAGCACTATGTGAACAAAATCCTAATGTTTATGAATAAAAAAATGTTTCTTTTCTAGGTGATAGAGGACTTCCTGGTCCACCTGGAATTAAAGGTTTGTAACCTATTGTATGTCAGCCCAACATACAGTATAATTACTGCAGTCAATGTGAATTCTTGTAAAATTATTTGTGTGTTGTATCAGGTGATCATGGCGAAAGAGGAGAAAATGGATTGCCAGGTGTGTATATTTATACTGAGCCATAGCAAAAAAAAATTGATTCATTTGTGCCATGTTTACAAATATTTGATTCATTGTTAAATCACTACATCCTCTATCAGGTACTCCCGGTGCTGCAGGACGGCAAGGGCCACCTGGTGAGAAAGGCGCTAAAGGATCAGCAGGTGACTCATCTGTAGGAACAGACACAAAGCTGAGATGTTTGGCTCTTTTTTGCCATTTTAATGTTAGAACGGAGGATAGATATGTGATAGATAGAAGAGTGTGAAGGTATATCCAAAATTCAGGTTGTGTGTATACTGTATGCAAGCATTATATGCATACAGTTTGACAGGTAGAGCTATATTTTTGAACTTGATGCGTTGGCCTTCAACACCAAAAAAATATGTTTCAACTAAATGCTGATTATTTGGACTTTCTATTCATCAAGAATCCTAAAAAAAATATCATGGTTTGCACAAAAATATAAAGCAGCATGACTGTTTTCAACATTTATAATAAGAAATGCTTCTCAAGTGCCAAATCAGCATATTAGAGTGACTAAAGGACACTTAAGACTGGATGGCTGCTTAAATCTCAGCTTTTCTGTTTTTACCTGTTAAATGTAATAACATAAAATATAGCTTTTGTATTTATATTTTGATGATGCAGTCTTGCTGAGCATAATAGACTTCTTTTAAAAAATCTTACCGACCCCAAACATTTGAATTTTAGTGTAAATAAAGTATCAAGTAGATCTAAATGAATGGCTAAAATTATTTTTCCTGGAGCAATATCACAAAATAATGTTACTGTATTGTATATTCCAAGACTGGGTCTGCTTAGTTGGCTGTGGGGGCATGGAATCTATTAAAGACCTATTATTGTCTGGACCTCTTAAATACAAATCTTGGATTAGAATAAAAGAAGACCCCAGAAAGTAATTTTGTCACTTTATTCTAGGGCCTCAAGGATCTGATGGTGAAAAGGGCCAAAGAGGTGAGTGGTGTTTTCAGATTTGATGGTTCAACTTGTATACCTGTATCTGCATCTTTATTTTAATCTGTTGTCTGTATTATGTAACATTTTGGTTCATATGTAGGTGAGCCAGGCTCAATTGGCTTACCAGGAATCAGAGGACCACCTGGGCCACCCGGCGATCCTGGGCAACCAGGTATGAAATTTTGAAAGAAAGACCTTAGCTGTATGTTATAGCCCAGTTTCTATCATTCACCATGTGGTTATACACATTAGAATTGCTAAAGTTTGATAATTTTGGAAAAAATTGCTGATTTGTGTTTTTTATTTTCAACTTCTTCTGTTCTCTTTAAATCAGGAACTCAAGGGATTCAAGGACCTCCAGGTAACCTGTCACTTGAACTGCATTCTTTCTCTATCTAATTTAGGCATTACATTTTTATGCAGTTATATAGTCATATGTGTATGAAGATATAATGGTGAACATGTTTCTTTTTTGATAGGCCTGCCTGGCAATCCTGGTCAGCCTGGAGCTAAAGGTGCTGTAGTCACTGTTCTAGTAAAATAGACTATGTTTAGCTGCTTTTTGAGGTCTTTAGTATTTTTAGCAATATGTTTTGTCTTATTATTGGACATCATGTGTAGAATCATGTGTGTGGAACTATTGTTCAAATAATTAATCTTAAAACGTTCACAGGTGAGAATGGTGAGCCTGGAAGAGTGATCAATGCAGGTAAGACTACATGAAGCAATTAAAGCATGTTTAACAGTTCACTGTGCAGTCATGAACTTAAATTGAGTGGTTTAATTTTGCAGCAGGTTCTAGCTCAGTGGCAATCCCAGGACCACCTGGAAACCCTGGTCCCCCTGGCCCACCTGGATCTCCAGGACTCTCAGGTATGTTCATAATCTTCACACTTTTAAAAACCCAAGTTCAGCCAAATCAAAACTTCACAAAAGTACACCCATCTTTTGTTAATCAGTGAAATCACTGTGTGCGTTTTTTACATACAGAAAGTGTTGTAACAGTCCAATGAATGACATACATTTGAAGTAATTATGCTGTTTGGGTACATCAGTATTTATAATTTGATTTTATGGTATATCTTGTGATGCTAGGACCCGTTGGCCCTGCTGGAATTCCTGGTCAGCCTGGTAAATTTGCATTTTCATCTGGTGTTCCTATATATTATTTTATATTAGTCAAATATAAATTTTATCCAACTGACCTTACATGCATTCATCCATTCATCCATCCACCTTGATTTTTGTGCAGGTCCTAAAGGTGATAAGGGAGATCAAGGAGAACCAGGTATTAGTGTTAGCGCTGGTGAGGCTTCTGCAACGCGAGCTGAAAGTGAGTCTTTATTTAAAAGATCTAATCTGAACATTAGTAACTTATAGAAATGCATTAACATAACACTTGTATATCTGTTATTTTTAGGACAGTATGGTCCTGCACATGCTGGTGTTACTGGACCACCTGGTCCCCCTGGTCCCCCAGGGCCTCCTGGACATCCAGGTACAATAACATTATCCATAAAAGGTTTCAGAAGTAACATCTGTTGAATGTTTGATTTTGTTGCCCCAAGTATTAACTTTTAAATGTGAAATTTGGGGTTATGAAATGATACAGGTTTATATATAACAAAATATATAGTTTATATATAGTTTTATAGTTTTAAGCAGATTATATTTGAATGCATTTCATTCATTTTTACTTCCTATAGGCGATTCTAGATCAGGACCACCGGGACCACCTGGCGAACCAGGCACACCAGGTAAGATGAAGTAGAGTATTTACACAAAAAAGTAAATCTTTAATTTTATTAATTGCAATTTTATTCATTTTTTCCACACATCAACTCAAATATTCAAAATTTCCTGTAGTGGCTTACTCTTCTCAACATTTTTGTGTTCTCATAGGATATGGCAGACCTGGTCCTAAAGGAGACAAGGGAGATCCAGGAAACTTTGTGCCTAATTCAGGTTTGATTACAGCATATGTCTGGGATCGTGCATTATTTTAAGACTGTTGTGGTTTCTTTAAATCTCACACTTTTACAAATGCTGCCTACACAGGAACATTTTTTGCAGGACCACCTGGGCCACCAGGACCTACAGGGCCTAAGGGAGCGACAGGTCAGTCTTACTCAGAACTTGTGTTTAGTTGATTCTACTTGTTGGTACCTTTTTTTCAGCCTATGAAAATGTGATGTCAGAAAGTAGGTTATTTAACTTTTATCAGATATCTAATGTTATATTTTAATGAATTTCAGGTGCACAAGGTCCAAGAGGATACCAAGGTGAGGCTCTCTTCTCCAACCAACACTTAATATTGATCTTAATAACAGTAAAACACAAAATCCTCACCACATGCCTTAAAATAATGCTTTATTTGTCATATGTGATTTTTTTTAGGGGAACCAGGTCAGCCTGGCCTTCCAGGGAATCCTGGTAGAGTTAGTAAGTTAAAAAAATGTTTACACGTTCATTAACATTGTGACACTTACAGCAAAAGATTTGGTTACATTTATTTATTATATTTTGTGTGCCTTTGTTTAGTTTGTTTATTAATTTATGACGCTTAGCCCCTATAATACTTAAAGCTGCAGTCGGAAACTTTTTGTTTTAAAAATGATCCAAAATCAATTTGTGGGCAAGTATATAACCAGCCAGTGTTCATCTCCTTACCTTAACCCGTTTCACAATTTGAGTGGTACTGGTAGGTTTGTGCAGGAAATACAAGCATGCCTTTGTGTCATTACATCACGTTTGTAAACAGAAAGAAAGATTCCCAGCTAGTAAACTATATCGCACCTGAGGATGCTGCAGGTAGCAGATCATTTATAGCCTTTTCTCACAGCAGCTGGAACTTATTAAACTTATTTTGACGGCGAATTGTAATCCAGAAAGGACAATACAGTAGTCTACAGGTAACGCTAAATACACTAAATACTCATAGTCACGCAATGCTGATGTTGTTAACATTTTGAGAATAAAGTATAACAATAATAATAATTTGCATGGTTTGGTGTAATATGAGCTAAGCGATTATTATATTTAATCACCATTTGTAGCGTTATGCATTGTAATGCATACCAAAAACAAAAATGGAATAGGCTTATTACTTACTTGTTCAAATGACATTTTCCTGTGAAAACTCTTATTTGGGTCCTACTTCCAAGACATAGAATCTGTGATTCTAAATTACAGTGAATATGCGCTGAGGAACCATGTCAATGCATAATGCACGCAAAGAAGATAATTTCACAAATAACTGCAATTGCAGGTTTCAAACAGAGATGGCAACAAGGAGGCAAAACTTATGGACTGCAGCTTTAATTTGCTGTTACTTTTAATTGTGTAAAGACACTTTAAACCATCTGACACATAGAGAAACAGATTTAAGTGTTCAAAAAACAATAATTAATGAGTAATTCATATTTTTTTTTACTTTACATAGTCTCTGAATACGGTGTGGCTCAAGGTCCACCTGGTCCCCCAGGACCACCTGGATTACCTGGACGAGATGGCCGTAATGGTAAAAAGCTTGATTAATGATGAGACATTGTATTCAGGTTCATTGATGTCTAGTACGATAATCTTTCAAATTATTTCTCAGGGGAACCCGGAGTACCAGGTACATCATCATACCGAGGAGAATCAAGAGGTAAATAATTATATGTTGCACTGTATGTGTTTACCCAAAAATGACAACCCTAATGTTGCTCCAGATTCATAAGACTTTTATTTTTCGTTAAACACAAACTGACTTGTTTAAACCACTCTACTGAAGATGTTGCAACTAAGCTTTTTGTGGGCTGACACCACTATAAAATTTAAAAAGTTTGATTAGGTGTGGGTATGATGGAACCACAGGAACTGTTTAGCAATAACATTGACCTCCAATCGCACCATTATTAGATTATCAAATGAGGTTCCTAAAGCAAAACAGTACTGTAAACTCTTCTATCATTTCTTGCTGCCATTAGTATCAGGAGCAGTTGGGGCCCAAGGGCAGCCTGGTCTTCCAGGACCTCCTGGTCCACCTGGTCCTCCAGGTCATTCTGGTGGATCCCATTCTGCTGCAGACTATCGTCGTTACATCGCAGAGTATATGCAGAGTGAGTAGCTGTTCATTTGGATAATCACACTTCTGCTCCAGCAGGTCATTTCCTCATAAATGTGACATAATTTCTGCAGGTGACAGCATGAGGCAGCATTTGTCTAGTATTCAGGGTCCACCTGGTCCACCTGGCCCTTCAGTGTCTGTGGAGGACGTGGCATCTCGGGTTATCGCTTACATTCAGCGTAAGTTAAGATTTGCTGTGTAACGTTTAATCCTGTCTGTTAATCCTGCTGCATGTGTGCTAAAATCTATCATTTGGATTCAGGTTCTGGAATTAGTGGTAACAGCGCAATTCTGAGCCAGGGTCCTCAAGGACCTCCAGGACCTGCTGGCCCACCTGGAAGTATAAGTGCTGAATACATCATTTCCCTTTTACAGAGTGAGTCAACTATGTCAGACCCACTTGTGTATAAACAGACATTTAAATGTTGAATCTGAGAATTGACCCAATGACTTGTGCTCTTGTGCTCAGGAGAAGATGTGAGGCGTTATGTGGTTGGTCCTCCAGGACCACCGGGTTCACCTGGGATTAGTGCTAGTACCTTTAGTGCACAGGAAGTGGCAAACTATGCCATCAGAATGATGAATGGTATGTTTTTAAACTAAATCTTAAATGTTAAGGCTGCAGTAGGTTGAATTCTGTCTTTCTAATGCTATTTGTGAATTTGTTTTTAGAGCAGGGGATGATAAGCAGATCTGGACCACCAGGTCCTCCCGGCCCACCTGGCCAGCCAGGTGCTTCCTACAGTGACATAACTGCTCTGCTTCACAGTATGTGATTTTGTTTGAAATAATTTTGTTTTATAACATCCAAAGGGTATCTTATTTTCTTATATTCCACTTTGAATGTGTTTGCAGAGTCAGGGTTAAGTGGAAGCGGTGGACGTCCTGGGCCCCCTGGGCCTCCTGGGCCTCGAGGAATACAGGGACCCCCTGGTCCACCCGGCATCTCGGGAGGCTCCTCTGCAGTCTCAGGTTACAAACTAGAGGACATTCAGCTCTACCTACAGAGTGAGTGCTCTCATGAGTTTCATTGTACTGTCTGATTCACATTTGCAGTTTTGCAAAAAATTAATTATGTGCTTCTCTGCTATTCAGAATCTGGCTTTAGGGGACCTCCTGGCCTGCCTGGTCCACCAGGACCCCAGGGTCCTCCAGGAGACACTAGGGGCCTTGTATCATATACAGGATCTTCTACGCGAGAACAGATCCGTGCTGAGCTGCAGGACTATCTAAACAGTAAGAGTCACTCACCACACACTCTAATCTGGAAAGTGACACCTCAGTGTAACTTTACATTGGTGGACGTTTGGCTGATTTTAACAAGGAAACCCTATGTTACATTGTCAAAAACTGTCCTAGATTTCTCTGTCCAGTTCCTGGAAACACTTTGTGGTTGATTGCCGCTTCAATAAATAGTCTCATATTTTTTTCAGGTGATACTATGAGGCACTACATTCACGGTAACCCTGGGCCTCCCGGACCACCTGGTCAGAAGGGTGAACGTGGTGAACCTGGACACAGTTACCACAATTCCAGAGGCCAATACCGCTATGGCTCTGAGATCAGTGAACCAGTGGACTACTCCAATGTTGCAATCAAAGTGACTGATTACATTAAGAGTGAGTACAGTATCATTCAAGTTCTATGCACCAGAGTTACGGTGTATCTAAATAAAGCAGTAAAATTAACTTAACCTTGTGATTCCTGAAAAAATATTCACACTTGCAATGCAGAAAAAGAATAGTGTTATAGTCTTAGGTATGCTTTGGTTTTCTAGTGCTGATATTTAGTACTTAACAAGTTAATGTCTTTGAGCGTAAGCCACTGAATCATTGATTTAACCAATTTGTTCTACTCTCTAAGTAGGTACACTTAGAGAGCAGAACTACTGTTATTTCTTTCAAAAAGAAAAAACAGCATAAAAACTAGAATTTATATTCAAATAATTCATTTAAATTTATTTACAAGTATTTTATATATATATCACTATTATGGAAGCCTGTTTCCACCACTAAATAAAAAAAAAAAACTGACTTGCGACTTATAAATTCAGAATTGTCTATTGTGAGATATGAACTTGCATTTGCAAGAAAATGTAGTTTTTTTTTATAATTCTTTTTTATTTACTTCTTAGCTTGTGTTTTCTGAAAAAAAAAAGTCACAATTGCAAGGTGTAAACCTGCAATTCTGAGAAAAAGTCACTTGCGGGATATAAACTTGCAATTCTGAGAAAAAAAGTCAAAATTGCGAGATATAAACACGCAATTCTAAGAAATCACTATTGCGAGATATAAACTTGAAATTCTGAGAAGTCACAATTGCGAGATAAACTCGTAATTCTGAGAAAAAGTCACTTGCACTATATAAATTTGCAATTCTGTGAAAAAGTTACTTGCGAGATATAAACTTGCAATTCTAAGAAGTCATAATTGCGAGATATAAACTCGCAATTCCAAGAAAAAAAGTCACAATTGCGAAATATAAACTTGCAATTCTAAGAAAAAAAGTCACAATTGTGAGATGAACTTGCAATTCAAGAGAAAAAAAGTCACGATTGTGAGATATAAATTCAATTCTGAGAAAAAGTCACAGTTGCGAGATATCTTGCAATTCTGACTTTGTAACAAATAATTGTGAATTCATAATACTGAGATACATTTTTGTATTTTTTATTCAATGGTGGAAACAGGTTTTCATATACAATAGATAATATTTTCAATTAAAAAATGAGAAATTTGAAGTTTGAAATAAGTTTGAATAACTGATTATTGTTTAACATTTTGTTGTAAAATAGTTATCATATATAAATGTACTTACATCTTCACACATTTTATAAGTACTGTGAATTTGTACATAGTAATCATTTCACATTTTCAATTATATAATAGATAAATATACATACTTGGATGCAGCCTCTTTTTTTAAGCAAATCATTGAGTCATTCACATAACTGATTTGTTTGTTTTGGATGTTCTGGCTTTGTTTGGTACTACTATTGTTGTGTCTGAAAGACGGAGTACAAAAATTGTACAAAGCACTGTAATAATAAGCAAATCTATCTATCCAATTTCCAAAATCGCATTTTCTGTGTAGTCACTGAGATACTGGAACTAATTCAAAGTGTTTCAGGCCATAGTCAGGGAAACACTATGGACAGATGGTCAGTCAATCACAATGCTAATACGCAAATCTTGTTTGTTTCCTTTAGATCAAGGTATACTGCAGGACCTGACAGAGGGATACTGGAGAACGCACGCAGAAAGAATTCAAGGACCCGCTGGGCCTCCTGGTCCCCCCGGTCAACCTGGGTACAGCCGTGTGATTGGTACCTATGGAAACGTGACAGCTGACTTAATGGACTTCTTTAAAAGTTAGTATCCACTTTTACTCACATACTTTATCACATATATTGATTATAAATTATGATTATAGATCATTATATATTCCTAAACATTATTTATTTTTTCAGCACATGGGACCATTCCAGGGCCTCCTGGCAGGCCAGGACTCAAAGGAGACAGAGGATACCCTGGACCTAAAGGAGAAAAAGGTACCAGTCAAGATTCACATCAAGAAATCAAATGCTTCCAACTTAAACATGAAATGAAAAGCTATGAATATAAAACTCTTTGTACGTGATCTACAGGGGAACAAGGGAGCGCAGGGATACCCGGCCTTCCAGGACAAAGAGGACCAGAGGGACCAAGGGGAGAAAAGGGTGAAAAAGGTTAGAAAAACTACGTATCAGTCATAGTATGGCTTCTCATCATATTAGGGCTGTCACAATTCTTCAAAATCATCAATTGCATTTTCCCCGTGTTGAGTAACTGCCAAAATAGAGTATGGCGCATTCTATGGACGAGAATCGATAAAATGCATTATTAGACTGTTTTTCAAAGCTGCATGATATAATAAACCCATTAAAAAATTATAATAAAGCATAATGCTATTGTAATTTCACAAATGCTGTGATACAGTTAATATATGCAGTGCAGGTTTAATGTGTCTCAGCCATCAGCAATGGACACATCTCATTGTTGTGACTTTGGGTTTATTAATACATTCATCTGGGAACGCAGTGTGCACCATTTCGTCATATTTGTAGGGTAAATCATTTACAAACCTATGCAAACACAAAATATATCAGTATTTTTCTCAGTAAACTGTTCAGCGCAATTTCAGAATAAAAGTTTGAAAACCCTCCCTTGTTTACTCGTTTTGATGTCCACATATTTAAGAAATGACAGTGGCTGTAGCAGTTCTGTTATAAAGAAATGGGCAAATATTAGAGATGAAGTGGACATTTAAATTAAATGTTGTTCAATCAATATTAAACGAGGATTAGATCACAAAGTGATTGTGAAAAAACAGTCATTTGTTACAATGCGCAACATACATTAGTTCTTTTTTTATAATACATTTATAAAGTTTATAATACATTATGCATTTTAACAGTATGATTACTTACTTTTGAACTAATTATTATTGCCTTATTGCTATTATATATGCATTTAAAGTCATTGTAAAGGCTATTGTTTGTTTAGGTCTGTTTTTATTACCTCAGATGTATTATAATTATCCAATTACTTGACTAATCGTCAGAATATTCGACTTGATTAACAAAAATAATCATTAGTGACAGCCCTACGTAACACTGTATTCAATGTTTTTGTCACATAAAAAAAAAAATCAACCAATGATGTATTTTATCTCTATTTTTAACTTTAGGTGATTCTGAGACTGGTCGATGGGGTCGAAGCAAAGGTGTGTAAAGGCTTTCATGGATGCACTGATGGTGTGAAGAAACAATACATATCTTAAAGATAAATTCATAAACGAGCCTCTTTTTATGAAGTAAAACAGCGCAGAGGCTTGTTTGGGTCCTATTTTTTATCACCGTATACAGTTTTATAATCAGCTGAATGCATGCAATATTATAATCCATACATTCCAAACAATTTTCAGCTTTATGAGCGTGGGTTCAAGACATCAGTCTTAGTTTTTATTATCTATCATTTAATATAGCACTTGAAATGTACTTTTTACCCATTAGTGGGCTTTGTAATTGTTTTTTGTATTGTATGAATTTTTTCTATGGTGATGTTTTGCATTGCAAACGCACAACATTTTTGTAACATGGATGATACACTGAACCAAAAAGGGATCTTAAGCACTTGACCATGTGCCGTCAAGTCATTTTTTTACAAGTAAAAAGCCACTGGATGTGTAACAGAACAGTATGATTTGATGAGTATGTTTTGATACAGATACAAAAAAAAAAGAACAACAAATCAAAGAAAATACAATGAGTTTTATTTACAGCATTATTACAGTATACCAATGGACGCAAGCATTTAGATACATAAATTGACCTCAAAAAAATGCATCAGATATTCCATCAAAGTGCTGCAGGAGGTTAAGATCACTGTTCAGCAGTATGGGATATCGGCCCTTTCTTTCTGTCTCTGAACAAGTATCCTGATTTGTAATGCACAGTTTGTGCAAATACTAACTTTTAGAACCAGCCTTTTTGTCTGTTCAAAAAGTCTATTTCTCTGGGAGAGTACAGCATTTGGGATTTCTTTCAGCATGCAAAAAGTATATGAGCACAGCATGTCATATTATGGATATGATACAGGCGTGTAATTTCTTGCACAAAACATGTTATCAAAAATAGAGCTTGAATCAGAAGTCCTCAGCAACAGTGAGAAATGTTCATATCTTCTCAGACTGCAATGGACCAAACACTGCTCTATCAAAGTATGTGTCTTTCAATAAAAAAAGCCTAAACTTAAGATAAGCAATCTAACGTGCAATTTTATATCCCCCGTATATACTGATGAAACGAACAAAAACTAATAAAAATGTTCAACTTCAGTTAAATCCATAAATAACTTTTTAACACCATATATGAAACATTCAAGAAGGCAAAGACTGCCCTATTCTTCTTCAAATATGTGAAATTTGCTCATAAAAAAATAAACTTGGGTACTCTGAACCACAAAGCGACTTGCCAACTGAGAAATGACATCATCGTAGACATATCTGGGCACTATTTCCTTCCGAATGCACTAAAGAGATTACTACTGCATATGTTTTTTGTTTCAAAGTGTGCAATGTCATCTTACAGGTTACATTCCTTGACTGCAAATAACTTCAAATAGTAAAAGAAACGTTAAAATGAGTATTTTGTTTTAAAAGTAACTTTGCATGGGCATTAAAAACAGAATATGCCAGATTCACAGGAGTATTCAAAAAATGTAACATATAACAGATGCTGCAAGCACTACAGCGCTGAAGCTTCATTTAGCTGTGCAACTTGAACATGTCTGAGTGGAACGGTGACTAGTGTGTTCTTTTAAAGTGACCTCTCACCTTTTAAGTGGTATTTTCTATGACCCTTATTAAGGCTGTCTTATGTATGTATTCCACAAAGACAAGATGATATTGCCTGAGTGTATTCATTGCTAATTTGTGCTAACATCTCAAGCACAAATTACCATGAGCAGAAGACAACGTACAGAAAACTAAAATGCTAATCCATTGGATTCAATGTGGCAAAAAAGCTTGTCTAGGTAATGCATAAGGTTTGTCCTTCATCACCGTTAGATTCCAACTTTAAGGTATTTTGGAATTTCGTTTCAACCCCATGCATCTACTCTGATCTCATACCTTTAAAAGGCTAATGGAACAGCTCTTCCTGACTTAAGACAAAGCTCAGCGAAGATTAAGAGCCGGAGGAGTGCACACTGGGAATGGGGTAGAATTTAGAGACTCTGCTCTGGGTGGTGGGATTGAGACATTCAGACTCGCCGCTCATCTTAAAGAAGACTTCCTGTTCCTGCAGTTTACGTGTGAACTCTTCCTCAAGAGCCTAAAAAAAAAAAAGAGAAGGAGATGTTTATACACAATGTCTTACAAAGAACAGTCCTACTCAAAATAAATGACATGGCATATCTATCTAACTATATATCTGGGGCGTTTCCTCTGAGCAGGCAAGGGTAGTACAAAAATTAAACAATGCAAGTATTACAAAATATGTGACCCTGGACCACAAAACCAGTCTTAAGTCACTGGAGTATATTTGTAGCAATAGCCAAAAAAACATTGCATGGGTCAAATTTATTGATTTTTCTTGTATGCCAAAAATCTTTAGGATACCAAGTAAAGATCATGTCCCATGAAGATATTTCGTAAATTTCCTACCATAAACATATTAACTTAATTTTTGATGAGTAATATGCATTGCTAAGCACTTAATTTGTAACTTTATAGGAGATTTTCTGAAGATTTTTTTTTTTGCACCCTCAGATTACGGATTTTCAAATAGTTGTATCTCGGCCAAACATCAATGAAAAGCTTATTTATTCAACTTTCAGATGTATAAATCTCAATTTCAGAAAATTTACACTTATGACTGGTTTTGTGGTCACATTAAAAAAAAAAAAAAAAAGTATACATTACTTGTTCTTCTAAAGAAACGTTGTCAAACAGTGACACCAGCAGGTAAAGTTACAGCTGGAGCACTTGAAATGTTCAGGTTTAATTGGATCAAATGAAAACATGACACGAATGAACCGAATACCTTCTTCCTGGGCCGAAGCTTCTCCCTCCAGTCTTTTAGCTCCTGACTGTGCTCCTCATCCAGCTCCTTCAGCTTCTGAGTCTCATGCTCAATCAGGAGGTGGCATTTCTCGTTCTGATGGCAGAAAGTTAACAAATCAGATGCTAAACCCAATAGAGGGCAGCATAATTGAATTTAAAATGAATCAAAAATGCAAGCAGAAAGGAAACAGGACAACAGTATACTTGTATGTGTGTGTTACAGACCTGCATCTGTTGAAGTTCTCTAATGTTGGAGTCACACTGCAGCTGCAGGTCTCTCATCTGGTTCTCATGTTTCTGATGCTGATGAAGTCTCTCATTCTTCTGTCTCTTGTCCTCTTGAACAGCAAACTGCTCGAAAGCAAGCAGATAACACCCTTAGTTTATAACACAAGCCTGGAACCTCTGATCTGGACAAAGTTTCCTGATAGAGGGTCTGACCTGTTTGATCTTCTCTCTGTCCTGCTCTGGTGTTCCCGTGCCAGTGATCCGCAGGCTCTTTTTAAACATCGCCATACGGGTCTTGGCTTCACCGCGCTGGATCTTGGGCAGCCGAGCTCTTTCCTGTGCCTGTCTGTTCTTCATCTCCTCTATCAGACGCTGGTTATAACCCTGCATCTGCTCCATCTCCTGATGACCCGCCGTGTGGGAATAAACATCGTCAGAGTTGCTACAAAACACAACAGTCTCGCCGAATAGATTGACAGTCAGGTCTCACCTTGTCATGTCTTTTGAGAAGCTGATGTCTCTGCATGAAGTATTGATCCTTCAGCTGCTGCTTCAGCAACTGGTGTTTCTCCTGCAGGTGGCGCTCCTCCAGCTCCCACATGGCTGCCTCCCGGGCTGTGGGTTTGTGAGACAAAGAAAAAAGGAAATAGAATGATTCTCAGCCATTAGAACCAGACCGTTTGACTCCATGCAGGTTTAGACATGTTTTGCAGACATGAAGTCACATAGTTCGTTACACATCATAAACGGCAAATCTCAACACGGCTTGAAATCATTTTCACACGCACACTTAAATCAAACAAGATCTGGGCCGCACCTCAAGAGACAAACGGCTGGCCTTTATAAGAACTTGAGAACTTTATAATTGGACCCAAGTCTGAAAATAACACACAGTTTAGCTCTATTCCAGGTAGAGAGGGCTTCACCGTCTGTTGAAGAAGGTAACATGTTTGGCTTGTTTCCTTTGTGGCTGAATTTGAATATGTGACCTAGAATTATCTATCACCACATATGCACAGTTAATTTATTTATAATGAACAACCACAATTTAACATGAAAGGGCTACAGGACTTCCTCATAACGTCAAACTGTGAAGTGCAACTATTTGAGAACATGCTGCACACAAAAAAACAAACATAGACAGGCAATTCAAAAGGCTTTCCATTATTATTAATACAAGAATATTTACAGTGCCTGACCTCTCATGAGCTGCTGCTTGTGGTTGAGACAGTCTCTCTCAATAGTGGCGATCTCTAGTTTGTGCTGCTGGATGATCTTCTTCAGAGCTCCATCCAGCTCCTGCTGCTGCCTCTGGAGAAACTCTTGCTCCTATGAGAAATGAGTGAAGAAAGAACAAGAGAGAGGAAGAAAGGGAGGAGGAGGAGGAGGAGGAGGAATCAGGTACAGAAACAACAGGGGTGTTATAAATTAGCGACTGAACATGGTCATGCTCAGAGGGAAAGCAGTCAAAGTTCACACTACCACAGCACTGATAACACTGCGTTTTGAGTAAAGTCACACACTTCAACCATTTAACAAAGATAAAACATTTATAAATTCATGATAAATGGATAAAGATTTGTGAAAGGAAGAGAACTAGAGAATAGATTAACAATACATGTAAAGTCACAGTACAGTGTAACATAACCTAAAGGTAGGCCCAGATTGGGTCGTCAGGATGGTTTAAAGGAACACTCCACTTTTTTTTAACTCTAAGCTCATTTTCTAACTCTCCTAGAGTTAAACAGATGAGTTTTATCGTTTTTGAATCCATTCAGCCGATCTCCGGGTCCACCGTTACCATTTTTAGCATAGCTTAGCATAAATCACTGAATCAGATTAGACCATTAGCATATCGTTCAAAAAAGACCAAAGATTTTCGATATTTTTCCTATTTAAAACTTGACTCTTCTGTAGTTACATCGTGTACTAAGATGGACAGAAAATGAAAAGTTGCAATTTTCCAAGCTGATGTGGATAGGAACTATACTCTCATTCTGGCGTAATAATCAAGGAACTGCAATGATATTACCCAGCGCCTGAATATAGTCCCGAGCTATTTTACTATTAGCTTAGTGCCGATCACGTTGGAAGTTATCTAGCTGGGGACTATCTCCAGGCGCTGCGTAATATTGCGCCTGCTGCACCCATGGTACGGCAGCAAAGTTCCCTGATTATTACGCCAGAATAAGAGTAAGTTCCTATCCATATTAGCCCGGAAAATCACAACTTTTCATTTTCTGTCCGTCTTAGTACATGATGTAACTACAGAAGAGTCAAATTTTACATAGGAAAAATATTGAAAATATTTGGTTATTTTTTAACGAGATGCTAATGGTCTAATGGGATTCAATGATTTATGCTAAGCTATGCTAAAAGTGCTACATGGAGACACGGAGATCAGCTGAATGAATTAAAAAATGGTAAAACTCTGTTTAACTCTAGGGGAGTTGGAAAATGAGCCTATTTTCAAAAAAAGTGGAGCGTTCCTTTAAAATAAGGTTAAATGTGTGTTACAAATT
Organism: Cirrhinus molitorella; assembly: GCA_033026305.1. NCBI lineage: Eukaryota > Metazoa > Chordata > Actinopteri > Cypriniformes > Cyprinidae > Cirrhinus > Cirrhinus molitorella. The sequence goes on from CM065126.1 coordinate 25,582,592, forward strand.
TACTGGTAGCTGAAAGCTCAAAACCATTTAATAAATGCAAAAAGTATGTACACTACCATTCAAAAGTTTTAGGTTGGTAAAAAATTTAAATCTTTTTGAAATAACTCTCTTACACTCACCAAAGCTACATTCATACTGTGGAATGTCATAACTTTTAATAACTTGTTGTTGCTTATTTTTGTGGAAATCAGGTTTTTTTCCCAGGATTCTTTGATTAACAAAGAACAGCATTTATTTGAAATGTATTCACTGCATGGTCAGAAATGAATTTTTCTATTAAGGTGCAATATTTGCCCCCTGGAATTGATTTCCAGGGGCATTTTTAACATATGTGTGAACTACCTTATTATAAAAAACATACTATGTTGTTTATAATGTCAAATACCTAAATTTAACCAATTACTAGTTAAATTATGAATATTTTAACTGTTGTCAATAACAATAGACGGTTTAAAATGTAAAAAACAGGAGCTCATAAGGCTGCAATATTATGACAAAAATCATTATTGTAGATTGCTCTTTCTATTGTAATTATTAATATAATTATCGATATATAGAAAACTATAAAACGGTTTTATTTCATTTTGGGCACGTCACATTTTGGCTTCACAGACAAACATCAGTCCATGATGTTAGTCAGTCTAGCACCATTTATGCAAAAACTCTTGTTATAATCACTGAAGCTACAAAATTAATCTTTATTTACACTGCATCTACACTGTGTTGTTTATGATGAGGGAATTCACGAGCATGCACACTCAACAATAGCTCCTGCGTTTTTAGTGCCAACTAATCTAAGCGCCTCTGATTGGCCAATGCATTCCTAAGTGCAACAGAAACTCATTTGATTGGTTATAAGCCTCAACGCTGCACAAAACAGCATAAAAGTGAATTTCTGTGAAAACTTTCCGTTCATTTTCATATTTTAATCACAACAGTCTTAATACGTTGTTTAATTGTGCAGGGGGAATTTTTTGCCCCTTTGTCTCAAATTTATGGGGCATTTTTGTTCATTTTGGTGGCATTTTTGCCACAAGCCCTCGTTAATTTTTGACCGTGATTTACTGTCAATTTTGATCATTTTTGTCAAAATAAAAAGTATTCATTTCTTTAAAAAAGAAGGAGGGACATCTTTTCTGACTCCAAACTTTTAAGTGGTAGTGTATGTATTTGTATAATTGTATTAATTACATGTTTTCCAATTATGATTCTAAAAAGTTAAAACATTTTAGATCCATGTGGGCCTGTCTAAAGGACATGTATAATAACATTGAAATATGACTCAACCACAGCAACACTGTTAATATTTATATAATGTATAAGCTAATACAATATAATTATAATAATACTAATGCATTTCAAAAGTCATCCTTATCTTCGACTTCTGCTTTGAACTTGGCCTCTGTGGCACACAGAAAAAAAGCAGCACAGTTGACGCACATGAAACTTGACTAGTGTTTCAGTAACAGTATGAGAGAGTGAGCGGATAGAAGAGATACTGAGACACTGCAGCAACACAGCGACAGCACTCCAAAACAACAGAGCCCCTTCCTGCCCGCATGTGCCGTCCACATCACATTCAAACACTACTGCACCGTTACAAAGGGGCATGCTTCAGTGGAATCGTGTTGAACATAATCAAATTAGTTCTGCTAGTGTCACTCAGCAAATATATCCTGTAGCTCAGGTGTGACAACAGTGTACTGATTCCAGGAAGGCTCATGTGAACTTGATGAAAGAGATCTGCTGACAACTTGCATTTTCCTACTAGATTGTATAACATTTTGTGGTCTTTTTTCTCCGGTTTTAAAGTTTGTAAGCTAATACTATTGTAACTACAAGTTAGCTAAACGACACTGTGAATGTGCATCTGTGTGTGCATCTGCTCTGTATCGTGCGTGATGGACGGGCACATGTGAGAGGGTTGAGTCACGAGGAGAGTGGAGACTTACATCCTGCATCTGAGCGTTGAACAGAGCACATGAGGACAACTGAAAAGACTGTATCATAACCTGGGCCACACCCTGTGGAGCAAAACACAGCCAACTCCACCACGTCATGAACAGGGGACACACACCAGCACTCAAGCGTATCGCACGCAAACCAGACATACATCTCACAATCTAGTCTTCTCATCGCAGTAATCTGTTAGTTTCCTGGGTCGCGTGCAGTGAAATCAGTTCTTCCGGATGATGGACAGAGAGCGGATTTAGCAGCTGGTAAGTCTGAAGGACCACTATCGGTTAGTGCAGCCGCTGTCCTTCACATGCGTGATGAGATGCAGCAGTCATCATTAATTTGTTATACTCCTTGAGATCAATACAACAGCCTATGTGGCCAAAGTATGGATACCCCCGCCCCCACACTTTTTTTTCACCTTGACTACTTTAGTTACACACATTTCTAACAGGTTCATAAAAATCAAGCATCATATGAGGTGCATGTTTCAGAGTACAGAAGCACAAGCAGCTCATGATCTGGTGTTTTCAGCGTCATTTGAACTCATCTCTGCATCTGCTCTGAGTCTAAGCCGTTTCAAAGGGCTCCACACAATCCCAACAGAGGAATAAGGGTCTTATTTAGCAAAACGATTGGCCATTTTCTAAAACAATTAAAATGCATATTCTATAAAATAACCACAAATGCTCATCTTGCACTAGCTCAACCTCATGCATAACAATCACATTATGTAGGTGGAAGTATCAACCCAGTGTTTACAAAGAGAATGTGTATAGAAAGTCAAACGGCATTTACAAAAAAGGCAAAATATTAATGTCAGACATTTTTTGAAGGTGGAGAAGAAAATGAGATGGAGTTGTTCAACTTACCCTAAATTTTAAACCAAATTACACAGATGAAGACTGCACATAATGTTTCCAATGTGATTATGTAATGCATCACACCTAGTGCAAGATGAGCATTTGTGGTTAAAAAGTATATACATTTTTATTTTTTTTAGAAAATGATTGATTGTTTTGCTTGATAAGATCCTTATTCCTCGGCCCGGGATCATGTAGAGTCCTTCGAAGCTGCGTTGAAACTGATGTTGATGAAATTCACTATATGGAGAAAAATCTTGGAATGCTTTCCTCAAAAACCTTCATTTCTTTTCGACTGAATAAAAAAAAAGACATTAACTTTTTGGATGACATGGGGGTGAGTAAATTATCAGGATTTTTTTATTCTGGGAATTAACTAATCCTTTAAGGTCTCGCTGTAGTTTTCCACCAAAGTAAGAACTTTATGGTTTAACATATTAAAATGAAATTAAGGGAGGACAAACTCCCCATTAATGCTGACACCAGTTCATTTTTAAATAGGAAATGTAAGGAATAACCTTGATTTTAGTCATTTTAGTCTTACAATTTAAGACCAGAGGGGCAGAAAACAGAAGTGGAAGTGTGTGTATGTGTAATAGCTGGTAACTAAATTACCTCTTCATGTTGAACGGCTGCTAGGTCTTCCTTCAAGCGTTTCATGAGGTCTTTTCTTAAGTGTTTATGGGACATTTCGACCTCTTGTTTGACCTATAGTGTGAGTATGCAGACTGTTGGGAATGATGGGTTTACTTGCGTAGGGACTGATTATGTAATTCATTAGTCGAAGACTGTCATGCAGAATCTGGCAGGAAGTGTTAATTTACTATCATGATTACGGTTTAGTATTTGAAAGATAATCATCCCCCAACCACTGATGATTTCGGACTGGGTTAGCAGTTAATATGAAGATGATTCCAAAAGCCCACGATCAGCTACTACCGGTAAGAATTGTTCAGAAGCCGAAGAAGAGTGAAAGCCCACTATAGCAGCTCTTTTACTTCTACAACCATTATAGCCATCAGAATATATCCCTTCATAATATCTCTAAAAGATGCACACTTCTATATTGCTGACATTTATTCTTTTGTGAAAGAAGCTGAACTGTTGTGTCAGCAGGACATTGGTTTCAGCATGAGTCAAGTGTCAAAATGTCAAATTGTCAGTTTGATCAGCAAACGGGGATATTTTGCTGGGGGTGGTCAAAACTGTTGAACCGACCCTAGTTTGCCTTTGGTCTCAAAAATGCCAGCAACTAAAAATATTAACACTTACTTTTAGTGACAAACCAATACAGCTTGAATAATCAGCTTAAATAATTTCCATTGGCTGTTTGCCATGTCTAAATGACAGATTAATACATTTATTTGTTCATTTTTAATAAATATGAAAATATTTTCCATTCTAAAAGAAAAAAAATAACAATATACACTTAAAAAGTTTGGGGTCAGTAAGTTTTAATTTTTAGAAAGAAGTCTCATGCTCACTAAGAATGCATTTATTTGATCAAAAATAGTTTTACATTTAAATATGATTGTGGCTTCCATTTTGATATCAGTTTTATGCAGTTTATTCCTGTGATGGCAAAGCTGAATTGTCAGCATGTTACTACTCCAGTCACACAATCCTTGAGAAATTATTCTAATATGCTGATTTGTTGCTCAAGAAATATTTTATATTAATATCAATGTTAAAAACAGCTGTGTTGCTTACTTTTTGTGGAAATCATAATACATTACAGGATTATTTGATGAGTAAAGCTCAAAAGCAGCATTTTTTTTAAATGTTTAATAATAAATGTCTTCTCTGGTCACTTTTGATCATTTTAATGCATCTCTGCTTAAGCATAATAAGATTCAAAAATCATACTAACTCCAAACTTTTGAACTGTATAGTTTATATTACTTTATCTGCTGCTTAGCAATTGAGGTGTGCATCTTGCAAGGAAGGTCAATTTCAACAGTATTTTTAAAATGAAAGGAAACTTAATCTCTAGTACGTAGTCAGTCTATAAATACAGCGTGTTCTATCAAGAGAAGAGGCCCTTCACCACAGCACTGATCTCCACTCATTACATCACACTCACACAGGCAACATAATTAGTGACATTTACAAAAGCATAATATCAAAAACATGTGTACAACAGTCATTTTACATGCACTTGTTCTCAATTAAAAAAAAAATAATAGTAATATTAATACTTCATAGGTAGAAATAATACATATCAAGAAATATTTGAACAGCGTGTCATGAAAGGGAGAAAGAGAGGGAGAGAAAGCAAGGCATTGCCTTATCTGAATCCATTAAAGCACTCTGTTCATGCATATGACAGCATGAGTGGAGCGAGCTGTCTAGTACAAGTGCCAAAGAAAAACCAAAACCAAAGAGAGAAAATAAGAGAGACTCTAATAGTGCTAATTGCTTTGAGCATGTATCATGCAACGAGAGACGACTAAATGTGCTGTATTATTATGATCTTTCTGACTTTGACAGCAAATGCTCCATGCATCACTACCTAAGAGCAAATAAGACCAGTCACAGATCCACACTACACTTCCCCATTACCATGAAGCCATGCATGCACTGAAATTCCTTCATTCATGAGCAACGCTTGAAAACATCAGCAGGAGGAAGATGAGATGAAATGAAAGGAGCCTTTATTTTGCTCCTAAGCCATTGCTTAGCACCCAATTAACCTTTAAAGCTGTCCCTGCAGCCTCTTTGAGAATGGAGGTAATTGAAAGTGAGAGCCAGAGTTTCCTTAAGCAAACATAACATGATAAGAAAGAACTGCTTTGCATGTACAAGTCTGAATACAAAGCAACAGACAGCTGAGATGTGTCTAAAAGGACAGATGAGGAAATCAATTCCATTTGCAGCTGCATTGTGATTCAGAAGCAAAGCTGGCAATGTAAATTAGCGAAACGCAAGAGTGTCTGGTTTTCGCATCCCCAGAAAACATGGCAGAAAAAAGCTGCTAAAAGCATACTAATTAAGGATGAGCATGAGTAATGCAACAGTCAAGTAATCATTCTCCTAAATAGTTGACCAGCAAACATTACTCACAAAAACATTGTCACCTTTGCATGCTATAAATGTTTAAAAAAAAAAAAAAAAAAAAAAAAAACTGTTCATGCAACTTTTCACCATTTTTTTGTTGCGTTCTGAAGTTATAAATGATAGACGTATATATATATATAAAGAGTTCCGATGCAAAACCCTCTAAAAGCCATCTCGGTCAAAAATGAGATAATGATACTGAGTGAACGCTCTTGACACATCTATGATACACTTTTACTTCAAACTCGCCAAAATCCCACCCTCAGCTCAATCAGAAGTACCTGTACTTACACAGAAATCTATACATCTGAGCCTGATAAAAATGCATTTTTTGAAGAAATGTGTCAGATGGATTTTGCATCTAAACTCTTCATATTATATATATATATATATATATATATATATATATATATACATACATATACAAACATTATTTTTTTGTTTTTCAGATTTGTTTTTACATGTTAGTGTGCTTGGCTATTAAATTACTCTAAATGCTCATCCTTAGTACCAACAATTAACAGGTCATTGCCTGCTGAAAAAAAATACATGCAAAGCAAACATAGTGCATCCAACTCTACGTCTCTCTTTCTCGGTTACCTCTTTTTTGCGGTTCTTCAGCATATTCTGGAACTTAGAGAGCTCCTTGTCCTGCTCTGCTTTGATCCTCTTGGCCTCATCTCTCAGCCGGTTGGTGTGGTCCTGCTCCAGACGCTCTATGGTTTGTTTCTGCTGTTTCTCAAGGTTCTCCACCTCTTGGTCGTACTGACGTTTCTTCCCCTGGAGAGAGAGTGAGAAAGAGAAATATTGAATTACTGTTACTGACCACTTCAGGTTGTGTTCCTGAGAAATCATCAGGCTGTTAAACCTAAACTAACAGTGAGCAGCCCAACCAAAACAATAAAGAAAGGCTACAATTAAAGGATAGTTTACACAAAAATGAAAATTCTGTCACTAATTACTCACCCTTGTGACGTTCCAAACCGGTAAGACCTTCGTTCTTTTTCGGAAAAACATTAAGATATTTTTGATGAAATCCGAGAGCTTTCTGACAGTGCATAGACAATACGTTTCTGGGTCTGGGAACATTTCAGTTATATTGCTAAGGACATGGTTAAAATGGTCCATGTGACATCAGTGGTTCATCTGTCATTTAAGAAGCTGCAAGAACACTTTGTGCACAAAGAAGAAAAATAATGACTTAATTCAATAATTTTAACAATTTCCTTACTATGTTTCTGGGTCTGAGAACATTTCAGTTACACTGCTCTCTATGGAAGGTCAGAAAGCTTTTGGATTTAATCAAAAATATCTTAATTTGTGTTCTGAAGATGAACAAAGAGTCTTATGGGTTTGGAACGGCATGAGGGTGAGTAATGGCAGATTTTTCATTTTTCTTTAGGTAATACCAAATGCAATAAGTTTGTAGCAATTTTTTTGTTGTTGATGGCTGTCATTTTGCTTTTAACCAGAACATACATGATGTTTAATAAAAAGCTATTTAAAGGGGAGAGCTACAGCTCACAACAATACAAAAACAGAAACCAAGCATTGTTTGTTACAATAGTGGCTGGTTAGGACAAAATCTCAGGTTAACATGAGAGAGAAGGTTAGGTTATTCTGTAAGGCACTCTGCCTTTTATATAAATCAATCTTGTTGCATTTAGATACTTGTAAAGTGTGCATCACACTACATCTGAATGCAGTAAAACTGTTCTTTCAGTGTTTATGACAAAACAAGAGTGTGTACAGTAAACAGTGGATGACAATGGATTACAATGTTGAATGTAAACAAAACTAGTGAGGGAATGAAGGTGCTGACCGCCATTTCTTGCTCGAAGCGTCTGAAGAGCTGCTCTTTCTGCTGCTGCAGTTTACTGCTGAGCTGCTGTTGAGCTCTTTGCTCCTCTTTTTGCAGCAGCCTCAGTTCTCGTAGCTCCTGACGCCTACAACAAACATGATTTATGCATTATCAGGTGCATTATTATTTGCCAATTGCAAAATAACTACAAACGGTAACTGATGTCAGCTTGTGTACCTCAAAAATCTCAGTTCCTCACTCTTGGTGTCATTGTCGGTGACAATTTTGGATGTGGTGACACTGACTTCCACCCCATCGACCATAAACTTGCGGGTCTTTTTCAGCGTTTTCTTTTGGCGCTTGGTGTCCTGTTGGATTAAATAACGTTTAATAAAGATATTTTCTTCCAGGGTCTTATTTTTAAGCACATCTGGGCAGTTATACGCACCTGTATTGAAACAGATCCTTCTTTGCTTTTGGAGAGGAAGCTGGAGATTGACAGATTAATGTCAATGCTATTAGTATCTGCAGCAGAACTGCTGCCTGAGTCAGAGTCTTTCTCCTTTTCAACATCAGGTTTCGCCACCTCTGAAGTCTGCTCACTCTCATGCACAGTAGGCGCTTCCTGGATCTCTGGTCTGTCTTCATGGGCTTCTTGAGTTTCCTCTGTTGCACTGACCTCCTCTTCTTTTACACCATTGATGACAACAACAGGTAATTCATTCATCGAGGTGTCCTTTACTACATCCACCCCCTTGGTTGCAAGATCATCTTTGGGTTCTGAACTCTTACCCTCATCTCCAGCTTTTTCTTTGTCTACTGTTACCACTGGAGGAGGACCCTCCTTTACCTCTTCTGTAGAAACATCTGGTGAAGTTTCAGTTTGCTCCTCCTTCAAATCTTCCGTTGGGACATGTGAGGGTTCTGTTCTCTCATCTTCCACTGGTTCCTTTTTATTCACGTCTTCCTCCATCTCAATTTTATCTTCAGTTTTTTCTGTAACCTCAATTGGTTCAGTAATAGCTTCTTCAGATTTGTTCTCTGGTTCAGCTATATCTGAAGGCAGGGCAGGTTCCTTCTCTTCATCTGTGATGGTTTGAGTTTTGGCTTCCTGCTGTGTTTCTTCACGCTCTTCTTTTTTATTCTCTGGAGGCTCTTCTACCTTCACTTCCTTCTTTTCTTCCTCCCCAGTTTCCTCACTGACGGTTACAATCTCTTGGATGACGGTGTCATTCGATACCAGAGGTTCTGGCTGACCAGAAATCTCTACTTTTGGGGTCCCAGGTGTGTGAGATTCTTCATGTTTTGGTACCTCCTCGGCAGAATGTGATTCCTCGGTGCTGGCATCTGATGTACTGGCCTCATTCATCTTCTCATCCTCAGCATGGCTTGGCTCGCTGGTGTCCACCACCATTTCGGAGGTCTTATCACTAGCTTGATCTTCTGAACTGGGTTTTCTTTCAGGCTCAGCCTTCTCCGTGACCGACTCAAGCGTTGGCGTGTTCTGATACTGCCTTTCATCCTCTGAGCTGCCAACGCTGGTGTCCGATAATGCACGTTTGTGTCCATGCGCCGCCTACATATATACAAAATAGAGACAAAGTGACTGCAGCAACAAAATACTGTATGCTGTGCATGCACATAATCAAAGCATTCTGCATGGAAACAACTTTAGATTCTCCGAATGGGTTTCTATGTTCTTAAAGTGGTCATGTTCATACCGGTTGGGACTCTGGCTCTTCCTCCTCCTCTTCCTCTTTTCCATCTTCAAACTCCTCAAACACTTCAGCTTTAGCCTCAGCAATCAGCTCTCGCAGTGGTTTATTATCCACCACATTTGAAACAAATGGATGCTGAAAGCAGACCATGACTAATCACTATCTTGTGCATTTTAATTTCATCCTTTAATCTGAAATCCATCAAGAAACACAAGATGGCCCAACCTGTAAGAGCTGCAATGCACTCCACCTGTTGTCTACATTTTTATCCAGTGCCTTCCTCAGGAAATCACTGAACTCAGGAGACCTGTTTAACACAACGGAGGAACAAATATAAACCCTGTGCTATAAACCCTGTGCTAGATGTGAAAGGGCTTTTCATTTAAGGTATTAAAGTAATAACTATTAAGCAACAGGCTGTGGAGTTCCAGGCTGATCATGTGTTGGGACTCTGGGTGGGCGACTGCTTATATGATTCATCAGCTTAATAGCCTCCAGCCTGAATTTATAATTTTTCTTTTAGTTCAGTCAAAATATTTCCAAATACAACCTTACTGAAACATGTCCTCAGAAGCAATCAATATAGCTTATTTTGTTAATCACATTTGACTTTATTATTGACAGATGTGGAAGATCATGGCAACTGTGAGTCATAACTCTCACCATCGTGATGGAGTTGCGAGTGTGGGGGGCTCAGATTTTGCTATTTTTAGCAGGACTCTCATTGGGTTCATCTCGTGGTTGGGTGGCTCGATCTGTGCCAGCTCGATCAGAGTCACCCCCAGGGACCAGATGTCCGCTTTGTAGTCGTACGGTCTGTCCTTCGACGTCTCACACATCACCACCTCGGGTGCCATCCTTACATATAACAGAGAGAGGGAGGGATTTTGATAAATTGAGAATAAAGCAGCTTATTATGTGCCATATTCACAGCTCTGCTCTTACGTAGTGACAGATCTCATGATTCAATGCTTGACATGATAAATTGAGTGACTAACCAGTATGGTGTTCCAATGAAAGAATCTCTTCTCTGAAGGGTCTTTGTATTCTTTGCAGACACTCCAAAGTCAGCTGAGAAGAAACATTGATCAAAATTAGACATGCAGTATGTCTGACAGCAATACACAATAAAAGTGTCCTGATTTTTAATCGGTTAATAAGTACGGCCTTGTTGGCAGTGGCTATTTACACTAACTCCACCCACCAATGTGTAATGGGGCTGGTCAACACTACAAAAGATGGCTGTCAATTAACAGATCCAGTGGCAAAGAGGTTAAAGCGTGCGGTTAACTCTTTTCGACACGGACGACCTGCGTTTTGATTCCACCTTATGGCAAGCTTTTTTTTAAATCCTTTTTAAATCTCATTTAATATCAGAAAAGCATTGATTTTCAATAAAAATTAAGGAAATAATCTAAAATTGTAAAATAAAGTATTGGTTAGGGTTAGGGTAGGTGTGTAGGGAGGGCTTCTTGTCCCACTAAGGCTGCATCCATTTAATAAATTGAATTAAAAAGATAATTTACACTCAATGCATAATTACTGAATACTGTTTTAATATAATACAATAGTAACAATTGCATCTATTTCCAATAAGTATTATAAATAGCAGAAAATCCTTAAGTGTAAATAGAACCCATTGCTATTTGCACTTAGTGTAAATAGCATCTATCGCTATTTGCACTTAGTGTGAATAGCATCTATCATTGAGAAAATATGTTATTTTCACTTAGTGTAAATAACATCTATTGTTATTTGCACTCAGTGTAAATAGCATCTCTCGCTAAGAAAATATGCTATTTTCACTTAGTGTAAATAGCATCCAATTGCTATTTACACTTAGTGCACATAGCCGCTGCCTAATAAGTAACTAGGATAGCTCACCCAAAAATGAAAATTGTGTCATTAATTTCTCACCCTCATGTTGTTCCAAACCTGTAAGACCTTGTTTATCTTGAGAAAACAAATTAAGATATTTTTGATGAAATCCAAGAGCTTTCTAACCATGCATAGACAGAAATGCAACTACCATGTTCAAGGCTCAGAAAGGTAGCAAGGTCATTGTTAAAATGTAATGTAACATCAGTGGTTCAACCATAATTTTATGAAGCTACAATACTTTTGAATACTTTTTGTTCACAATGAAAACAAAAATAACAACTTTATTCAACATTTTTTTCTCTTCTGTGTCAGTCTTTGACACACGATCACAAGAGTACATGACGCATGCATGTGCATTTCTCTGCTCATTTTCTATGTGCACTCAGATTTCATCAAAAATATTTTCAAATTTGAGTGAACTATCCCTTTACAAGCTAAAATTTACTATTTACTATTTGAGCAAATGATTTTCCATTTTCATCTTTCCAGATATTTCAGGTTATTGGATATGATTTAAAATAATAATAATAATAATAATAATAATTATAGAGAACACTTGAAAAAGAAAGTGAAAAAGAAAACAAAAAATAATAAAAAATAAATACACTGAATTAGGGCTGGGCAAAAAATGTGATTTTTCGATTAACCATTTTTTTAAATGACGCTGATTCGATATCAATTCTCAAAAGCCGCGAAAAAAATCTTTTTCTGTATTTATTTCAGCAAACATTAAAAACAAGATCTGATTAAAGTGAATCTTATCATTGGTCTTCTCCACTAGATGTCACCCTCTTTTTTACCTATATGCGTGATTCGCAATGCTCAGGTGAAATGCTATAGTAATAATACAAATCCGCAGAAGCATTTGACATCACGCGCAATGGGCGCCATGATTCCCGCAATGAATGAATGAATGTCGGATAGTGTGACACACTGTTTTGTTTACTACACATAATAAAGCACATACGATGTTTGTGGTATTTTCAGCTTCTGTCGTCTCTCTATATGAAGATATGAACACACAATATCATCTCCAGCTGCTCTGAGTCACTTCATTAGTATTTTACCATTTAATTTGAGAAAACTACCGTCATATCCATTCACAGCAGCTGCAAGTTTTTAAATTTAACTCAAAATAAGTTTAGTTTAACATTAAACTGTCAGAAATACATTACTATTTAGCAGTCTTAAGACTTAATGTAACAACAATGCTACTACTACTACTACTACTACTACTAATAACAAATGAATAAATCTTTATTTTTTTAAATAAGTAATCACATTTGTTTTCTTTTTCATTTTTACAGTAAACCTCTATTGTGCAGCACTTTGTTTGCCAAGAAGTAAAAGGGTTTAATTTTCATTTGATCAGGATGAATTAAATTGTTTTATGCCTCCATCTGATTACCAGAAAAATTAAGATATACATTTTATAGGGCCCTATTATCGTTTTTAAAAAGGTTTAAAATATAAACCTGCGGTTCTTAATTTGTGATGTTAACTGTTAATTTTTTAGAAATATCAATAGCATTGGTATTAAAACTATATTCACAATGTAATTTAAAAAAAGAAGAAGAGAAAATCGAATCAAAACAAGAGCTTGCGAATCAAAATCGCATCGACTCATCTGAATCGATATCCAGCCCTAATTGAAATTCTATACATCTATAGTTCACATGATATAATTAAATACATAAAAAATTACACAAAGTTTTTAAGCAAACTTCTTTAAGCCATTACCCAATTTGACATCTCCATCTGAGGCAAAGAGAATATTTCCAGCCTTCAGGTCCCGGTGTATAATCTTATTCTCATGGAGGTAAGTCAGCGCCTCCAGCGTCTGTTTACACACGACCCGGATCTGAGGCTCTGTCAATGGCCGCTCCAGCTCTGCAGACACACACATACACATGCAAAAAGGGTGTAAACAGAGTCACTGTTAAGCAAGCACACTTTATCATCTCTCTTTATTTGCAATGATATTTATTTAAGTTAAACTAGACAAATAAACTACAATGTAACAGTGACAGAGGGCTATGGGTCATATTAAAAGACTTATTCTCTTTTGTTGTTTTTGGCTAAGTAGAGCGCACTGCTCCCTTGTGACTGAAGCAATGTGAACAGGTCTTTATTACAGCAGCGCTGCTGGGATAGGCCCTCGCAGAACAGACAGAAGGCAACAGAGGGAGTCATAACAGCATAAACAGTGAGTCAACAAAAGCATTTCCATCATAGGAACACCTCCTCACCCCAACACCTCCCACAGCAACACCTCTCTTACAGGCTAAATGTAGAAAAGGCCAGATTTTCATCACAGCAGACAAAACAGTCATAAGAAAGAGAGGTTTTATTCATTGTTTACAGTTGCGAAATGTTTTTTCCATCAACTATGGTGCTGGGATTTGTAATTGGAAACAGCTTTGTAAATGGTACAGATGACACTGTACAAAAAGAGGGGAAATGGGACCATTTGTGAGGTATTTATGCATTGTTTTTGGCAAAATTAATACCACTGAGAGCCATGAAAATCTTGTAAAATCTATTTTTGCTGACATGGCATGTCGCTGAAAAGATTTGATCCATGCGGGGACATTTCAACAATGCTTCCAACCATCACAGAAAAAGGCTGAGTAGCTTTAAAAAGAGCCTAACCACTCCTTGAAATCTGACTTTGATAATTATATGGTCCAGTCCAGTGGCAAAAATGAGCACAGTGTGCTGGTGTGCCAGTGAGGTCTGGAGGAATGGAACATCGCACAGTAGAACAGACTCAGACAACCACAGTGCCTTCTATTTCCTTCAATTAAACAAAGACCATAACACTTACCCAACATCACAGCGTCTACTGCTCCTCCAGCGCAAAACTCAATGAGAATCTAAAGAAGGGGGAGAAAGCAAGAGATCCAGAAAATGAATGAACTAAGAATGACACTGATGCTCGAGTTTGCAGGCAGTGTTTGCTCTATGATATTTTATATCATGACAACAGTTTATGCTTTCCTATTCTCATAGATTTAGAATGATTATAGTCAGCATTATAGCTACCATCCTTGGTGTGAATAGGCCTTAAAGGATTAGTTCACTTCCAGAATAAAAATTCTGATAATTTACTCACCCCCATGTCATTCAAGATGTTCATGTCTTTCTTTCTTGAGTCACAATGAAACTTTTTTTTTGAGGATTTTTCTCCATACAGTGGACTTTAATGGGACCCAACTTCCAAATTGCAGTTTCAAAGGGCTCTACACAATCCCAGCCAAGAAATAAGGGTCTTATCTAGTGAAACGATTAGTCATTTTCTTGTTTTTTTTTTTTTTTTTTGTAATATATCTACAAACGCTCGTCTTGCACTAGTGATGTGCATCTTCACACTGAAAAAGTCACAAAAAAACAATCTTATTTTGTCCTCTAACTTCAAAATCATCCAAAGTTGTTTCACCTTATTTTGTAAAGGACAGCTGACTTTCTTTGCATGTTCACTTTGTAAACACTGGGTCAGTATTTCTGCATACATCACACATGCATGATTACATAATGTGTGAGGTCAAGCTAGTCCAGGACATGCATTTGTGGTTAAAAAGTATATACATTTTTATTTTTCTTAGAAAATGCCTGATCGTTTCTCTAGACAAGACCCTTAATCCTTGGGCTGGGATCATGTAAAGCCCTTGGAAAGCTGCATTAAACCGGCAATTTAGAAATTCAAACCGCTGGGAACCACAGAAGTCCAATATATGGAGAAAAATCCTGGAATGTTTTCCTCAAAAAAAACTTTTTTTTTCTGGAAGTGAACTAATTCTTTAACCACAACCATAAACTTTGCTATGTATGTGGAACATAATGACATTTTTGGGGGCATTTACCACTCTTTATTTTAAATTCCTCCGTGTTTTTTGTCACTTCCACAACTTAAGAAATTCTGTATACTAACAGTTACTAATGCAAATATATCTACCACAATATCTGGGTACATTATGCACATATCAATTGTTTGTTCTGGCTTCTATTCAAAGCTGTAATGACTTCCTAAAAATCTTGCAAAACCAAAGCACTCAATGATGAGTAATATATAAAAAGCCTTTTTTTCTCATGGCTATAATGTTTAAAATGACTTCCCTTACAAAGCTATTCAGAAGTCTCCGTTAATGCTCCTTTCAGGTATCATTAGAGCAACCAATGATGAGATGAGAGCATTTTGTGAAATTGCTAACATAATTACTAGTGTTATTAGATTACCCAAGCATTCACTTATTTTTTGGTATATTGGATAATGCCATCCAACAGCAGGGCAGTCATATATGAAATGTAAACCTCTGAGTGAAATGATAAAAGCATTATGTACTGTAAGTGAACACCAGATTACACTGACCACAGCAGCTGGTTGTTAATACACCACCTAAGGTAACAGGTGCTGCAGAAAATCAATACAAACCTTATATTATGCTAGCACCCATGGGAGAAAAGTGGAATAAGATGACAGAGAATTACAGTCACATAAGCAATCTCCCAGAGAACTTACCGATTATTAGCTTCAGTTATTCCATACAATGTTAACTCATACTGTGTCTGATATAACTATGAACTGACAGGGAGGCTGGAGAGTTTTGTGACAAACAATTGACTGCTGTGCAGATTTTAGGCAGCTTTCTATGAATATTTTACTCAGCTGACACTGAGTGTAGAACAAATTCTCCATGCATTAAGAAGCATGCTTGTGCTGCTATGAGCATGCATTCATATCTTTTGATTAGCAGCCAGGCTAAGCAGACTGGACTTGCATCTAATTAATTAATGAGCACTTTCTCTGGTCATTTGAAATAGGCCATTATCCTTCTATACATGCCAACCGCAGAGAGGATCATATGAAACCATCCTGCCGTAATTATCCAGGGAGCTCTATGGTAGAAAAACAGGATCCACTGACACTCTTTAGACAGGGATGAATAGAAAGACATTATCATAGACTAATATGGAGCTGTTAAGTATTTCCATTGTCATTATTCAATATTAAATTATGAAACATGAAATCAGCAGGCTTATGAATTGTTAAAGAAATCCTGTGATGTGTTTCTGAACATTACTGAGAAAGAAATAATATGGGGAAGGACTTGATTTTATCTATCAGGATTTGCCTGAATCATAACACACAAGATTTCATTGGGGGAAAAAAATGTAAAAATACAAAATTCAAAACACTAGAACACTAGTATTTTCATCAGTTAAAAATGGATTTAAGTCAGTTATTTCTATCTTTTGCTGTAGCGTGTCAGTAGGAAATATCAGTTACATTTCCAAACATTCATTTTGCCGTTAAATCATAATAATCCAGTGAGACTTTTGTTTGCACAAGGAGTCTGACAACAGCCAGTGCTCCACACAGAGATCTGATTTCATCATCATCTAGCCTGTTTGGAATGACATGCAGAAACAGAACAAGCTAAATCCAGAAGAACTGTGGCAACATCTCCAAGATGCTTTAAGAAACCTACCTGCAAAGCTACCTGAAAAACTATGTGCAAGTGCACCTAGGGCAAAAGCTGCTTTAAATGCAAAGGATGGTCACACCAAATATTCATTTAATTTAGTTAATAGAAGTTAATTGATAAAGAAAATCTATTTAATGACATTATTTTTGACAGAATCCTTATTTTACATCATTTTTACACAAGTGCTTAAAGCATCCTGAAGACGTTGCCACAGTTCTTCTAGATTTAGTCTCAGTTTGTTCCATTTCTTCATGTCATTCCAAACAGACTGGACGATGATGACATCAGATCTCTGTGTGGAGCACTGGTTGTTGTCAGACTTCTTGTGCAAACAAAAATCTCACTGAATTATTACAATTAATAGCAAAATGAATGTTTAGAAATGTAAACTAATATTTCCTACTGACACACTACAGCAAAAGATTTAAATAACTGACTTAAAAACATTTTTTTAGCTGGTTAAAATACTAATGTTCTAATAATTTTGGCCACAACTGTATATATAATTGTTCATTCTGGGCTTTGTAACATTATGTTTCTTTAATAGTCTGCAACTATTTGAGAAACACTCAGCAAGACCCAGTACGATTTGTGTACAAACACTTCTTAACCAACAGCATAGTGCTACTCTTTGATGAGTAAGGCGAGAGTGAAGCGTGCTCTCACTCCTACGCCTCCTACAGAGGTCAGTGTGTGTGTGTGTGTGTGTGTCTGGCCGCAGTACAGCTGAAGTAACCAAACCCCTCCTGAGAAGAGTCACTCACCCATAGTTTACTCTCATAATAGAAAGCATCCAGCAGTTTGACTATGTACTGATGGTCACAGGAGGCGAGGATGTCGATCTCCACCATGTAGTCCTCCAGCTCCTCTTCTGTTTTGGTATCGATCACTTTAGCGGCAGCCAGGATCCCGGTCTGTTTGTTCTGAGCCTGTGATAAAAGCAACCAGTGGGAAACATTCAACAATCGCATACAAAGGCTTCTATGATGCCACACAGGCCTGGTATGCAAAGAGCAGCTCATGCAGTGCTTTAATGTAAATGTCAGGGGCTTTTTCCTCATTCTTTAACAAATCTTAAACTTTAATAACTGGTAGTGTCATTGCAAGTCACATATCTATGACGCAGTGGCAAGGCTACATGTGGGCCAGGGTAGCACTGGGCTACTGAGATTGACAGCTGGTCCACCCAATATATTTATCTAAAGAATAAGTAATGAGTAATAATTCATATAACTCATTCTGCTGAACGAGTGCTGAACTTTTAGCTGTGTTCTGAGTGATTAATCCAATCGAACTGTGCTCCCAGTGTAAAACAGCACCCAAAAGTATTTTTCTCATCGTCCCTTATCACTATACCCACCCACAATACCCGAGATCTACTTTTCCATTAATTGAATTTCCTGACATTTTCAAATGACGTCAGAAAAGACTGCATTACTATTAGCACAACACAACTGAATTTAAAGGGTTAGTTCATCCAAAAATGAAAATTATTATCCCATAATTTACTCACCCTAGGTGTATATGACTTTCTGCTTTCAGTTGAATCCAATCAGAGTTGGATTTTTCAAATTTTCCTGGTTCTTTTTGTAAGAAAAATATAATTCATTAGTTATATAAAATGTAATAATCACTTTTCTCTGGGTTGCACTAACTTATGTCACACGTGCAAGCCGTTCCGCCCGGATGACGTAGGTTGTATGTGTTGCACATGCACTGCTGATCTCTCAAAAACCAACGATTGTTTATTGGAGCAAAGGAAGCAAAGTTTCCTTACTTTAGCAAAGGAAAACCAGTCTCCTCTTAGCTTATATCGAAATCCTCTGACATTTTTCATAACAAATACTCCTTTTATACTTTTAATTCATGACCAGCGATTTGTTTTGCTCTCTCCTCTCTGCTTCCACGTTCACACATCCTGCGTCATCCGCCCGGAACAGCTTTCATGTACTACAGTTAGCGCAAGCTAGAGAAGAGTGATTATTTCGTTTTAAATATGGTCTATTGGCCAGCAGCCATGTGGAGCAATTTTTATTATGGATGGATGCACTTTTGGATTTCTTTTGGATTGTTGTACACAAAAACCAGGGCTCACAAAATTTCAAAATCTCTGGTAGCCCTTCAGGCAGGTACTCTTTAGATTTTGGTAGCCCGAAAATAATTTAACTACCCCCCTATACATAGAAAATCAGATAGGAGTCTAAATGTCAATGAAAAATATTTTAGAAGGAGAAGGAATTTTATTTCACTATTTACAGGGTATCTGCAGAATTTTTAAATAGCAATTTAAGATAATTTATGACCCCTTTCTAAGAGCTGCACAAGTAAAATGAACACAGTATGAGTGGGGTTGGACAATGTATGGTAGCATATTGAGCCATAAAATTATGATTTACAGTTCAGTTTCATTACCATATTACTGTCTTAATTGTTTAGATTTATAGAAGGCACATTAACTTCTTTCACATTTACAACTCTATGTGTTTGCTGCATAAAAACATGGGTCGATATTTGCAATAATCTGACCAAAAATGATTGGAAATGCAAATTCATTCTCTGCCACGAGTTGGCGCTTTAGGAGTGCTGAAATATTACGGTTTCCATAGAAACGGCTGTACACAAAGCAGCACCGCGCTCAGAAATGACAATGCAAAGAGCACGTTTCTAAAGACAGTCGTTTCCCTTCAGATACATTCATATAAAGACATCCGTGCCGAGTTTTGACTTTGAAACAGGCAGCGCGCATATTTATTCAATGACATCATTACCTTTTGAAGTTCAATCCAGCCCTATCGTGATTCTTGTCTTTCTGTCCCCAGCTGTAAGACCTTATAAAATTATGATTAAAAGACTTTTCTTATACTATTTAACGTATTGAAAACTATTTATGACCTTCAATTTAATACAACTAAATTGAGGAGTATTTAATGACCTGCAGGAGCCCTTTACTTTAAGATAGCCCGTCGGGCAGGGCGGTGAAAAATTTTGGTAGCCCGACTGGAAAACCCAGTAGCCCGGGACGTCGGGCTAGCGATTTTGCGAGCCCTGGAAAACCCATCCTCTGCTACTATAAGGCTTAGAAGAGACATGGCAATTTTTAATATAACTGTGATTGGATTCGACTGAAAGAAAAAGTCATATACACCTAGGATGTCTTGCGTAAATCATGGACTAATTATTTTTTTAATGCCACTTTTTTTTTTTTTTTTTAAGGTTTACCTTAAGATCTACATGTCACGTTATGTTGTTTTTGGCCTTGTTTGAATCTGGAACAACTGCTCTAAATAAATATATGATCTACCATGGTTTATTAATGTTTGGTAAAGCTACAAACCAAAGTGTGACCCAAAAACCGCATATGGTATATGGTACCAATACTTGGTATTATTTTATCCTTTTCCTTTATCAGCTAAAAACTGATAATATGTCTTTTTTAGCTGTAGAAATCTGCATCCCCATTTTTCTCTTAGCAGAGAGCAGGCTCTGATGTCTGGCCTGTTTCACCAAGGTCCACTCACTTTAAAATTTCACACAACCAATCAGACATGATCAATAATTTGATGCTCAATTTTGCTAGTCTCAGCCTAAAACTGGCCACACAGCATTCACTAAATCTTTGATGCATATGGCACACTAAATGGAAACTTTGGAAAGGCTGCATTTTTGAAAAAAAAATACATTGTCAACTTGACCTCTGAACTATCTGATATATGTTGCTTTGTACTAGGGATGGTATGAGATCTCGTGAGATCTTATGTGTCCCACCAGATCCGACTGGTCTCGCGAGAATGTGATGATAACCTTGCAAAACTTTTGCAAAAACCTTGCACCTTTTGAAGGGTTTACTTTAGAGCTGCAAGATTAATCCTTACACCTATTTCTGAATGACAATTCAGCGGCACCTATTATGACTTTTCACATCGCGCTGCTCACGCTCCACTGACACTAAGATTTAAAACAGGTGTTAAAGACATACAAATCTGCATTCATGTTGCTGCTGATCTAGAAAAAGCAGCACAAGCAGTCTTTTTAACCACATAATGATCATCATTTCTGTTACAGACATTTAAATAAAAGCAGTACTGAGATAAGGGTTTATAGCTTGGGTATAAACACTTATTGTCTACAGTAGCGATCAAAACGAAAGTTAGATCTTAACACTTGCATATATTGTAATGCTTATCCTCTTCCGCCAGGAGGTGGAGACAACTGCACATTTAAAAACGTATTTATCATTGAATCATTCATTCAGGAGGTTTCAATAGAGATTTCAAGTGTCTTGAAACAAGACTTTATTAATTGAGACACTGACTTCATTTCTTTTAAATTTTGATCAAATATATATTTTTTAAAAACTTAAGCATTGTGTCAGAACCACTAGTAAATTATGTTATTTTGTTTCGATTTCTAATTCTTTTTTTTCTTCAGAATCGTGATCTCCAATTTGTTAAAAAAAAATTGTGATTTTCAATGTATCCAGAATGATGCAGCTTTAGTTTACATGTTTATAACTGCATATAATTCAGTAAAATAGAAGTTTAATTTGATAAAGTACATTCATAAAGTTCATTTCAAAATGCACCTATTTTTTTTGCATTTTGTGTTTTTCAGTTATAAAATTCAGAATAAAGTAAAATTTTTCCCTATATATTCCATAATTGAGGATTTCTTTAAAAACTTTTTAAAATCTTGTCTCGTCTCGTTTTTGTGAACCCAGTCTTGTGTCTCGTCTCGTGGCATAAGTGTCTCGTCACACCCCTACTTTGTACTAATTTATTACTTTATTTTAAATAGGTATAACTTATTATAATGGCATGACAGGCATTTCAGTATCGCTTTGTGGTAAAACAGTACCATATAAAGCTATCAATAAAAAGAAGGAACCTTGGTGTAGAACCTGTAATTTAGAGCTAAAATGACTGAAAGAGCAACAAATTCCTGAATGTACCCTGAGATTAGTCTATTGCCTTTGACCTACTTCATTACAAAAGCACTTATTCACAGCTTTACTCCAAGAGGGGAGACATTCAGAACGAAACCTATAACCATCAAAACACTCTGGCCTTTCTTACGAATTCATTGGTTACCATACTCTGCAATCGAGCAATAAGCCAACATTTGTAACCGTTTCATGAAATTCCTAGAATAAAGAACATGAGATATGTATATCTATGATAACAAAAAAACGGAAACGTCTTGAAAGAGATTAGCCCCTCCCTGTAACCTGCAACTGACACAAATCAGCAACACCATCTAGTCTCTAAAAAAGCAGAAGAAAAAAAAAGGAAACAAGACAAGGTTACCTCATCTAGAGGCGTGCCAGAGTCTGTATGAGGAAATACATATCTCCATGAGGCTCTGAGATCAGCCCTATGAGCTACAATAGAAAACCAATTAAACTCCTCCTGTTGTATTAAGCGTTTGCATTAGCTAACACTTCCAGAATATTCTATTGAAAAAGGAAGTGACTAATGGCGGGTGTAACGTGTTATTCCATTCAAACTCTTTCCATCTATGCCAAGAGACACTGTTTCTATTCTGGGATCAAACTCTCAGTGTTTACAGCTACCCGAAAACACAGAGGAGCAGACAGAGAAGGGAAAGGGTCAAGCGTGTGTGCGAGTGGGTCACAGTGTATTGTAACAAAGTCTTCTCTCTTCATTTCACTTTGTACTACTTCACACCTGTTTCCCTCAGAGACCAACAAAAAATTAACACAGCATATGCATATCTCAAACGCCTACAAAGAAGGGTTCATTTGGCTTTCATTATTGTTCCACAGAACCAGCGAGTCTGGGCAGGTCACACTTTTCATACTTCATCAGAAGAGTAAATAACTGTCACGGCTATCGTAATAGTAAAGAAAAGAATACACACTGATAGGTCAACAGCAAACCTATTTCATTGTTTAAAGAAAGACTAAAGCCAGGTCAATAAAACCAAAAAACAAATTCAGGTCATGAAAAGCTTAAGTTCACAATATAACGAAGTAGCAACACATCTTTTCTTACGTACTGCTATGAACATAATTGTAACTGATTATCCAAAAAGGAAAAAAAAGAAACTGTGTGGCGACGGTTCTGTTCATTGGTTGTTGATTAGACTGAGATCGCAGCTTGCTTTTGTGTATTTGATAGTTTAAGAATAATAAGACATGAAAGAGTTTCAAAGATATTTTGAATAATTGCGTTAGAAAACCATATATCAGAAAATCATACATAAATAGATAAGGTTCATGCTTGCTTTAAGTTAGCAATAAATCAGTTCTCATCTCATAAATCCATGTACTAAACTTGTCAAGGAAAACATGTAGGACGGGGCTTGATTTTATCCATCTGGATTCTGGAAATGACTGAATGGTGGGCGTTAGATATCAGAATGGAGCCATGTTGAAAGAGTTTGCTATAAACCCTGCCTAAATATCTATTTGTCTGTTGAATTATATATCCAATAGCCAGCATGGCCTAAGTGATGTCACTGGACAAGGAAAGTTGTTTCAGGAGAGAGTTACTGCATTCAGATTCATTGAATTGTTTAGCCTTTTTGGAATAACATGAATCTTTCACTGACTGTGAACATGCATTCATTTTATGCTTTAGATATGTTTTAAATAAGCACAAAATACTCAAGATACACTGTATCTCACCATTGGCAAGGGAAGGGGAGAAAAACCGTAAAAGTATTAAAGAAACAGTAGTGAACCTCTGGTAAACCACACAAGTAACAGATGTTTATCACAGTGTCCCACACCGCTAGCATCACTGCATGGCTGCTGAACTGAAGCAGGAAGACACTGCTGATTCACCCTCTAGATCAACACACGTTCATTCACATCCAGTGTTACTTTCTGTTTTCACTTATTTTAAGACTTTCTGTTTGCACATTTCAAAATAAGACGTCCATAAACTGAACACACCGATTATAATTTGTGAAAAGTTCTCTAAAATGCATCAGATTGACTTAGTCTTGGAAAAAACAAGAGTAATCTGACTATTGATCATGTCACTAAACAATACCTCAAGATGTGTTTGTAAAATATATTTAGTATGTCACACCCAACTTGAGGTGTCAGAAACACAATGCATTCCATAAACGGGAGCAGTATGGAAACATTCTCAACCAGATTAAAGCCTGAAGCAGGGAATGAAAAGAATGGTATGAATTGAGAGAGGTTTAGTTACCAACTACAACTGGTCCTACAACACCAGCAAAAAATACACAAACTAGGTATTTGAGACTGTAAAGAAAAATAATAAAAATAAAGATAAAATAATAAGTTTGACTCTCTTGTTGTCTAACTAATTCAAGCTCAATTAAGGAATGTCATTAGATTTAATACATATGCATTGTATAACGAGTAACATATCACATCCTTCACTTCTTTACCACCCATGTTAAATTTACAATGTAAAAAATGGTCAGTTCCATAGTTTCTACCGGGATTCATACTACTGAGAAGTCATATTAAATATGGCATCTACATCAAAGTGTCACAAACTTTAAACATCTGCAATTCCACATGTTATTTATCTTATGTTTGTTTGTTTTTCCACAAACATTCCAAATAACATGAGCAACTATGTATTACGGCAAGCTGTGGTTACTATGGTAAATGTTTGCAAGTGCAGCTGCATAACTAAAAGTTATGGGGAAGTTCACCATCATTATTCAAAATATCTTTTGTAGAAATAAAGTCCTACAGGTTTGGATCAATTTGAGGGTGAGTAAATGATGACAATTTTTATTTTTGGGTGAACTATCCCTTTAAATGTGTATAAATTAACCTCTGAACTGAAATTACCTTTCAGGTCTCATTTTGTCAGTCTTATGATATGCACCATAATGTGCAGGAAACATCATCATATGTGACCCTGGACCACAAAACCAGTCTTAAGTAGCGATAGTATATTTGTAGCAATAGCCAACAATACATTGTATGGGTCAAAATGATCAATTTTATTTATCGATTCTTTTTTAATATCAAGGCCAAAAATCATTATTAAGTAATAATATTAAGTAAACACCATGTTCCATGAATATATTTTGTACATTTCCTACCATAAATATATCAACACTTAAGTTTTAATTAGTAATATGCATTGCCAAGAACTCCATTTGGACAAATTTAAAGGCAATAGTCTTACTATATAGAATTTTTTGCACCCTCAGATTCCACATTTTCAAGTTTCAGCAAAATATTGTCTAAACCTTACATCAAGGGAAGGCTCATTCAGCTTTTAGATGTTTTGTTCGACCCTGAAAATTAACCCTTATGACTGGTTCTGAGGTCCAGGGTCACATACAGCAATGAATGATAAGAATAGACTTTCATAGAAAAATCTATGGAACACAAAATTAGATGTTAGACAGAATGTCTCTCAGTCACCATTCACTTTCATGGTACGGAAAACAGATGCAACTGAATAGAGACTGGTGCTGTCAGTCCCTCACAACAGCTTTTGTGTTCCACAGAACAAAATAAAGTTATACTGGTTTGAAAAGACATAAATGTAAATAAATGATGACATAATTTACATTTGGAGTGAACCTTTAAGATTAATTAGTTGTAAGGAAAAATACAAACAGACTCAGGTAACACAATCACCTACTGGTTGATATTTACCTTGTAGACTTTCCCAAAGGCTCCATCCCCAAGTTCTCCAACGATCTCCCACTCCTCCTCTGGGTTGATGTCTCTGTGAACATGCTCATATTGTTTCTTCTTCTTCTCCGTGCCCAGCTTAAATATCTTCCGAAAATTAAAAAATGACATTTTCTATACGACTATCGTTAAAAACAAAAAAGAATGACACGACATAAACTGTGTATAATACTGTACTAAACGAATCACTTGGGGAGTTGGCTAATGGGCTAGCTGTGGATGATCGATCCTCAGCTAACTCATTTAACTATACAGTCGCAGCTCCAAGTAAGCCTCCAATTGATAGCGAAGATATTAGTCCCTCTGGAACTGAAAGAGATCAGCTTTTATGTGGCATTTCGCGTCTCCATAACCGTGAATCATCAAGGCAACCGACTCCTTCCATACAGGGATGGAAAAGTAACAGTCCACTTCCTCAGCTAGCTTCACCACGGCTACATGTGGGTGAGCCTCTGTATGTACCTCACCCGTCTAATACAAAATACAGCCTCGTAGTCAATAAAGCATCAAGTATTCAAATATGTCGTTTAAAAAAAAAACTACGGTCCAGTAAAATCCATATGGGTGGAGGCGGATAGATAGCTAGCACACCGTAAAAATGCGGAGCGGATGCTGATGACCAAACTCCTGTCTGAGCTCAGTCTACTCCTCACGGGAGGGGTGTGTTTTACAGCTCAGCCAACCAAAACTGTTTCGATAAAACCGATTAAACGAACCATAGAACACCAGCAGGCCAGTGGACACTGCTCACTGTGTTAAGGAAGATGTTTGTCGCGCCTTGATCAACGGTCGCTCGGGTCTCTCGTGACTAACTTCTCGAGGATGTTGCGGGAAGACTCGAAGCGCGTTCGTTTGGATAGGGAAAGCGCGTGCCCGGCTGTCGAACGACTGGCGCAGGCGCAGTTGGGTGCTGGCCGTGTAGCGTTATAACAGACGATAGCCAATAGTGTTTGGGGATTTGATTCATTCAAGTGAATCGATTCATTTAAATCACTCAACTTCGCTCAATCTTTCATTTAGTTCATTCAGAAACGACACTTCCCAGTTCATTCATTCTGTTGACAAACGAGACTCGTTCAGCGAAGTTCCGCTCCGAATTTCTTTCAGACTTTACACCGGAGACTCGTTTAGTGAAGGGGGCGTATTCGTTCACTAATATTGTCCCTTCACAGCCCGCACTTATAAATTTGTTTTGTAATAAGTATTTTAAAGCAAAAAACAGTCACACACTTCACTACAGAGAGACGTTAGTGACATTCTTGTTTACAATTTACTTTAAAGGCTCTCTTTGACATACTTGGGAACAGACTTATGTTGAATGAATGGCCATATGCTGACATCTACTGGGGAATACAGGGTAATGCAGAAGTGAAACACCTGGAAATGTCACTCATGTAGCCTACTCATAAACTGCTCTTGTTATTCCTGAAAATGGAGAATGTGGATCGAATTTTGTCCGAAAGTCCCTCTGTTGAAGAGCTGGAGGGTATTTTACATGGGGGTCAGCTATCCTGTAACCATGTCGATGAAGTGTGGCCTAATTTGTTTCTGGGGGACATGTAAGTGCATTTACAGTTGAAGTCAAAAGTTTATATACCCCTTGCAGAATCTGTTTCAGCGTTTTTGTGTATTTGAACAATGACTGTATGATTTTGAGATCAGTGTGAAACTTCTTTTCACACTGAGGACAACTGAGGGATTCATGCAATTATTACGGAAGGTTCAAAGCACTTTTAAACAGATTGAAGATGTGTACGTTTTTCTTATTTTGCCTAAATAACTTTTTTTTTTTCATTTTGTAATCCCCTTCAGAAGATACTTGTTTCCCAGAAGACAAAATAACTTAAATTTACCCTGATATTCAAAAAGCTCTTAATGCATCATGTTTCCTTCTGAAGCATCAGTGAGCGTTTGAACCTTCTGTAATAGTTGCATATAAGTCTTTCAGTTGTCCTCAGTGTGAAAAGTTGGATCTCATAATCATAGTCATTGTTAAAAAGTGTTCAAATACACAAAAATGCTGAAATATCAAAGTTTGTTGGACCTAAAGGATTTTTCTGAAGAACAATGGGCTGTTTTATCATGTACATATTCAGGTACATGTCTTTACAGGTACATGTCTCACGACAGATATGGCCTATGGAGACTGGGTATAACTCATGTTTTAAATGCTGCACATGGTAAAATGTGTTGCAAAGGAAGTGATGATTTTTATGGGACAACCGTGAAGTACTATGGCGTGCCGGCAAATGACCTGCCTACATTTGATATTTCACCATTTTTCTACCCTTCAGCACACTACATTCATGATGCTCTCAGCACAACAGGCGGTATGTAAAAAACACTATTTCTATTTTAAAAACAGTATGACTTTTTAGACATGAACAACACTGGTTAAGTTTATTTATTTATCAGTTAATAATAGAGAATTGATAATGTACTGAAGAATTTCTTTTCAACAGCTAAAGTGTTTGTGCATTGTGCTGTGGGAGTGAGCCGTTCCGCTGCTCTGGTCTTAGCTTACCTAATGATATGTTGCAATTACTCTCTGGTGGATGCCATCTTGAAAGTGAAAGAAAGAAGATGGATCTTTCCAAACCGAGGATTTCTGAAGCAGTTAATAACTCTCAACAATGAATTAAACTACAAGGTGCAGTCAAAGTAATTTATTTATTTATTTTAACAAGTATGCAATTCATGAAGTGTTTTCTGCTCACCAAGCCTGCATTTATTTGATCCAAAATATAGCTAATGCAGTATTTTTGTGAAATATTTTTTTACCATTTAAAATAACTGCTTTCTATTTGTATATATTTTAAAATGTAATTTATTCCTGTGATCAAATCACTAATCTCTAATCTTCAGTGTCACATGATTCTTCAGAAATCATTCTAATATGCTGATTTGCTGTTCAAGAAATTTTTTATTATTATTATCAATATGTAAAACAGTTGAGTATATTTTTACGACTCTTTAATGAATAGAAAGATCCAAAGATCAGCATTTATCTGAAATAAAAAGCAACATTATACCATTCAAAAGCTTGGAGTCAGTATAATTAAAAAAATATATACTTTTATTTAACAAGAATGCTTTGATCAAAAGTGAAGATAAGACATTTATAATGCTACAAAATATTTATTTTCCAGATAAATAAAGGGGTCAATCTTTGTAAATATTTACTTTTCATTTAACTAATAAAATATTTGTTTGTTTTATTTTTATTAAAACATTTAAAAAACTACATTTAATTCGTGAATACCTCACAACACTGGGCAGAAATTTAACCTTCATATCTTTTATAGCCTACAATTAATTAAAACTGAATTTGTCTAAAAATGATGAACAAGTGAATTTGAATCTTAAACGTAGTCTAAAGTAGACCTATGCAAATATATTCAAGCCAAGCTGATCAGCAAACACTGTTACTCTGTTTCCCTCTTTGTTTCTCTATGTAGTAGCCTACAATACTCCAAATGTTCACTGATGTTTACGCAACACAATTGACAGTTGTCCTGTTCTCTCGTCATCGGATGAATCATCTCCTAACTTTTGGAATAGACCACATTGTCCTACCACCGAAATGGAACAAGCTAGAATGGAAATTAACAAGAAATAGATCTAAAAATAGACGGGGTACGAAGTGTATAAATAAAAACGAACAAATGTGAACGCTTTACAAAACATTGTCACTTAAGTGGCTATTAAAAGTTTCAATGTTTTTGTTTAGATTCAAACCGATGACGATGTAGCACAAACACATATGTGCTGCCTGTTATTTTTTCCGCGCTAATCAGAATGGACCAATCAGAGTCATTTGTGATTACTGGCCCAAACATTTTATTTAACAACAGCAGTGTCGTAATGTATTAGCATTTGCTATATGACACCATGAATTGGGTCATATTTTTGCGTAAAAATATATCCTGTACGAAGGTTTTAATGCGACTCAAATGATGTTATTGACTTTCTGAGCCACCAAGCGCCCCCTGGAGGAACTAAACGTTGTACGGCATAGAAATAGTTACTCGCATTATGTGTTGTACGCACAGACGTCTATCATCAGTCGAGCTCTGAGATGCTCAGTGGTATCGGGTGACCGAACAGCGTCATAAAGAGCACCTGTTTGTGTGGATCACGACGTGCCAACCCCGTTATGTATACTGAAGCCTCTGGAAAACAGCCGAAAAACATCTTCACCGGCATAATAGTCTAATCTGGGTCAATTCAGAAGAATGACAGCTCAGAAAAACAAACACGGACTCCTGGCTATTAAGGAGTTAGAGAACATTCTGGACACGTGTAAACTTGACCTAAATCCAATCGACGAGGTCTGGCCGAACTTGTACATTGGAAACGTGTAAGTAGCCTAACGTTACTAGTCTACTACATAACTGACCATGTGGTGTTGTAGCTTATTATATGCTTTATTATATTACAGTTTTATTTAATTAGTGTTATATTAAAATAAGATTTGAGAATAAGCTGATCTGTCAAAGTAACTTATTTGTTTGAGATTCAGTCAAATACATTGCATCCCTCTACTGAACTCGATTCTGCAGTTAAATCACTTTTAATGACTGCCAAAGTTGTTGCCCTGTTACATTACATAACACATCTTTCACCTTTTCTTTAGAGCCATTGCTCAAAATAGAAATGCTTTGAAGAAAATGGGCATCACTCATGTCTTAAATGCTGCCCATTCCAAGCAAGGCAGCATTGGGGACCAGAGTTATTACGGCGATACAATTGTGTATTATGGCATCCCAGCTGAAGACTCTTCATCATTTGATCTTAGTTTGTACTTTAAACTGGCTTCTGATTTCATCCACAAAGCCTTGAGGAAGAAAAACGGTAAGTGACCACAGTCAGTGATATTAATGTAATGCAAAAATACAAAACAAGGGAATCTAAATGCACTGGGGAGAATTTTGAAGTTTACTTTGAAACAAAAACACTGATTTAAAATACCAGTCAAAAGTTGTTGGACAGTGAGAATTTTAATGTTTTTTTTTTAAAGAAGTCTCTCCTGCTCACCAAGCCTGCATTTATTTGGTCCAAAGTACAACAAAAACAGTAAAAATTTTAAATATTTGTACTGTTTAAAATAACTGTTTTCTGTTTGAATATATTTTAAAATGTAAATTATTCCTGTAATTTCAAAGCTGATTTTTTTAGCTTCATTACTCCAGTCGCATGATACTTCAATATTTTGATTTGCTGCTCAAAAAACATTAATTATTATTATTTTGAAAACAGTTGAGCATAATTTTTTCAGGATTCTTCTTTGAATAGAAAGTTCAGAAGAACAGTATTTATCTGAAACATAAATCTTTTGTAACATTTTAAATGTCTTTATCATCACTTTTGATCAGTTGAAAGCACCTTCACTCCTCAATAAAAATATAAATAAATAAAAATTATACTGACTCCAAGCTTTTGAATGGTATAGTGTATAATGTTACAAAAGCTTTTCATTTCAGATAAATGGTGATCTTTGGATCTTTCTATTCATTAAAGAATCCTAAAAAAAAATTTACTCAATTGTTTGAAATATTAATAATAATACTAAATGTTTCTTGAACAGCAAATCAGCATAATTTCTGAATCATGTGACACTGAAGACTGGAGTAATGATGCTGAAAATGTAGCTTTGATTACAGGAATAAATTACATTTCTACACAATAGAAAGCAGTTATTTTAAATAATAAAAATATTTCACAATATTACAGCTTTTGCTGTACTTTGGATCAAATAAATGCAGGCTTGGTGAGCAAAAGAGTCTTTTTTTTTTTAAAAAACATAATAAATTTTATTGTTAAAAAACTTCTAACTGGTAGTGTATATAAGCATTTAATAAGTATTTAAACAACAATTTCCCATCCTAAATAACACATGACATGAAAACTAATTGACATTGAACTTAGTGTTTTACATATTTTGTACTAAAATGATTATGATATGCAACAAATAGGTTTGTTTTACTGTACATGATTTTAGAAACATAAAAAAAGACATTCTGTTTTATAAATAATCTGAAAAAGCTACATTATCTCTTTAAATTTTCCTCTCAGCTCATCTTCATTCTGAAATTCATTATGATATCCATATTTAAGGAAAATGAAGTGCTTCAGTTATAGTATTAGTCAGCTCCTGACAGTTTCTGTGTCTTTTATCCGTAGGAAAGGTGCTTGTTCATTGCATCATGGGAATGAGTCGATCTGCCACTCTGGTTCTAGCGTACCTTATGATGCGTCAGCGTCTTGCTCTCCGCACTGCCATCCAAACGGTTGTTCTGCGACGTGCAATCTATCCTAACAGGAACTTTTTGAGCCTTCTCCTGGATTTGGATATTCAGCTACAGAGGAAGCGAATGCTGTGTCCTATTCTCTGACAGAAAAACACAAATGTCATGAAAACACAAATGCACATGCATTTATTTTATATAACTGAAGGATGAGGAGGTAACCACCATTGGTATGTTTACATTATTTATGATGTGTATATATATTGTTTCATAGTAAAACTTGTGCCTTTCCGTTTAGTTTAGTGTATGTATAGACCATCTTTGTACTTTTCCATAAAACATTTAGCTATAAAAGACTTTAATATTAAATACTAACTTAAGAAGTTTGTAACTTTTGACATCTGACATGTTTGCATAGTCATATTAACATGGTCGACTGTTTTTTTTTTATGAAAGTCTATATGATATATTCAAGTTGCAGCTCTATGAACCACAGGTGCCACATGCTTCTCACACTGCAAATAATGTTTAACAGTGGAGTCAGTATTCAGCATAGAATACTAAATTAAGCAGTATTAAATGATTGAATTGTGCTTTATTATTCAGCTGCAGAGAAAACCCTCACTGTGAGCAGTATTAGCTTTTACTGTGCTTTTGGCTGCCACATTTGGAGAAATATATACGGGCCAAGCACAACACTCTTTTGTTGACTCAGTCCTAAAAGCCTTGTTTAAATGACTGAGCAGCACTCGCTGATGTGGTTTTAGTGCACCTTTTTGTTTTAATAGCAGAATAATGTGTTTCATTCAGCTCATTGATTCACAGAAGTTCCTTTGTGAACATTTAGAGGTGTATAAAGTTTTGTTAAATGCAC
This sequence comes from Cirrhinus molitorella, assembly GCA_033026305.1. Lineage (NCBI taxonomy): Eukaryota > Metazoa > Chordata > Actinopteri > Cypriniformes > Cyprinidae > Cirrhinus > Cirrhinus molitorella. The sequence goes on from CM065126.1 coordinate 25,615,138, forward strand.
TGTATTATTGCATTTAATTGCACATTAGACTTTATTGACCATAAGCAGGATGAATATTGAATTTGTTACACTGTTTGATACATCTGCCTATGTAAAGTATTTTTGAAAGTGTAACAACAATTCACGTTCAGATGTTTCATACAAACATGGTGCCAAATAAAAAGTTCTAAACGTTCTTTGGTTTTTGCTCTTTTTTTTACTTGTATACTCATAACTGTGAACAACTACACTAACAGTCAACAAATCTGGACAGTAAGATTTTTTTTAATGTTTTTAAAGAAGTATCTTCTGTTCACCAAACCTGCATTTATTGATTCTAAAGTACAGCAAAAACAATACAATTTTGAAATATTTTTACCATTTTAAAATTGCATCATTACTCCAGTCACATGATCATTTAGAAATCAGTCTAATATTCTGATTTGCAGCTCAAAAATCCTTTATTATTATTATTATTATGTTGAAAACAGCGGAGTAGATTTTTTTCAGGTTTCTTTGACGAATAGAAAGTTGAGAAGAACAGCATTTATCTGAAATAGAAATCTTTTGTAACATGAAACGTCTTTAACTTTTAATCAGTTTAAAGCATTCTTGCTAAATCAAATATTTTATTTCATTCATTTCATGTGACATGGAAGACTGGAGTACTGATGCTGAAAATTTAGCTTTGAACACAGGAATATATTACATTTTAAAATATATTAAAAAAGAAACCATTTATTTTAAATAATAGACATATTTCCCAATATTACTGCCTTTGCTGTATTTTGGATCAAATAAATTCAGGCTTGGTGAGCAGAAGAGGTTTCTTTAAAAAAAAAAAAAAAGAAAAATCTTACTGTCCCAAAACTTGTGACTAAAGTGTGAATGTATTTTTGTAAATAAAAAGTTCCTCCAACTGCAAATAACTGAATGCATGTGTCAGTTATAAACTGTAAATGACCCTTTCAAGATTAGAACATTATTCCTGTAGTTTTGCTTTATTTTCCCTTGTGCTTCTGACTTTTTCCAGCAGGGTGCAGTGCTGTGCCATGAAATGTTTGCAAACAGGGTTTTCTTCCAGCAGTGTAATCAGATTAATTAAAATCTTGCTGTTTTGTATGCTGAGTGTCCTTCCATAATATTTTTTTCTTTTCATCCGATATCCTTCATGTGCTACATTAACACAAGCTTATTTTATTACATTCAACCATATTCAAAGAAATCCTATAAAGAGGTTATAGATTCAACCCTGTTCTTCATCACTTGTCAATTATATTTCATCATGCATATGTACTTGAAGGACCCCATAACCCGACCTACCAAAACTGTAACAGAGCATTAACCCACAAAAACCTTGAGGAGAGAAACTAATTCCCCTGGACTGGCTCTTTCCTGTCGTCACTCTGACAGAGTGACCTGCAGCTGTGCAGCCAGAGGAAGCAGGACCAACACGAGTCCCCGGATACACATCGCTTTCAGAGAACATTCAATTAAGACACTACTTTGCTTCCTGATTAGCTGCTTGGCATACACTGTACAATGATAAATCATGGAAGCAGTTGAGAAGAGAAACACAGAACAGACGCAAGCAGCTAAGCCAAGTGTGTGTATATATTTTCAGCTAAGCTAAGTCATCTCCTGATTTGACTGTGGAGGAACCAGAGGCACAGAGGGGGTGATGTTGATGACCACATTAGTGTCACACAAGTGCTCTGGAAAGCAGATGCATCTGTACATGATTATATTGTGTCAGTGTTTTCTCATGGAAGACTGTCAAGCCTCAGATATCATGGATAAAGCAGCACAAACAAACAAATCAGCCCAGCAGCACCATATATTTTGGCTAAAACAAACTGCTGTGAAGAAACATAGCATAGCTAAATATATATTTATGCTCGACAAGACTGCATTTGTTTGATCAAAAATACAGTAAAGCTGTTTGTGACATGCCATTACAAATTAAACTGTTTTCTATTTTAATATGTGACCCTGGACCACAAAACCAGTCATAAGTAGTACAGGTATATTTGTAGCAATAGCCAACAATACATTGTATGGATCAAAATTATAAATTTTTTCTTTTATGCCAAAAATCATTCGGATATTAAGTAAAGATCATGTTCCATGAAGATATTTTGTAAATTTCCTATTGTAAATATATCAAAACGTAATTTTTGATTAGTGATAAGCATTGCTAAGAACTTCATTTGGACAACTTTAAAGGCGATTTTTTTGCACCCTCAGATTCCAGATTTTCAAATATCTTGGCCAAGTATTGTCCTATCCTAACAAACCATACATCAATGGAAAGCTTATTTATTCTTATTTAGATGATGTATAAATTCATACATCGAACGTATACATAAAAAAAATGACCCTTATTACTGGTTTAGTGGTCCAGGGTCAAAAATACACTTTTTTAAAAACCTCATAATTTTTTTGTATGTCTTTTATGCTTGACAAGACTGCATTTATTTGATTAAAAAAATATGGTAAAACTGTTTAATTGTGAAATACTTACAAATTGTTTTCTGTTTTAATATATTTTAAACTGTGACGGTCTTCAGTGTCACATGATCCTTCAGAAATCATTCTAAATATGCTGATTTGGCACTCAAACATTTCTTATTATTATCTTAGTTGAAAATAGTTCTGACTGGAGACTGATACAATTTTATTTGAAATGGAAAGTCTTCACTGTCACTTTTGATCAGTTTGATTCATCCTTCCTTGATGAATAAAAGTAAATCTTAAAAATCTTACTGACCCCAAACTTTCAAACTATTTACTTTGAATTCAGGAAGTCTCCATGACTTGAAAAACCACAAAAGAAAAGCAGTCTGAATGATTCATGGATTGGATCTACCACGGTAATTTAAAACTGGCAAATTTGGACCACTTAATACAAATTACATACACTGCTTTTCCAAATAAAGATTAAAGAACGCCAAGCTTAGTCCTGTGATTTGATTCACCAGGACAAGGACGGTAAAAAAAAAAAAAAAGTCTATTCAAATCCATGAAACATACTATGTGTTGTTGTGATTCTTGTGTGTACAGTATGAGGTTTCGATAATAGCGAGTAATAAGCAGATCTTGAGGAGGAACAGGTGTATGTGGCTTTCACACCCAGGCCATTAATTCCTTTTTATTAGCTTCATAAAACCATAATTACTACGGGGCTCAAAGCTTGTTTTACCGGCACGGAAAGAACAACTCTTAGTTAAGTCTTTTCCTGTTTTACACATATAGCCTAATTTACTGAAGCATTTGAGCACTAACTAAACACTTTCAGCTGGAGTGCAAAGAAGACAGCGTATCTTTGAGAGGGGTATCTGACACGCTCCAATTACTGAACATGTCACTGCACTTGCATGTGCAAAGATCTCACCATTTATCAAAGACTCGCCCTCGAGGCAAATGAAAGGAACATCTGGATTTCAAGAGTGTTTAACCTAGCAGCTGGCGAGACCTCGTGAGATTGTGTGTATTTCCCTGCACAATGACTCATGATAAAGATGTATGTGTGCAATGAAAGCCGCTGATGACCCACCTTTACCTTCGTCTGTGCCGCGAGAGTGATTTACAATATTGGGAGTCTAGCCAAGATATACACAATATGTGCAGAACATGCTCAAAAGATCATTGTCTAGGGAAAGACAGTCTTCTAAAAGTAAACCTGACTGCCCACTAAGACCTGGAAGAGCTCTTTGTATCCAGGGAGGTTTATAATTATACACCATTTAAAAAAAGCAACAGCCTCCAGAGACATATCTGTGGACTGGCTGTCGACAACGTCCCTGACCAAGGAGAGAAGAGCAGGCAATCTGAGAACAAGGGGGAAAAAAAAGGCCACCGGCTGCAAAATGTAAGTTCACAAAAGCAGGGGAGATTTTAGAGGCTTTTAGAAAGTAACATTTTGGAGAGCTATTACGGAAGCTAACCTCTCGCTCTGGCACCGCACTTTTACTTTCCCACACCTGAGCTGTAAACACATTTGCCACAACAGTCAAGGAATCCTGAGTAGAATGATATTCCATAAAAAGCCCTCCGTATTCATTTTAATGATGTTAAGAGCTGAAGTGGAGTGTCAGTGCGCTCTCAGCCTCTTAGCAACAAGAAGATTTCATGAGCGAAGGCCTCAGGTGGGCTTGACTAGTTTGATGGGCTGTTGGAGAATACAACTAAATGGCATGTCAGGCAGCGTGATAATATCCAATACCTCACTGCAATTTTCAAATAGAAAAAGGTCCTTATTCAAATATTTTTGGGTCAGGATGTCTCTCAAGGAGCTGTGTGCCTATGAAACACCATCCGTTGCCGAAATGCAGAACTTCATGTTGGCTGACAGACGGCCCACTGGACATGTCAACCAAGTGTGGCCTAATGTGTACATTGGCAACGAGTATGTATTATGTTTTCTATTCAAATAGAAGTTGAATGAAAATGTACAGAACTACAGATGTTCTCTGTGTTTGTTTTCTCAGGGTCGCGGCACGAGACAAGTCAATGTTGTATAGTATGGGGATCACACACATTGTGAATGCTGCTAGTGGACCCCCTCATGTCAACACTGGACCCCGCTTTTACAGAGACATGGATATTGATTACTATGGAGTAGAGGCTGATGATTCCTCAGATTTCATCATAAGTGTGTTTTTCTATCCCGCAGCGAGGTTTATACGAGCTGGGTTGTCAAAAAACGGTGAGTTAAATTGGAGGAAACATCCTCATGAACATTCTTAATTAAATATTTAATAGGCTAACATATGACTGGCAAGTCTTTAAAATACGTAAAATATAAAAAAATCTGTGCCCTTCCTGGGGAAAGCTTCATTTTCCCACTTGCCGCTGTATTCAACGTGCACAAAGTCACGCACCTCCACTATGTGTTTTTACAAATGTACAAATGTGTTTACACATTTGTCTACTAATATTTTTATTTTACAGCTTCTTTTTCCGAGTAGTTTTCGAGTAGTAGAAAGTTGTGTGCGTGTCATAACGGCATAATAGTGATGATAAAAATTAGCCTTTTCAAACTCACAAATTGCTGGACACAATTATTAATTTCACAAGAGAAAATAATAGTTGAATTAATTGTAAAAATTACCCTATTCTAAAGTTTACATATACATGATTCTTAATGTTGTGTTGTTACCTGAATGATCCACAGCTGTTTTTTTTTTTTTTTTTGTGATAGTTGTTCATGAGTTCCTTGTTTGTCCTGAATAGTTAAACAGCTTGCTGTTCCTTAGAAAAATCCTTTAGGTCCCACAAATTCTTTGGTTTTTCTGAATATTTGTGTATTTGAACCTTTTCCAAAAATAACTATGATTTTGAGATCCATATTTTCACACTGAGGACAATTGAGGGACTCATATGCAACTATTACAAAAGGTTCAAACACTGACTCATGCTCCAGAAGGAAAAATGATGCATTAAGAGCCAGGGTGTAAACTTTTAAACAAAATAAATATGTGTACATTTTTCTTATTTTGCCTGAATATCATATTTTTTTTCATTTAGTACTGTCCTTCAGAATCTACAGAAGATACTTACATGTTTCCCAGAAGACAAAATAAGTAAAATAGTAAATAATAAAATGTAAATATTTTTGAGAAATTCAACTATTTTTTTCTTTTATCTCTTGTGTCTTTTATGTGAAATGTCTTATTCAGGTCAGTAATAAAAATAACATCCCACTTATTTTAGTAAAATAATTAACATTTTGCAGATTCTGTAAGGTGTATGTAAACTTTTAACCTCAACTGTATATAAGTAAAAAAATAAACAGGTATTCTGTACATGTTGTCATAATTATAATTCAAATGCATTTTGTTTTATTGACCACTATATTATTGTTGATAATTGTTGAGAGAAGGGCACTTTTGGTTCATTTTAAAAAGAAAGTAGGGGCCTGGAAACAATTACCTATCACTCACTTTTCATTATATGTGAATGTTTATTAAAATTCATTAATAAATAAAATTTAATTAATTAATTAAAACTAAACCCTGATTATAAAATTGAACTGACCTGACCTGAGATCAGCTTTGAAGGTAATAAAACCATAATGTCTAATGGCACTGACACATTCTTTTGGTTATAGCCTACTAAAAGTAGCGTTTGCACTGTAAAAATGTTATGCACTGATTCTGTTCTGCTCTTTAGGACGAGTGTTTGTCCACTGTCTGATGGGAGTGAGCCGCTCTGCCACCCTGGTGTTGGCCTTCCTCATGATCTGTGAGGATCTTACTCTAATGGAGGCCATTAAAGCTGTACGGCAACACAGGGACATCTGTCCTAATCCTGGCTTTCTTAACCAGCTTCGACATCTCGACATGAGCCTTGTACGAGAGAGGAAGAAAAAACTGGAAGCTTACAAATTGTAACTGAAAACTTGGTAACAATGTGATGAATCCCATTTCAAGAGCACATCCCTTAAGGGCCTCCTTCCCCATGGCCTTGACCCAGTTCTTTTGGGCCAGATCTTATTTGCTAATATCCATTGTAGTGCAATGGCAAAGTGGGTATCAGAAGGCAAAATTGAAGGGTTTCCCCATAAATAGTAAATAACCTCCAAAGGGCAGCAGGGTCGCAAAATAAATGGCAGGTTTTTAAATTTCTTCCAGATGAGATATACTTTGAACTCGTCTCGAAATGAGCCAGCAAGCATGTTTGGTTTTTTACTGGAGTGAAATGAAACGGTTGTGGCTTGCTCTTTATCATGGGAAGGTGGAAGAGCCATGCATGGCTACATGACTTAAGGGTTGGTCCCCTGTAGTGAGTTTCTAATGGGTATCATATGCTTCAACATATTTATGGTTTCTGGTCAAATACGCTGGAGTTGTGACCTACGGATATTTATGAAATTGATGACCAAACAAGAATGTGATGAAAAAGCATTTAGCCTAAATCATTTCTCAGTCCAGTGGAACAGACTAAAAATGTCACATTGTTCCATCTAAAACATATATTTTTTTGTAGATATGTGAAATAAATTACACATGACCTCAATAATTATGTGGTGTTTTGTTTTGAAAGAGGACATCCATTAATTTTCACCTAATTTCCCACAGGCAAACACGATTACACAAACAGAAAGGTTAAACTAATGTGTAAATACAAAATGTCCCATGAAAATGTGCATTGATCATTCTACTCAGAACACATGCATTGAATTAACACAGGCTATATTTTTGATTCCAGAGACTTCTAACCTTTTTTTGACAGAAAAGCTCCTAAAGACAAACCATTGGACTCTCAACTGCAGGCAGTGTATGAGACGCCATCTATATCGGATCTGCGGTGTCTGCTATTGACAAACAGACGGCCTTTTGGACCCGTCAGTCTTATCTGGCCTGGCCTATACATCGGAGATGAGTAAGTAGTGAACCGTCACAGTCTTGGGACGGAAACAGAACTGAGATACTGGCAAAAATCCAAAGTTTCACACTTATCCACCTTTTTCCTGAACGCCGAAGTCTCGCCCGACTGAAACGATGGTTTACATTTCCGGTCTCTGGTGTTTCTATTCAAATTAACATATTTTCTGAGCCGATAATCGTTAAACCTACGAAAATGTTTTTTTAAAAGGACGTGGCGCCACAGTTTCAGCACTTTACAGTGTCGCAATGGCTGTCTTTTTGCAGTAACTCACCTGTCCTAGTTTAATGAGTGGATAGATCCCATAAAGCGACGCGAGGATAGCTGCATTGAAAACAGATGAGAGGGCATATATACGAGTTTGCGTGATTTTATCCACAAAAACTTTATCCACAATGGAAACTTTAATGGATTCTGTTGGTCTCTACTGGTAGTTGGTCACTAAATCCTATGTCCCAAAAACTCTACAGTACACCATTTTTAATGGGTTTAACAGGTGTTTTTTTTTTTTTGTGATAGTTATTCACTTAGAGTCCCTTGTTTGTCCTGAACAGTTAAACTGCCTGCTGTTCTTCAGAAAAATCCTTCAGGTCCCAAGAGTTTTCCAGAATTTTCTGGAATTCTTTGGTTTTCCAGCATTTTTTGTGTATTTGAACCCTTTCCAACAATGACTATGATTTTGAGAATCATCTTTTTACACTGATGGATTCATTCAACTATTACAGAAGGTTCACTGATGCTTCAGAAGGAAACACTATTCATTAAGAGCCGCAGGTGAATACTTACTGAATTTAACTTATCTGGGAAACATGTAACTGTCTTATGTATCCTCTGAAGGGCAATACTAAATGAAAAAATACGATATTTACGCAAAATAAGAAAAATCTACACATTTCCGTTCAGTTCAAAAGTTTTCACCCCCGACTCTTAATGCATCGTTTTTTCCTTCTGGAGCATCAGTGAGTGTTTGAACCTTCTGTAATAGTTGCATATGAGTCCCTAAGTTGTCCTTGGTGTAAAAAGATGGATCTCAAAATCATACAGTCATTGTTGGAAAGGATTCAAATACACAAAAATGCTGGAAAACCAAAGAATTTATGGGACCTTAAGAATTTATTTTTGAAGAACAGCATGCAGTTTAACTGTTCAGGACAAACAAGGGACTCATCCACAGCTGTGGATCATTCAAGAACACAGTATTAAGAATCAAGGGGATGTTATATTTTCTATAACTATTATTTTCTACTGTGGACTATATGTAAACTGTATGTAATCTTTGAAGTGAAATATCTTATTCAGGTCAGTACTAAATAAATAATAACATAAATTTTGTATGCAGATTCTGAAAGGGGGATGCAAACATTTGACCTCAACTGTAGTTATATTGAAAAAGTTTCAGTTTAATTAATTCAGTAAATCTTTTTTACCCTGTTTAACATAGATTTCTATGGAGACCGGAACACAAGAGCACCCAAAAGGAAGGTAGATTATATCATGGTGGAGCTCATCGGTTACTCAGGAAAAAAGTGGATAGGTGACTGTGCCTATAGTTTATTGTATGTAATCACAAACATAAAGATGTGCTAAACAGCCACTCATTTCAGGTCAGTGGCTCGTGATAAAGGACTCCTTGGTGATCTGGGAATTACTCACATTGTAAACTGTGCCGACGGGCCGCGTCGCATCAACACGGGCACCCAGTTCTACTCAGACATGAGTATAAGTTACTGTGGAGTAGAGGCTTCAGATCACCCTCAGTTTGATTTAAGCCAGTATTTCTGCTCCACTGCGTCCTTCATTAAAGCTGCACTCACTCAAAATGGCAAGTCTGACTTCCTTGACCTTTTTCGGACTAATTTTGTCAGTGATTGTATTGAAATTAAAATAAGCAGAGCAAAAGAATAAATGAAGCAGTGCAAAGTCAGCAGGCAATACAGTCGTTTTAATAAGTGAAATATGTAAATTGTAACCAATGTCAGAGATGCTGAATAAGTTAGGAGGTTCTTTGTGTGCTGCAGGCAAAGTGCTGGTCCACTGTGCAATGGGAGTCAGTCGCTCTGGAGCCTTGGTCCTGGCCTTCCTCATGATGTGCGAGAACCTTACTCTTACGGACGCCATCATCGCTGTCAGGTTGAACAGGGACATCTGTCCCAACTCAGGCTTTCTAGAGCAGCTGAGAACCCTGGATAACCATTTAAAGAGATAATTCATTCAGAAATTCAGCTTGTTATTTACTCACCTTCATGTTTCAAACCTGTATGACTGATCGATCATATAACTTCACAAGACAAATATAGTCATATGGATACTCTTTATGATACTAGAAAAAGCATACTGTAAATATTCAAAAAGTGTACATTGTTAGAATTTTTTATCATTTCTTCTTTTGTGAAAAAAGAAGGTCATATACATCTGGAATGATAAGAGGATGAGTAAATGATATGATGACCTCCCTTTAAGATGAATAGAAGCACAGAACAATTAAAAAATAAAAGTTCAAAAATTTGGGGTCGGTAAGATTTTTAAATATTTTTAAAAGAAGTCTCATTATGCTCTCCAAGGCAGCATTTATTTATTAAAATGCAATAAAAATACAGTAATAATGTAAATATTACTTTGTTAATATATTTCAAAATTTAGTTCATTTCTGTGATGGCAAAGTTGACAAAAACAAATATGACAACATTTTTAGCAATCATTACTCCAGCCTTTAGTGTTATATGATTCTTCAGAAATCATTTTAAAATGCTAATTTGCTGTTCAAGTAACATTTTTTTCTTATTATTAATGTTGTTGCTGCTTAAGATTGTTTTTTTTTTTTTTTTGAAAACTGTCATAAAATGTTTTCCTCAAAATTCTTTAATAAATGGGAAGTTCAAAATAACAACATTTATTTGACAGAAATCTTCTGTAACCTTGTAAGTGTCCTTTTTGATCAGTTTAAAGCATCCTTCATCCCTCAATAAAAGTAGGATTTCTTTAATAAAAGCCTGCATTTATTTGATCCAAATTCAGCAAAAGCAGTAATATTGTGAAATATTTTTACTATTTAAAATAACTGCTTTCTATTTAAATATCTTTTAAAATGTAATTTATTCCTGTGATCAAAGCTAAATTTTCAGCATCATTAGTTTTCAAGTATCACGTGATACTTCAGAAATCATTCTAATATGCTGATTTGCTGTTGAAACAACTTATTAATATTATTATTATTATTAGCAGGATTCTGAAAGATCCAAAGAACAGTATTTATCTGAAATAAAAAGCGTTTGTAACATTAAACACTATACCATTCAAAAGCTTGGAGTCAGTATAATTTTTTTGGAAAGAAATTATAGAAACTAATACTTTTATTTAGCAAGGATGCTATAAAATTGATCAAAAGTGATGATAAATACATTTATAATTTTTATTTAAGATTTTATTTCAGATAAATGCTGTTCTTCTGAACTTTCTATTCATCAAAGAAACCTGAAAAAATATATAATAAAAAAATTGAGCAGCAAATCAGAATATTAGAATGATTTCTGAAGGATCATGTGACTGGAGTAATGAAGCTAAAACATCAGTTTTGAAATCACAGGAATAAACTACATTTTAAAATATATTCCAAATAGAAAACAGTTATTTTAAATAGTAAAAATATTTTACTGAAAAAGTTTTACTGTTTGTTTTTTTTTTTTACTGGTGAGCAGAAGAGAAAAAAAGTCTTAAAAACATTTGACTGGTAGTTTATATATAGACCCCAAATTTTGAACTGTTGTGTAAATAATGACTAATATTTTAATGCAAGGGAGTATGCTGCTTCATATCAAACTATGAATCAGTAGTTCAGACTATGAATTCATGGAAGATGAACTGCTGTAATGTAGTATGTCTGTAATACTGTTTCAGCAGAAAGAAGCTATAAATAAGAAGGTCATTGTGCTGCTATCTCAGGCATGAAGTATGAACGTCACTCCCCACATACTGCGCACATATTTCTTTACATTTTCTACATTTCACGCCTATGCTATAACAAACTTTAAAGGAGTATATAAAACCTAACGTCTAACGGAAATGTAGCTAGAGACACTAATTTTTTTTGGACCATATGTGCTGGAATGATTTGAAATTCATGAAAATTAAGACTTCGTCTCACAGTAATAGAGCTGCTTTTGTGGGAAAGAAAGAAGATTTCAAGGTTGAAGGAATAAGTGAACCTGACAAAACAGTAAAAGGAATTCAACATCACCAATTTAATGACTTCCCTGTCAAGGTGAGTGATGGTGGTGACTGAGTATGAGAGGAGGGGGAAAAAAAAAACATCCAGTGCTGATGGTTTTGAAAACCATCCCTCTCCGGAGATGATTCATGTGTCCTTTTCACATATCTGGGAAGCGAAAAGCAATTACCATTCCATTTGCAGCGGCCAAGCTCGCATTACAGAGACTGTGTTAAACTCGGTTCAAAAAAGAAACACCTTTTGGATTAAATTACAAGCACAGCTCTACAGAGATTTCCTATTTTTGTCAAATTTAGTCACTGGGCGCCAGGAAGGACAGCTGCCTGTAGGAGGGCTCGCAGCAGGCAGTGTAAGGAGGGAATAATTGGCTGGTGGAATTGGGCCCAGGCTGTACCGTCTCCTCTGGGACAAAAGTCAGATTCACTGGCCTTTGACTGAAGCTGCCATCTTCCTCCCTTGTATCTGTCACCAACCACAAACATGACAACACAAGCACCATCCGTGATGAGAACATGCTTTTTTACAAATTTGCATAATGATGTGATATTCCACTCCTCAGGGCTACGGGGCATTTTTGAGGGGCGTCTTATAGACCAATTTTTCCCATGTAGATTTTCAGCACTAACATGCTGTGCAGAGATATACAAACAAGCTTTCCGTTCATAACGGGGGTTTATGCTGACAGTGAGGGACCATTTTCACATTTCTGGGTTCGGAACGTTTGGAATAAATTATAGCAGGGTTAACAAATATCATTTTGTGCTCCATTTGTTTGAATAGCAAACATGGAAATATAACACAGCAATATAGTATTACAAAAATAATCTAGAAACACTATTAACAACCATTAATGTCTGTTTTAGTTAGCTTGCATATGCATTTGCACTTACCCTCCATGTATTCACCGCTATCTTTAATTATTAAATTATGTAATTTCAGTTATTATAACAATTAATTATTCATTCTTTAATTTTATCTAGTGCAAGAAATTATATTGTCAAATTTGTTGTAGTAAGCACCACATAGTAATTAAATACATATTTTATTGCCATTTTGTGTACTTCGTATTAACTATTTAATTACTGAGAGATGATGGAGACAAGATTTCCTATGACACCATGACCGCAAATTTTGGCAACGCAAGCTCAAATTTATGCAAATAAGCAGCAATGCGGCAACTATAAATGTGAGTGCAGAAAGTGATCCAGAGCTAATATACCAGTCAGATTACCTAATAGAAACCGACAGCTCTTCGATTAAATCACTTTAAAGGAAATGTCTAGTGCTATTTCATGCATTCTGACTTATTTACAATGCTAAAGAGTTGGATTCTTGTGTTAAACATGACAAAATTCTCTAAAAACGAATTGGACTTATGACCAGTGTTGCCAAGTCCGCGGTTTTCCCGACCCCAATATATTTTGTCCCTGGAACGTGAACTGTACCAGGAGAAGCCCGCCAAAAACAAACAAACAAACATGTATTTTACCCCCCCGGAATGCGATTTTTACAGAGGGACAGGGACAGCAATTGAAAAAGACACTCCTTCAGGGTGCATATAAGAGTCATAAAGGGCATCTCTGTATGTGCACTTCTCCCGAAAGAGTGCGCGCACACACCAACCAGAGCGAGAGCAAGAGCACGCCCATCAACGTGCTTTATTCGGGTTACAGAGGTCGTCGGCAGCAGTGTTGCCAAGTCTAGTTTTCCCACAGAAATCGGGCTACCTTAACACTGTGGGCCGTGGGTTTAGGCGACCCTGATGACATGGTATTTATCTCCTGGATAATTTTACCAGGGGAACTCTGGTAAAAACGCGCATTTTACCCCCCAGAATGCGAAGAAGGTGGCTGGGCTAGTTTTGAATAACAATTGGGTGGGTTTTGTTCTGAAAACTTGGCAACCCTGGTCAGCAGCACTGCACAGGACTTGCTTGTGAATGATTTTTGGTTACTTTCACAGAAGTGTTAATTTTGACAGCAAATTTTTATTTAGTTTTAGTCAGTCTTTTGACTAAAATGCCATTTAGTCATATTTTAGTCATCTTAATTGTTTTTAGTTTTAGTCGAGTAAATCTACAGTACATTTAGTCGGCTAAAATGTAATGGGTTTAGTTACAGTGCAATGCATTTATTAATATGTTTGAGATCAAGGTTTAATCATGATAAACACTTTCTCTCTACTGTTTACGTTCATTTAAGACGTAATCAGCTGTGTTTACGTGAATACTCCTCAAAACGGACAATTCCAGATAATTTTGTGTGTATTTCTCAGTTCATGTAACGTAGAGTGTGCGACGTGCTTTCTGTGTGTATGTTTCGGATTATGCGCAGAATTTAGTTCTCTCTTGCGCCGTCAAATTTATTCGCATGTCTGCACTTCTCGTACTCCCATATATTTACATTTTTGAACGTTTTATAAGTGTATTTTAGCTTGTCTCCCGCCGGTTTGTACGCATCTAACCTCTTCTTTCCATATCGTCCCCTCCCTAACATTTTCGTCTCGTTTTTATTCGTTGACGAAAATGCCAGTAGATTTTGTCATAGTTTTTGTCATTCAAAAATAATTTTAATTCGCTATTAATTTCGTCAACGAAATTAACACTGGTTCACAGTGCAGGCAAATGTTGCCCAAATCAGTTTTTTTTTTTTTTTTTTGCTCACATGTGGTTCAGATCTGTTTTTCTCACGACAGTGTGAACAGCACAAACCGCATGTAATCTGATCTTTTCATTTTTTAGTACCACTTCCATAGTGGTACTAAATCAGATACAGGCCAGATGTTTTGCAATGCCACCACAGTCTGAGCAATCATATTAGAATTCATGCGACTTTTACGTCATTCTAGATCAATGTTCATCACAATTCTGTGCTCATGGTAGTCACTTCAAAGATTTTACATAGCTATCATTTTGCGAAAGTCAGTGGAAGTACAGTGATGTGTCAGAACTCAGTATTACAGTGACAACTCTACAATCAAGGGCTCGTATCATAAAAAGTTTTTTTTTTTTTTTTTTTTTTAAATCTGCTCTCTTCTATCACATCCTTGTCTTTATTTTTCATACTGCCTGCGAATTTCGGCTTCTGCAGCAGGTCAATAAATAAACTTATCACTTACTTTACGTCCTCTGTGTTTACTTCCGTATGACTGTGCAAGTGTTGCCAAGTCCACAGAAAACTGTTGCCGTGAGTTGTTTTTCAAATTCGTGGGTTGATGCGACCCCACTAACGCATATTTATATTTACGGAATGTGATTGTGCTACTTTTGGATTAGTTTTGAGAAGCAATTAAGATGATGGCAACCCTGTTCGTATTGTTCTTTTGCGAATGCGGGTCAGTTCAGAACCATCAGGGGCGTAACTTCCACTGGGGACCCCCACTTTTAAAAATCCCGTTCGTGTACACGAGTCTCTGAGAGATTTTATGAGTGAGGACGCGGGCGCAGCATGCGGGTTGCCAGATCCGTCTATTTTCAACGTTTAGACTTGTCTTTTCCACTTAATTTGACATTTTAGAAAGCTAATAACACAGGTTGCAGTTTAGAGTTGGCGATATCTTTATGTTGTTGTATTTGCAAAAGATTTGATTTTTTTTTATTTACTTTTGTTTTTAATAGCAATAACGTGTACGTCTAAAGTATTTAGTACACAGATTCAAATTAATTTTTTTTTTTGAAAGTGATTGAAAGTGTCTTGCATCCTGTGTACCAAATAAGTAGTGTATCTATTGTGTTTTTAGTGTTCTATTGTATTGTAGTGTACCTTTTGCATTTCATAAGTAACAGTTTTGGTTTAAAAGAAAAAACAGTTTTGGATGCATAAAAATGTTCTACTTTAGGTATCTGTGCTGTGCTCAAAATTAGCACCAGGAATGTATTTTAATTTGTTCGTTAAGTAATTTTATTACAATTAAGTAATACAATTTTAACAATGGAAATGAAGTCTCACATTATTTACATTTTATTCACACACATTTTTGACTTTACAAAATGATTCTCTGAAATCTTGATGATCGCAGTAGTAGTAGTATTTAGTAGTAGTATTTTTGGCAGAATTATCATTATAATTAACTTAATTATTTCCTGGATTTTCTACCACCATAGTCCCTAAACATAAAAAAAATGAATTCCATGTAAATGCAGGAAATTGGATTCAGAAACATTTTCCCCAAATTTCTGTCCCCCCCCACTTCTCAAACCAAAGTTACACCCTTGAGAACCATGATCTGTTCAAGCTAGAAATCTAATATTGGTCACATTTTTAAAAATTGTGAACAGCTATATAGGCCTATATATATATAAAAAAAGTGAATGTAGCTGTATTTTTTTGACCACAAAATCAACAATGCGCCCAAAGTAGTGTGTTTTTGTTGTGAGGGAAAGATAACCTTGTTTAGCTTCCAAAATAACCCAGTGTTAAGGCAATTATTTATTGGATCCTCCCACGGCAGACCTCCAGGAGCTGGACTGTTTTCGGAGAGAAGAGGTACAGCTGTATCTTTATTAAATTAGATAAAACTAAAGACTCTTCAGAGATATGAAGGATGCAGTACTACTCTATAGGTATTCAAGAATAACACAAGATTGGTAGAAACTGTCTTATGCCAAATCTGTACCAAATACATAGTTCTGCATTTGTGTCTACAGCTGGAGGACGTTGCAAACAAGCCATTCCCCTCATCAGCTCCTGTGCTGCATGTTACTAAGGTCACAACTCATAGATCAATAGCCTAAAAATATCATTTCAAATGCGCAGGCTATTCTGGGCCAAGCAAGCATGCCGCGTCTGCTCGGTACAAACGGACCACCCCAGGCTGTTAATATTGGAGGCAAGCGCCACACCATTAGGGGGACAAATGTAATCTTTTTTCATGTTTACACATGCAATCATTGATACGCTAAGTGGTATATTTTGGAAATCCAATCTTGCGTTTGAAAAGAGGGGAGCAATTGTTCACACCGCAGGGAATACAGGCCTAATCCTGATATTTCCATAGACCCCAACTATAGTAAGCAAAGTTTCAGCAAACTGGCTTATAAAAAGTGTTTGCACCATCTACTGAAAATTGACATCTGTTTTGACAGAGCATTTCAACTGTCATATTAGTGTAATCACGCATACTTGCAAAAACCAAGTTTTAAGACACTGACACCAGAAGCCTTGTGAAAATAATTAGTCAAGTGTTTGCTTTCAGGCTGATCTAAAAGAGCCTGCAGATCAGAAAACAGCTTTGACAGCTTTTCCAAGTCCCTTAATAGCTGCATTAAAATCATAACATGCTAACATGCAATTAAAAGACAAATGCTGCATGAGGTTTCTTTTGTGCCGCTTCTCCAATTTCAGCAACGAGAACTACAGGAATGGCCAGGTGAATATAGTTAAATCTGTCAATTTATATCCACTAGATTAAAATGTAAAAGGGTAGGATAAAAGTAAGGTTCAATGTTAGCTCGAGATTGCCATCAAGTTCAGAAACAAGGAACAAAACGTTCTCAGCGCGGCAGAGGGGAAATGGAATAATGTTGCTAATGCTACCTAGGCTTGAACATTGATTACTATGGAGTGGAGGCAAAAGACTTAGCTACTTTAAACCTCTCTGAGTTTCTCTACCCTGGAGCTCAATTTATTGACCATGCACTCAGCAAAGCAGAAAGTAAGTAAAGAGAGAGACAGGGCATGTTAAATCTCTTTAGATAAGAGGGAAGTAACAGGCACTCAAGGACTCAATCAAGTGAGCTCTGTAGAATTCAAATGAGAGGCCCAAAAAGCAGAACTGGTGGAGGCAAGTGTTCCTGATGCAGCTTCTCCCAGGAGAGAACGGTGCCCTCTCGTCGAATTATTAGCGCTGACCTATGAAGTCGGCATTAATATCGGTGACTAAGATACATTCTTATGTGTGCTGATACTGTCAATCAATGGAAAACAGAAGGTGAACTGGAATTCAATTCACTCTGTACATCAGTTTAGGCCACTGAAACTCACCATTGTTGAGATAAATCAAGTTCTAAAGTCTGAAATACGAAAAAAGTCAGAATTGTGAGAAAATATGTAAAACGTTATAGGTTTAAATAGTATTTCATGCTGTAACTGTAGGGCTAATATAATATGTTCTCTATGAACTGCATGTGTGAATATTATGTAGAGATATTGTTTATATTCTTTAAAAGTGAAGTAATCATAGCAGGATTCATCCATTAGTCAGTTTAAACATCTGCGTTTAGTTTCAAATGATGTTTTTGATAACAGTATTCTACAAAAATCATTTATTCATTTTAATTTTATCTTTACCCTATTGGTCTATATGCCAGCTACTATATGGACAACAAAACCAGTCATAAGGGTCAATTTTTTTTTAAAGAATTGAGGTTTATACATCTAAAATCTGAATAAATAAGCTTTCAATTGATGTATGGTTTGTTATGATAGGACAATATTGGCCGAGATGCAACTATTTGAACATCTGGAATCTGAGGGTGCAAAAAATGTAGAAAATGTGTTCATGGAACATCTTTACTTAATATCCTAATGATTTTTGGCATAAAAGAAATATCAATTTTAACCATTACAATGTATTTTTGGCTATTTCTGCAAATATACCTGTGCTACTTAAGACTTTAGGTTTTTTAGTCCAGGGTCACATTTAGTGATTTGTAATGTTTGTACAACAGGATTAAATGGCTCTAGACTAATATTTAATATTTGTAGTCAAGGACTATATTGGTCCATTTTTATTGCTAAGGCAGTCGTGCTGTTGCATTAGATACATGTTAGTGTTTTCCAGTTTCTCTATTCAGCAGTCTCTGCACTCCACAAGATTGTTTCCAACCGAAACAATGCGTTTGAAAATCCGCAGCCGGTAATAGATCCTTTCGAGAAAGAAAGTATGAGTCACGATAAGATGAAAACACAGAGTCCATACACACGTTTAAGTCTGTCAGTGGCTCATCATAATTTATTTTCTGCTAAAATGTACAGCATTTAAGTGACCGACTAAAAAGGTAACTCATAAATACAGGACTGTTGCTCTGTTAATTAGTACAGTCAGGATATCCCTCTTACGTCAAACTGCCATTCTGTACAGGTACAAAGGCTACAAAATAAGCTATACAAACAGACACCGATACAATTTACCTTTTTACATGCCATCTGTTTTTGTCTATCAACAAGGCTACTGCTCTACATTTCAGTAAAATATAAATCAGATGTTTTATAAAGATAAAAAAAATCTACAGATGGAATGAAAATGTAAGTTTAAAGGCATTTCATAAAAGACCGACTTTGGAGTAAATTGACACTCATCATCATCATAATAATTTTGCAACTCTGCCCCGTTTGAAATGTTCGAGTTTCCCCTTTCCCTCTGATTTAGATTTCTACATGTACAAATACTGACATTGACTGTTCTTTGCTATTGTGACAGAAATTGCTTTAAATTGTATAAAAACAGAAAGCTGCCTCAGGTAAAGAAACTCGTTATAAAGTAACAAATTATACACAATTAGCAATAGAACCTTCCAAGCCGAACATGACGATGTTTTCAAATCTTTACAGTATTAGAATCAACAAAAATAGAGTTTCATTTTTCCTTCCATACGAGGGAAACCTAACCAAGGCCATACATTTAATATAAAATCGCTTGCTATTAAGCACAACACTGTACAGTACTACTCTGATGCACTGTCACTAACAAAGACGTTATAGCATGCTAAGTATAACCTTACATTTAAAAAAATATAAAAGTCGATTTACAATAATTTAAATAATATGAAGGCATGAGTACAGACTTACATATATAACCTTGCGATTGCTAAAGGTACATTGAAAAGGCTCTTTTGTCCAAAAAACATACAATGCAGGCACATTTAAAGGTTCCATAATGCAGGTTCCAACTTAAAAGAAACCGTAACCTCCATTCAACTGCAATGCAGTTCGGGGGAGATTTACGCGTACACAAATGTTACATTTTAAATCTTATGCTGTAAGGCTTCCCATAAACAGGGGAAAAAAGCTAAAATTTAGCCGATAAACAAAACTTTTTTGCATTCTTACCAAGTGCTGGTTCTTTCAGAAAGATCCATAAAAGCGAACATTAACCGTGAAAACTAAATACCTCAAGTCAACTAAGCTGACTTTGCAACATCAGGTCATTGATTATCGTCTCATATAAGGCCCGTTTAAGGGTTGTTTGGACATGCCGGTGTTCACATAACCATGATGACCTGCTGGGCTGTACATCATATTGCCATGGGGAGGGGCCTGCATGGGCTGCTGTGGGTAAGGCTGAGTACCCATCATGCCCATCTGCATAGAGTACTGTGGAGACTGATTCATATAGGTAGGATTGCCATGGTAGCCCCCGTTCATCATGGGCTGCGTCACTCTGTAAGTGTTCATCGCCATATTGACGTTCACGTTCATGGAGTTGACATTGTAAGCCGGAGCGGGCATGAGGTTCACCCCCATGTTCATCCGCGGCGGCATAGTCAGCGTCCTCCCGGGAGCCTGCATGGCTACAGTCTGAGGACCCCTACCGTACATCTGCTGCTGGTGGTGGGGCGGCAGAGGGGCCGATTTGGAGCGGATGGACACCGGGTGGTGGTGGTGGTGGTTCTTGGGGGCCATTTGCGTTTGCAGTCTCTGAGACTGGGCCAGGTTCATGTTGGGCGTACCCATGTTGCGCTGCAGCATCATGGGTGGCGGAGTCATGTTGGGCGGAGGGGTCACGGTGGCCTGCGACTGGGGACCTCCGCCGGGTTGCGACAGCGAGACCAGCGCGGGATTGTGAGGGCCGAGCTGCGTGGACAACGAGCCGTTGTTGTTTGCATAGGATGAGATGGAGTGCGAGGCAGAATGGCTGAAGGGCAAGGGGTGGTCCATGATGGTATTGGTGAGCTGTTGTAGCTTATGCAGGCTGAACGTAGCTGAGTGCTGACCATAGTGTCCACCTCCATACTCCCCCTGGCCCATTCGGTCATACAGGCCCAGGTTGCCGGAGGGATTGTTGGATTCTGGGATGTCGGGCAGCTGCATGGACGGAGGGAAGCTGGCCGACATGGAGCAGTGCGACAGAGGCTGCTGGTACTGGTGTTGGGGGTGTTGGTGATGTTGATGGTGCGGATGGTGCTGGTGATGGCTGTGGTGGTGGCTGTGCCCATGCCCATGGCTGTGCCCGTGCCCGTGTCCGTGCGGATGGCTGGGCTGCCTCTCCGGCACACAGCCTTGCGGAGACTTCACACTGCATCCCTGAGGGGAGCTCATGCTGGTTTGCTGGAGCATGCTGCAAGTGCCAGTATTGTTCACCACAGGACCGGCCATCTGCTGGGACACAGCACAGCTGCTCTGACTGTGGCTGCCACCGGAGGAGAGGTTGCCATAGGAACAGCTGCTCTGGGAGGAGGCGCCCGCTCCTGCTCCCGTGCCACAAATGCTGTTACCCAGCGTGGAGTCGTAACTGCTGGGATTCTCGTAATTCTCGGTGGTGCTCTCGATGCTGCCTAGGTCACTGAAGCCGCTGTCCACCACCTGCTGAGAGTGGTCCGACACAGAGGGCACATCCATTATTGGACTCGTCTCCATGTTGTTATGAAGCGAGTGCACCGAGACGGTGCCCTGATCGGGGCTGATCTGCGTGTAGCCGCTTTCCAAAATGGACACGGCTGGACTGTTGACTGAACGGACAGATTGGCTCGGGTGAGAATGGACAGAAGACAGAGGGCTGCTGTGATCTGACTGCTGGCAGTCGTCCACAGGAGTCATCTGAGGGCTCTGCTCAACGTGAACATACCGCTGTAGACTGTGGCAAGCCTCCTGAGTCTCCACGCAATCCTGAAAGTGCCTCTCCTGCTCGGACTCTTGAGTCAGAGACTGCACCGCTTGGGCTGTCTCCATGTCAAGCTCAGGACAAATGTTGTGGTCCTCTTTTATTGCCGGGGTCAACGGGCCCATGTGCTTTTCTTCAGGCCTCTGACTGTTATCCTCTTCCTCGGTTTCTGAGTCTGGAGGATGATCCGAGTCCACAGTGTCGCCCTGTTGCATGTCCAAGCTCTCGAGAGTGCTGTCAGGCGCAAGCTCCTCTGAGCAATGAGGCGGTGGCTCCGCAGGGCTCGGCTGCACCTCAGGACTTTTATTGTCATTACTTGGAGTCGGAACTGGCTCTGGGTCTTCCGTGAGGTCTCTTTCTGGTAATGGCACCGGGTCGTCTATTCTCTGCTCATGGCTGTCGTCTTCATCGTCCGCATCATGATCGTCCACATGAGATGGTTCGGGCTCTTCATCCTCATCCTCTTCTTCATCTCGTTCACCCGAGCTCTTACCAACCCTGCCTTCTGCTTCACCCTCTGGCTTCAAGTCTTTGACTTCCTCTGTATTTTGAGTTGGCTCTTCTGCATCATCTATTGGACCTGATTTTGTCTCATTGGTCTCATCAGCACAGGGTGAATTTTCCACTATTTCAGATTTGTCTGTCGGCTCATTCTCGTTTATTTTGTGGGACTCTGGTGGCTCGGGAGTGTGGGGCTCTGAATCGCA
Source organism: Cirrhinus molitorella (assembly GCA_033026305.1). Classification (NCBI taxonomy): domain Eukaryota; kingdom Metazoa; phylum Chordata; class Actinopteri; order Cypriniformes; family Cyprinidae; genus Cirrhinus; species Cirrhinus molitorella. The sequence goes on from CM065126.1 coordinate 25,637,257, forward strand.
GGGGTCCAGCTCTGGGTCCTCTGGTCTGGGCTCTCTAAAGGACTCGCATGGTTCAGAGAATGAGGCAGGGCTGGCTTCCTGCTCCTCTTCTTGCTCCTGCTCCACTGTGACCATTGGCGTCTCAGGGGGTGTGTAGAGGTTGAGCTTAAAGCCCATTTTGCGCTCCTTTAGTCTCCATTTGGGAGGGCCTCGTTTGACACCTTTGGGCCAGCCTTTCTTCCATTTTAGAGGTCGAGGATTGTCCTTTTTCACTGCTTCAGAAACACAGAAAAAAGATATTCCATGTTAATTTATCTTTCAAATATGCAACAAAACAGTATATGTTGTGAACATTAACAAGTATGGGCTTACCTTCCACATTCCCTTCTTCTTTAGATTGATTTGAGTGATTGTCATCTTCATATCTCCTTGGTCTTCCAGGCCGACGCATGGCTAATCTCTGACTCTTCTCCTCTTCTTCATCCTCGCTGTCACCCCTCCTGCTGGGCTGTGGCAGAGGGCTTTCTACATCAGAGTTTTCAAATGGCTCATCTAGCACCTCTGTTCTCTCTGAGATGGTCTCGGTCGTGACACTACTGTTGATTCGTGTTCTCCTTCGCCCTCTCTTCCGTCGCAGACTTGGTGCCCGCTAAGAAAAAAAAACAAAAAACAACAACTTACATTTAAGGGGGCTATTCACTTAACAGAGAAGTGCATATTGTATGCTTGAGAACATCTTGTGCTTGAGAATGGAATAAATATAGGGAGATGTCAAAGACTGTTAGACCTAACAACTGTCATAGCAAGAGTTGGCCACTTTTTTGTCGAATTGTCCCTGGTGCCCTTTAATCCAAAAAGCAGAGGTTTGGAGGAGACAGATACGGTCAAGGGTGATGCTAAACATAGGGAAATGTGGCTGCACTGTGAATGGGTTGCTTCATGATCTAAATGCAAAAGGCCATCATTTAGACCACAGTGCCTACACCACAGGCCATTCATTTGGAAAGCTTAGCCTGCCCAAAACCCCAAATGAGAGTGTGCAGAATCAAGCTGACCGCAAGTTCCTCACAACATACTCTCCCCCAGGCATTCTGGGATAGCAGTACCCCAATGCAAATAATCTGCAGCATTACTTGGTGATACAGAACCAAGATTTCCCACACAAATCATGAAAGCAATATTACTTAATTATGGACTTAAGGGCTGATGGAAATTTCTGACTAATGGATAGTTTTGGATCTTTTTCCATCCAACTAAATACGCTTCCCAAATGATGAAGGAAATTTGATGTGAACAATGATGATACAAAGAGAACTATAGAAATGCACACTACCACTGATTCTGTGATTCTTAACCTTACCTTTCGTTTGAGCCCCTGCCCAGACTGGGACTTGATTGCACTATCTTCATCATCGTCGTTGTCGTCATCTTCATCTTCGTCATCCTCATCATCATCACTACTGCTTTCTTCGCTTACTTCAAACTCTTTTGCAGCATTGATGGCAAACACTGGGTCTGAGTATCTTCTGCTGAAGTTCTTGCACTTGGTTAGTGGAGGTCTTGTGCTACTGTAGCCCATTCCTGTTGCCAAATTTCTGGTTGACACACTACAGCCTGCACGACGGTCTCCTGCCTGTAATGCCGCAAAAACACAAAGATGAGCTCGTCTCAGGCTCTCTGTACAGGCTGAAGCCAAGCAGACAAATAACATCTCAGTTATCCATTTTGCTTCCGCAGCGCCCCTGCAGTGCAGAGATTGTCTCTTGATTAGCCGTTGATCTCAGCAACATTTATTTTTAAGCGGCTGTGGAAGATTACATTTCATGGGACATTCAGAGGCATTAATAATACAGGGCTTTGATTTAGGTCACTCAGGAAGCTGGGTTACTGTTGAAAGTGCTTTCAGCTATCTCTGTGAACTCACCCTGAACTCCTGAAAGGCAAACGATGGGATAAATTTAGCCCACTTTTCATGCAGGCATCATCTTGTAGCTAATAATGCAGAGCGCCAAGGAGGGAATGAGTGACCTGCGCTCATCGTGATGCCTATTGAATAGGTTTGAATTAAAAACATAAGCTCTGATCTGCCACCAGAACAGACTTTGATCATCCTACCAATTATGGTCGAGTTCAGCATTATGCAAAAAAGAGTCAGGTTGTGTCAGAAACTAAATGGAAACAATAAAGGGCCATTTTACAAAATCTGCTGTTTCCACTGCAATATCTTTGGCAAACGTTAACAATGAATACAGAACATAGTAATTTGATGCAAGACAGGTGTAATTGTAAACTGACCTTCAAGTTACCCTGTGGAACGTACTGATGAAGCCTCTGTATGTGCCAAGAAAACCACCTATATGTTTGCTGTATATTTATATAAAAGTTGTTGCAGAGAGACTACTCTAAGGATTAATCAGCATTATTAAAGGATTAGTTCACTTCCAGAATTAAACATTTTCAGTTCATTTACTTACTCTTATATCATCCAAGATGTTCATGTCTGTCTTTCTTCAATTGAAAAGAAATTTAAGGTTTTGAGGAAAACATTTCAGTATTTTTCTGCATATAGTGGACTTCAATAGGGATCAACGGGTTTAAGGTCTAAACTGCAGTTTCAACGCAGCTTCAGAGAGCTCTACAAGAACCCAGTCGAGTATGGGTCTGATCATGTTCTTAAAATAGAATTTCATATATTTTTTTAACAACAAATGCTCGTCTTGCACTAGCTCTGCGACATGCATATGTGTCTTCATGTATTCCGTAATCACGTTGGAAAAGTCATGCACCATTAGTTCTTTGTGTGTCTCTTCAGTTTAAAAATGTAGGGTAGGGTGAAAAACTCCATCTCTTTTTTCCCTCCAAATTCAAAATTGTCCACAGTTGTTTTACCATTTTTTGCAAAGGGCGTTTGACTGTCCTTGCACGTTTGTTTTGTAAACACTGGGTCGGTACTTCCACCTACATCATGCGTGTGTGATTATGCAATGCGTGAGGTTTAGTACAAGACGGGAATTTGTGTTAAAAAAAATGTTTACTTTTATATACTGTTTGTGGGAACATGACCGACCGTTGCACTAGATAAGACCCTTATTCCTACGTGTAGAGCCCTTTGAAGATGCACTGAAACCTTCAACCCATTGAAGTCCACTATATGGAAAAAAAAATCCTGGAATGTTTTCCTCAAAAACCTTAATTTCTTTTCAACTGAAGACAGACAGACATGAACATCTTGGATGACAAAGGAGTAAGTAAATTATCAGGATTTTTTTTATTCTGGAAGTGAACTAATCCTTTAAAGGGATAGTTCACCCAAAAATTTAATGTTTATCTGCTTAACCCCAGGGCATACAAGATGTAGGTGACTTTGTTTCTTCAGTAGAACACAAATTAAGATTTTTAACCAGTCTGTCAGTCATATAATTGCAGTCAGTGGGCACCAAACCTTTGAGAGTACAGAATGGTTCCGCGCATGCTCTACTATGCTAGAGCGCACTGACTAGTCAAATGTACGTGTTGTGAACAAGCTCAGGACAGAAAGACATTATGGTGAATCAGAGGTAAAAAAAAATAAAAAAATAAAAAAATAAAAAAAAGATAAATATTGTTCACTTTCTCACACAAACAGATCTTAGGACATCAATGTATTGTCACATGCTGCTGGGTTTATTTTGGATTTGTCTGTGCCCGTTTTATTTATTTATTTTTTTTTCCAAAGGTTTGGTGCCCATTGACTGCCATTATATGACTGACAGACTGCAACGGTTTGTGTTCTACTTAAGAAACAAAGTCACCTACATCTTGGATGCCCTGGGGGTAAGCAGATAAACATCAGATTTTCATTTTTGGGTGAACTACCCCTACAATGCCTTCTTATGGGGTCTTTTTTGACATTTGAAACAATAGTGTTATACCTATGGGTGCTTGTGATTACCACAATTTCATCAAACATGATGTGATTAGCTACACCAAGATCACTGACAGTGAGTAGAAAGTCTTACAAGACATGTATTTGAAAAATAAGTAATTTGAGTAAGTGTTAAATCTGCCTCCATAGATTTTTTCTTTTGTTTGTGGACATGAAGTCAACAGAGGGAAAAATGACAGAAGCCTGATTTTCTGTCAAATCAAACCTGAAAGCTCCGAATATAAATTACTATTAAAAGCTGATCATGTGACTGCAGGGTAGAGCAAAAATGAGGTTTTAATGTGTTTTTTTTTGTACTGGCTCAATAATTCATCTCAGATGGGAAACTTAACAAAAACCCTTGGTAGTTTAGCTTTAAGTATTAGAGCACTCTGTACTTGGACAAACAAATAAAAACTGGGTTCACTAAAATCAGGTAAGTTCAGTCCCTGATCAAATCATGAATAGACCTTTACGCCTACCTGTGCTATAGCACTCTTCAGCTCCCCTTGTGGGCTTCTGCAGGCTAAAACTGGAGTCCAGCTCAAGCAGTCGGGGTCAACCTCATGAAGCCGTGGCTTCATGCTTAGTCTATCCATGTGCTCCTCAATCAGCTGATGTCTTCGGATAATTATAAACCTAGGAAAACATGTTAGAAAACATTAAAAACAGATGAATTGTATTAACTGTAATTCAGTATTGATGCACATGCAAATATAGCTATAATTGTGTCCACCCCCCACTCTGAAATGTAGGACTGTCTTTAGAGATGATGCAGTGTACTGAAAGCACGTGAGTGAATTGTCAGATTGACAGATACCACCACAGTCAAACCCACCTGCCATCCTGGAAATCAATCATGTTGAGCTGCTGAAGTGTGGTAGCGATGTCATGTGGACACATGCCCGTGGCTCGGCTCATTCCCCTGATGCTGACACTCTTATCTGGGTGGTTGTGCAGGTACTCCAGTATGACACTTTTCCAATAAGCCAAGTAGGACAGACGACCCAGATCAGATAGAGGCTTCTCTGGGGAGCCAGCCTGGCCCTCTAGCCTGGAAAGTAAGTAACCTGGAAAGACAGGAAAAGAAACAAAGAGAGGAGATGAGAAAAGATTGTTTATGGAGTACTGTCATCAGATCAGGTTTGAGTGTCACTGTGACAACAACATAAAACAACTCAATCACAATTTATGAAGACATGGAGTAATGCTTACATGCAGCTTCTTAAGGTCTCGAAGCACTTTTCACAAGCTAGGCTTGAATGATATTTTTCATATAAACAAATGCAAGTTTCTCATCAAAGCCAAACAGCTATTTCTAAGGAATTTAACTATTATGGATTTAATTCTAATGGCTTAAGACTTGTCTCAGGTCTTACGATATTAGCGTTTCGTAAAAAATGCAGAAAAACTTTCAGAAAAATCCTTTAGTCACACAAATTCTTTTTAGTCCCATTTTTGTGAACTTGAACCCTTTCTAACAGTGACTGTATGATTTAAAGATTCATCTTTTCACACTGAGGACAACTGAGGGACTCACACAACTATTACACAGCTATTTATTCTGTTCAAAGACCAAAAGAAATTTAAACAAAATATATTCTGGTCAAAGACACCCCTGGCATCGGTCTTAATGCATCAGTGTTTCCTTCTGAAGCATCAGTGAGTGTTTGAACCTTCTGTAATAGTTGCATATAAGATGGATCTCAAAATCATACGGTCATTGTTGAAAATTGTTCAAATACACAAAAAGGCAAAAAAACAAAACAAAAAGAATTTGTGTGAGCTGAAGGATTTTTCTGAAGAAGGGACTCACAAACAACTTTTATTAAAAAAAAAAAAACAGCTGTGGATCATTCAGGTAACAGTATTAACAAATCAAGTACAAAGTTTACATACACGTGGTCATTTTTATAAATCAAAACTATTATTTTCTCTCGTGGACTATATGTAAATGTCTCCTGTGAAATATCTTATTGAGGTTAGTACTAAATAAACAATAACATGCATTTTGTATGATCCCTCTTATTTTGGTAAAATAATTAACATTTCTGTATGTAAACAACTGTATGTAATTTCAATTTTTAACTGACTCATAAGAGTTACTAATTTACACAAAAAATATTGGTCTTTTTTATTTTTTGTTCTAAGCAAAATCAGATTTCGAATATTTTTTTACACCAAGTATTTGAGATTTGCATTGCAAATGCTGTTCTGATTCTACACACAGCAAATCAAAACATACACCAGCAAACAAATTATATCATACACTACATTCAACTGTATATAAAGACATGCAAACCAAGTACAAAGAAAAAGGCACTCTTTCCATCATGACTGTCTAATCTTACGCTCACATCTCTCAAGACTTCCAAACCAGTTAATGAATAACTTACTGAAATCAATGAGGAACCTCCCAAATCCTTGCCTTTGGTACTGAGGCATGATCATTATGCAGGAGACATTGTACTTCTGCTGGCAAAGCTTTTCCTGTGGGAGAGAAAGAGAGAAAGATAGAGTGTGTCAGCGGACTGCCAACGCATGCAATTCACTGCACCTGCCGTTATCCTGAACTGAACCAAACAACCACAAAAAACCCTTCAAACATATTGCAGAAAGGGTTCAGATCCAAAAACGAGCACCGTACAGGAAATCTTATCTTTAGCAACCCACTAGATAACCTGCTTTTACTTTTACTCCACTGTCGTAGGATTAGATATGTACTTCATAACATATCCATTTAAGGGTTGTAATACCTTTGAGAAGTATCCAACAAGATGACAACCCTTCTCATCATTCTGTGTCAGAACGTAGAAGAGAAAAGGCTCCACGTCGTAATACAACGTCTTGTGGTCCAGAAAAAGTTTTGCAAGCAAACAAAGGTTTTGGCAGAAGATTTTGCTGATATTTCCATCAACCTGAGCAAAGACGACAAAATGGGAAACAATTAAAGTCAGACAGGCCATACATATGATGTGAAGATCACAACTCATAAACGGAGTGCGATGAAAGGTCTTTAACATTTTTGGAAGTCTGCTAGAATTTTGATGCATTTCCTGTTCACTAGACAAACAAGATACAGAGTCCTTGAAGAATTGGCTTAATCTGATGTGATTAATTTATGCAAGTCTAGTTCTCATCCATGATGCTGAGATGTGTCTTTCGACAAGCTTGGCACTTCATAGCCTTTAATCTCGGGACATAACCCCCTCTTGTTTTAATTGCAAATGCAGATGATATATTAGGATGCGAATTAAGTTGTGCATGTGCCCCTTGTGCAGGATTTAAGAGCAAGCACTGACCTCAAACACAGAGAGGTTATCCTTCCTGTAGATCTCATTAGCTGGCGGGTGAAACCACCCACATTTCTTCGAATGCCTCTGCAGAATGTCCTGGCTTTTCATGTACTTTAAGCAGAACTCACAGAGATAAAGCTTCGGTAATCTGAGGAGGTGAACAGCAATTAATTATAACGAAGCATGCAGCATAAGTTACAAGAGCAGGGAGAAACTCTAAATCACATACTAGTTTACATTTGCTTAAGGCTGTATCTGGCAAACATGCTGTAAAAAAATTCTGAATTAATTTCAGACTTACCTTGAGTATTCTGGAGGGTATGGTGAGGAATACCAAGTTTGTATTTCAAATTTTCCAAACTCAATCAAAGGAGGGGATTGTCCTTGATCGCCACCAGTTTTCTGTTTTTTAAAACAGATCACACATTAGAACTGGAATTAAAACACTTAAAATAATTTGATTTTTATATTACAGCCACAATGCTAAGGTGTTTGCCAAGAGTTCTGTCCAGATGAATAGCTGAGCTGCTGGTTTCCCAGTAAGAAAAATGCCCAAAACATCTCTAAAACCAGCCAAAAGACCAGACTGGGAGACCAGTTAATATGTCAGCACTATTAATAATAATAAAACATTTTTCTCCATATAGTGGACTACAATGGGACCAAATTGCAGTTTCAATGCAGCTTAAAAGGCCTTTACACAATCCCAGCCAAGGAATAAGGGTCTCATCTAGTGAAATGATCAGTCAAATTGAGGAATTTGTTTTCATTCTATCCTACCCAAGTACACAGACAAACTAACCACGCATGACTTGTCCATTTCCACTTGTCCAAAGTGATTGCAACACTAGTGCAAGACAAGCATTTGTGGTTAAAAAGTATATAAATGTTTTTTTTTTAAATGACTGATTGCTCGCTAGATAAAACCCTTATTTTCATGTAGAGCCCTTTGAAGCTGCATTGAAACTACAATTTGAACCTTTAAATCAGGGTTCCCAAACCTTGGTTAACTTCAAATTCAAGGACCTTTCAAAGACTTTCCAGGTCCAAAACTCCCAAATTCAAGGACTTAACGTGGGGATACATTTTGAAGTGAGAGCTTGTAAAATACATTGTTACAGTTTTCATGTGTCAAACAAAACTATGCAAAAAAGCATTTTTTGCCATATGACAGAGATCTGATATTCTATTTGTTCTATTCAGGATTTCAAGGACCTGTGGGAACCCCAGCTTAACCCGCTGATCCCCATTGAAGTCCACTATATAGAGAAAAATCCTGGAACATTTTTTCTCAAAAACCTTAATTTCTTTCCGACTGAAAAAAAGAAAGATGAACATCTTGGATGAAATGGGGGTGAGTAAACTATCGGGACATTTTGATTCTTAAAGTGAACTAATCCTTTAATTTTATTTTATTATTTATTTTATTAAGGTCAAAGTCTTCAACTAAGCTTTTATTTAGGCGAAAAATTGCAGTGAGCTCTTAAACCTTCTCTTCTCTCCACACCTTTGCTGTGATCTCCTTGACGTGTCTGAACAATTTCAAATCCTCTTCAGCCACATGGTCATTGAGTAGAGTCATCCTTCCTTCCTGCGGTTCTCTTCTTGAGCACCTCTCGGCATTAAAGGCTGTGAGAGGTCAGAGAAAAAAAAGAGCTTTAAAAGTGGATATTTGCAGAATATAGTAAAAAGAACTGAAAAGATGCTGACACGACACAACCCAAAGCTAATATAAACGAGCACTAACTAACTTGGACATTCAAAATCACAACTGCTAGCATGCAAATCACTACAGTCATGGAAAGGAAGGCTGATAGGAAAGGCTCATATCAACATTGCTGGCCAACACACTAACCTCAAACCTCTAACCACACATCACAGTTTGTTTCTAGGCAACAGTGACCTCTAAACAAATACTCCATTTGTGCAGAGGTTGAGAGGGAACCAAACCAGGAGCAAGGGTCATTTGAAATGCAAACACTTTACATTAAAGTGCTTGTTACTAAAGGGAAAAAGCATTAATAACTTGGGTTTGAGAGGCAGGTGTGAGCAGCATGAGGACGTGAGCAGAGAGCAGAAATCTAAGGCTTTAAGTGGCTTCAGAATTAATAAAAAAATACTGAAGAAAAAGGTTAAAACCAAAAATGCAGAGATGCAGTATTAGTTGAAAAACAAAAATCCATGTTATTTTGCTTCTGAAAATGAGGAAGATGAGTAAAACGGTTGAAGATGAAAAAGCCAGTCGGCCGTTTGGAGGTTCAGGCCCCTGTGCTTACCATGGTTTGGGTCTGGTTTTACTCTTCCGTCTGCCAATCTGCCCTTCCCTGGTGTGGTGTTCTCCCTCTGCGGGGAGGCCTTAAACCTAAACCTGCCTAGCAGCTTGTGCTTTCTCAAGAAGGGAGTTCGTTTGAAATGGAGCGCCGACTTAAACGGCCGGCCCCGCTTGGGCGGCCATCCTGAGGCTGAACCGGATAGGGATGCTAATTTACTACCGAAACCCTTGACGGACTTCTTTCCTTGCAGCTGCAGGGACGTTTTGGGCGAGGTGGAAACGTCCTGGCTGCGGCGCGCTCGCTTGGGCGGTGCGTAGCTGGGGAGTCCCTTCTGCCGGGACTGTCCCTGAGTGGTAAAGATGTGAGACAGTCCATCAAACAGTCCCTTCAGCTGGTTGTTGCCTGGGAGACTACTGAGGGACGGGCCGCTAGACTGGGAGGAGGAGCTGTGGGGGGAGTGGGCGGAGGAGGGCGAGGACGACTGGGCGGGGTTCAGCGAGATGGGGCTGTGTCCTTGCGAGGGGGACGGGGTAAGGAGAACGCTAGATGGGGCGTTTAACCTCACACCTGGCGTCGTCACGCTGCCATGGCATTTCCGATAGCCCCGCTTCCTCGGCCTGTGCTGATTCGAGGAGCCCGACGCCTCACCGCGCAATCGGCGACCCAAGGGCGATGGCGTGAAAAATTTGGAAAGCCCGTCAATGAGACCTTTGGTTTTCTTGTTGATTGGGGGCAACGTAGTGAGGGTGGGTGTGGATGTGAGGGGGTCAGTGAGACTCCTGCCGTCTGTGGTGGGTATAAAGGTGCTTGATGAGGGTGGGGTACAGAAAGTGCTTATGGAACCCCTACCATGCCGTGCTTTTTCAGACAGCTCAACGGATCCCGGACCACCACTGTCAGACCTGTGAAAGCAGACGATGGTTGCATTTAGAACACGAGCCACAAATGAATGTGCGCACATCTCGACTGTGACTAAGCCTGAGCCTTGGTTCAAGAGCCTGATTTCACAGTTTCGACAACACGTTCCACCGTGTCTATCAGTGCTCATCAAGCCTTTAGGAGAGATGTAATCCCTCAAGTCTTGCACATTTAAAAGCGTGCTGACCCAGACTCACCCAGTCCGACTGACAGCGTTCCTACTACGCAGCCATATGTTAAAAATAGACTTGCAAAGAATGCCCCAGGCTAAAAGTACATTGTAGCAGCCATGCTAATTTTAAACCTTTTGGATGAGAGGCTATGAAAACCTACATGTACTCTCAAGGCAAGGTTGTGAAGGACAAAAATCAGACTAGGCCATCAAAAAGAGCATTTACAGTTTAGGCAACAGACTGATGTGAGACCTATGACCTTAAGCCTGAAGCATAACGAACGAGATGGATGAAATGACTTATCGTACATTGTTGGATGTGCTAGATTTTTTCTTGGCCTTCCTGGCTTTGCATATCGCCTTTTGATCTGGGCCGCTGTCTTGTGTAGCAACCGTTTTCCCTCCTGCTCCTTTGGCCTGCATACTTGGCAGATCCACATTCCTGGGGGAGGTCCAGGGGAAGAAAAAAAAAAAGAGAAAGAGAGAGGGTGAGACAAAAAGAGAGAAGCATTTCAAGGATGGTTCATCATGTCTGCAGCCGTGACACTTTTCAGATATGTCTTTGTAGTGCTGAGCAGTGATGACCCGCTGTGCCTTTCCCTTCATTTCCACTGTCTTGAGAAGAAAAGAAAAACAAGCTTTCTACAGGTAACACACCAACAAGGAAGCACTGAATAAATGGCTTTGAAGTTGTGTGGGGTGCTCTTTTCCCAACATGGCTTCAGCCTTCTCATCCTCTTTACAGAGGAAAATAACAAATGAACACAAATTCACTGGTTTATCAGATTTTACGTAATTAATTAAAGCTAAATTTCCCTGATGTTTAATTTAGAGCTGAAAGCTCTCAGACGTCTTGTGTAGAAATACACTGATTCGGAAGATAAGCGTCACATCGTACAACAGATAGCAATTTCACAGTGGCGACCAAATGGAAATGAACAAAGATACAGAAGCTTACAGAGGACAAAGCCTTATAAATATTTTCTATTGTGGTAATCTTTGCATAACAAATAGCACGAATGAAAATCTTGACAAATGTTATATTGAGAAAACATCAATTGCTGAACTATAATCCACGTGAACATACTTTGCAGTCACATGAAAATAAGTTTGTCATTCTGTCTTCAGTAGACTCACATAGTCCCACAGGGCCATTCACACAGGAAGCATTCTTACAGCAGACATGCAGACAGACATCTTTGGACTCGCTGTTCTGTTAGCGTCTCTCGCCGTGATTAACAGAGTTATTTTTGCTATAATTAATCACACTAAATTAATGTGTTAAATTGACATCCTTAACATGCAAGTTTTAGTTAAAGCATTTTCTTTCACCCATAACAGAACCCAAATGAAATTTGATGGGATTTTGCATGGCAGAATGTCACCTCCCTCCAGCAGTTTCAGACATTCAGCACTGAAGGCTCTTGTAAAATTAAGTGAAATGAACCTGTTCTGCTCTATTGAAACACTTTATGATGCTGCTCCCTTTTTATCTTGGCACTTACATGCCCATTTCAGACAAACTGCCATTAACTGAAAAGGACAAGCACAGTCATTTGCAAGCTAGAGGCGAAATCATTAACAACGAGAAAGAGACTGGAAAGAGAGGGTGAGAGAGAGAGACAGCCACTAAATAGTTCAGGACGCAAGGTACATATCATCTTACTATTATGTAACCAGAAGCCTTTGTGTAATGGCACATTTAACAGCTTCACCTTGAGAATGGAAAAATCCACAGAGGCAAACAAAAGCCTAATGTACCTTTTGGCATTCTGGAGAGCGGTGGGTCACAACACTCCATATGGAAACCCCTGTCACAGGAGTCGCAGAAGAGCATCTCGTCCTGGATCCACACACACACACACACACACACACACACACAGAGAAACAATGTGTCAGACACGCAAAAAATAAGATGCAATCTACACAACACAAGTAAACAACATCCTGCAGTAAAAGTGTCAGAACACAAGCAGCGCTCTGACACTATAAAAGATGTCAGCAGGAACTGGGCCAAGGCCATCAGTGCATTTGAAAAAAACTTACAGCATTCTTCCCCTGAATCTGACAGGAACTGCATGTTTTGCATTCGATGCACTGCCATCGCAGGGCCTTGACATTTGCAGTCAAATCAGCAGAGAACTTCAGGCATGATGGATGGCCTTTGAGGAGAAATGTGGAATAAAACAAACAGGCTTTAGAGAGAAAGAGAGAGAGAGCCTCCAAACATGCTCAATTAAAAGAGCGACATTACCTAATCCTTTAACTTTGGCAGGAAACACAAAAGCCCTTGCTGAAACATTACAGGATAAATGTTAACAGAGGCTTAATCAAGCGGAGAGAGAACATCAAAACGAAACAAATGAAAGATTCCCCCGACCGTGGATCAGTTAAATATTTACACGTGGCATCAACAATGCGAAAAGCCATGCGTGAAGACTTTCCAAAATCGGTGTCTAAAAGCACTGTATTATCAAACACTTCTGAGCGGCTAATTAAGGATAATTTGATCTTAACGAGGCAGAAATGGTACGCGCGTACACCGTAATGGCAGTCGATCCGTTATAGTCATGTAAAAGCATGCACTCCTGTCCCTGAGGGCTGCGAACCAGCTGCGGTTTACAGTGGGAGCGTATTTTCTATACTTTCATGAACACTTAATGAAAACCACCTCTGCGTTGTTAAGTCAAACTCAGCCATAAAAATGTCACCGGGAGAACAATTCCTTGTGGCATTTCAAAATCACTGTTCAAAACAAATTACGACATAAGAGCAGGTAATTTAACAGGAACATGGCAATTCTGTCTGGAGGAGGGAAAAAATAAATAAATTAGAGGAAAAGAAACAAGCAAGCCAACTTGAAGCGGGGGGGGGGGGAAGAAATATCTTATAAACTGCACACCTTTCAGCTTGAATCCATCTGTGATTGTATAAAACCCTTCTGCCAATACTTCTACAGAATAGACAATTTTTATACTTAAAAAAGCTGCCTTCTTCAGCCTTCAAGCATCTTGAGATATTTTACCACACTTCACAAACACACAGCCCTACACAAAATCACCCAAACATGAAAACACCTCACAAAAAACAACATACATACACCACACTGCTCACCAAGCCTGCATTTATTTGATCCAAAATACAGCAAAAGCAGTAATAGTGAAATATTTTTGGGAAAGAAATGACAGAAATTAACACTTATTTTGCAAGGGTGCTTTAAATTGATGAAAAGTGATGATAAATACATGTTACAAAGGATTTCTATTTCAGATAAAGGTTGTTCTTCTGAACTTTCTATTCATCAAAAAAAAATAAAAAATGGTGTATTGTGTGTGGTTATGGTGTAATGACTAAAAATTCAGCTTTGAAATCAGGAATAAATTACATTTTAAAATATATTAACAGTTAATATACAGTTATTTTAAATCGTAAAAAAAAAAAAAAAAAAAAAACTAAAAATGTTACTGTTTTTGCTGTACTTTGGATTAAATAAATGCAGGTTTGGTGAGCAGAAGAGGCTTCTTTAAAAAACAAAATCTTACTGTTCAAAAACTTCTGACTGGTAGTGTACAAGCTATCACTAGCCTTCATAACACACATATGTGGACACTATCACAGAGACCTGGGCTAGCACTCGTCAGATGGGGATTAACTGATGTCCCCTCCATTGCCACTAGTATATAATAACATATAATATAAAGAATTAACACTAGGGGCTTTTAACTAGTGAATACAGTGGTACAGTTGTATACATATATAAAGTATATCTCTTCATTATAAAAACAGATCACGAAATAATTAAAAGACAAAATAGGTTTACTAAAACAGTGATGGGTTCAATATTCACATATGACCTTCTTTCTCTCACCTCATCATCTGGCTAGACATTTCCTGGGCTGTTTCAAAGACTACATACATTGTCAATGCACTCTGATTTGTAATGTACCAAAATTGATCAACAAAAAATGGTTTAATGTTTAATGGCCACAAAAAAGCAAACTGAATCTGGGTTGAAAATTTGAACCGTAAATTCAGCAGATTGAACAGAAATGTAAACACGGAAAAAGAAAAAAGCAGCATGCATGTAAATTATCCAGGATTAAACATTTAATGCAAACACTGGCTAATGAAGATAACATCTTGTCAGAAAGAGTGTTTCTGATGTTAGATGATAAGAGGCTTGTAGAGAAATGCAGATGGACAACAAACACTGCTGCGCATCAATCTCACACAAGACAAGTGAAAGTTAAAGTATATTGCGGTCAAAATTAAAACTGAATTCAGACTCGTTTTTTTCTAATTCTGCATGCACAATGTCTGACAATTCAAATTCAAAAAGGCAGCATATTTTGAGTTTTCCTTGCTGATCCTGGCTGATTAATAAAGAGCATTTCCTGTTCTTAGACTGTACACTTATCTGCCCCATGCATTCATACTGACTAACCAACACTTTTAATGTATCATACTCTAGTCTAAGGTACAGATGCACTGGTATTATATAACAATCTGTTATTTTGACGAAATTGTGATCTATTTTACACACGAAAAATAGAATCTCTGTTGCAAACAGTTATTTAAACAACATTTTAAAAAGTAGCCTTCGTCCTGTAGAAGACACTAACTAAAGGAAGTTACATAATACATAACTTAAACAGAATTGATAGCTGCTTCCTACAACAAGTTACAAAAGTTTTGTTTTTCCTTTCCAACATTATGTGATATCAATTACCACTGTTTTACTGACAAATTATTAAACTAAAAATGAATTCCTAAAATTTCAAAACAACAGGTGAGCAGGTATCCAAAGAAAAATTGCTAGTTTGGTTACAGCTAAATGGTTAGTTACAAAGCTTGATTCACAACTGTTATATGATAACTTGCTTTCTGCCATTTGGCACAGACGATGAGATGATGCACTGTCCATATATAGGCACTGCTCAGGCTGAGAGTTCAAACATGGGTCTTACCGCTACTCCCACAGTCAGCACAGGACAGCAGCTCCTCAGGCCTCTTGTCTCGATTGGACTCCTTTGTGCCCAAACAGAAGCTGCATATGGGTATGGGATCAGCACGTGGCTAGAGAAAGAGGAGAAAAAAAAAATTCTGCTTATAATTGATGTAAGCTTTACTGGCAACATTTCTTTAAATCCCTTTTAGATCAAAAGTGCACTAAATCATTTTACGTACACATACACATGCCAAGGTTTGAAACGCAGTATGACTATTATTAAACACAAGGCACATGAGTGGCATAGACAATGAGTACAGATTGGAAGATAAAAGATCTGGCATGTGTTTTGATTAGCTTTGTTTGAATATCGGGTGTCAAACTAGACAGGTGGTTACAAACCCAGGGAGCCGGCTAGTTATTAAGCATGTGATTATAGAGGACAGATACGCCGTGCCAGATATAAAGCAATTCCTGGCATAGAAAGAGTACGAACATGAGTCTCGGTTAAACGAAAATGCACATCGTAGGGATGTTAGATGCACTGATACTTTAGTATCAAGTACTATTATGAAAATAAAGATACTAGACAAATGAAGTTTGTACATGTTAAAATCTAATGCACTTTTAAAATGAAGAGCTCCAACCCATGTTCTTAACTAAGAAAACTTAAGTGAAGAGAAAAACTGACTTGTACCTGAAATTTTTTTAGTTGTGGTATACTGTGTCTAAATTACATTCACACTGGTGTTTTAGGAAGCCAAACAAATTAGAATATAATAATTTTACATTATTGTATTCCCATGACAGTAATAGCCATATATTGTAAAACAACTGCACTGTAAAATAAATGAAAACGAATTTCATAGGTATATTATTTTCGCTTTAGACTACAGTAAGGAAATTACAATACTTCATTCCTAATCTATACATTTGAAAGCAATATTTTGAATTTAGACTGCAGTAAAGTTACCCATTTAAACCACTAGTTCATATTACACTTTTATGTTTTTATTTTGATGGAAAACTCAAGCTTTAGTGAAAACAGGCTTATAAAAACACATCTCACTACAAATCTAGTGAAATGCTGTTATTATCTCCCACGAAAATAAAGCATAACTGGTGGCCGTTGCGTTCCCAAACGTGTGGTAAACTCGTGGAAAACATCACAAGCTGATCACCTAAATGAAGTGCGTGCTTTGCTTTGAAATGCGGAGTGAAAACGGACTTAAGCCATTTTGAGCTTTCGGTTTTAGTTTGTTTGAAAGATAAACTTAATACCTCAAAACACACCTTTAAAAACCTTTTATGTAAGAATAAGAAGTTTAAATACATTTTTAAAAAACAAATTTTTTGCCCAGAAAACCTATCGTTTCATATCGTCATATGACCACAATAATAGAGACATTTTTGCTACAACGATACTGACAATACTGTTACATCCCTACTACTTAGCCAATTGATTAGGTCTGTGAATTTGGCATTGCAGTGTAAATGCAACCTAATAGTGGGGATGCTGTCAATTGTATTAAAAGCAAACCAAACAAAATAAAATCTCACATTGCTCTTCACTTAGAAAGACTATCTAAATCAAACTATTAAAAGTTAAGAGTCAGTAGGATTTTTTTTCTCAACGAATTTAACGCTTATTTGGATAAATTTCATAACATTATGCCAATAACCAATAGTGATGTGTGTTATTGTTACTGTGACACCCCTAGTACATTCTAGCACTGAACAGTGTAGTACGTTCAGGTATCCAAGATCTCTGGAGATCAGATGCAAATCTAGATGCAGAATGCATGAGACGTGATTCCACAAACAGGAAATTAAATCCAAATGTCTCTTTGAATTTAGGAGGCGTGCTGCATTTGACTACTGTAAAGATTACATTCTTGTGTAAAAGCCTTCTAAAAAGCAGCAGCCAAAACAACAGACATCAAACGCACATACATGCAATAAATCTGGTACTACTGATGAAAGATAAAGGATGCCCAGCAGGATGTGTGTGCACGTCACCACACACACACACACACACACACACCCGAGCGCCGTGATACACAACGCTGAGCCTGTGTAAATATTGGCAATGGGATGTTATACAACTGCGAGAGGTGTAGCCAGTGCCCTCTGAACGAGGGCAACGCAAGGTGCTGATGCCAAAAGAAGATTAGAGGGAACCGAACAGGCTCAGCGAATAGCTCTCAAGATAAGACTGTATCTTTCCTCCCACGAAAGCCTGTGGCATGCAGGACTTGTGTAGCGGAGATCAGAAAAAGGTTACATGGAATCTGACGGGAAAGTCTGCCACCACACCCTCACGTCTCCAAACAGTTGCGTCTAAATCTCTGCATGGGTTGCGTAAGCCCATTCAAGCCCAAACCCTTCGTTTCAGCGTCAGACACTCACAAAAACATGCTGGTCTCCCGAGAAGAGGAACCGGTAGAACTTGAGAGTAAACAAGCAAGCAATTCGGCTCAATTCTCTCCCAAAAGACTTGTCAGCAAGAGACGGAGCATTCTGTTGGGGGATGGTGTATATTAGATGCAGATGGGGCATTAGAAGACGGAGTAAAACTACATCTAGTGGGTATGTTCTCTGTACCATCTCAAGAGAGCCACTCAGGCTGAGCTCCCGCTGTGCCGTGTTGATAAATATTGAGTGTCTGTTCTGGTGAGAAACCTGTTGAGAGTAATGCCAGACTAATTGTTTTATGCAACAGGCAATCAATCCCTAGCCTATTAATCATTTTGGCAGACCATCAATTTGCAGATGGGTTATTCATAAACATTGCAAGTTTTCATTTAAGTGCCAATTGAAAGGCTCCAATCGATGGCCCCTGAATGATACGCACAGCTCTTCATACAAATGACGAGTTGGTTAGTGCTCAGAAATAAATGTGCGCGCTCATTGCCTATAAAGGGCTTCTCTCCCCGAGGGCAACGTAATCACGATACACAACAAAAATCCCACCACGCACATAATGCTTGACCTCAATTGCCTCCAAACAATACATCTGTATTCACGCACAGGAGGGGAAAAGCACAGGCACCGCCGCCTCGTATAAATACAAATAAACCCTCTACTGCAGCTCCACACACCACATCATTCAATAACATTAGCGCTAAATTGATTTCAATGGCAGAATTCCACTGCCTCTCGTTGGATTTCTGCAGCACATGAAACACACTCATTTACCTCACACGCATGTGCAAAGATTAAATAAAAAAAAAGCTACTTGAAAGCCTGGCGTACTTGACATTGAGTTAGATATGATCTGAACGCAAGCTACTTGATATGTAAGAAAAACCAAACAAAAATAAACAGGCGAATTCTCAAATGTTTTTTTCTTAGCACTCAGACATAAATATATGATGTGAGCTGCTGTATGTGCAGCCAAAGTGTCATCATGGCAGTGATTATATGCACTATTTAAGTGTCATATAAAATCCTGCTAGAATCCAAACCGTTTACCCAACTAGAAGTACCATCATGCTTTCTCTCCACTGCTCAAATTAACAACAAACCTTTAGTATAAATTTAACACCTCTGAGAGTGGCTATCATAAATACATGGGCATTTATTGCTAACTTAATGGAGAGCCGTAACCACCACAGACATGTAGGCCTATTAAAAATAGTACATTAATATGTGACCCTGGACCACAAAACCAGTCTTAGGTAGCACGGGTATATTTGTAGCAATATCCTAAAATACATTGTATGGGTCAAAATTATCGATTTTTCTTTTATGCCAAAAATCATTAGGCTTTTAAAAAAAGATCATGTTCCATGAAGATATTTTGTAAATTTCTTACCATAAAGATATCTAAACTATTTTGGATTGGTAATATGCATTGCTAAGAACTTTATTTGGACAATTTTAAAGGCGATTTTCTCAGTATTTAGATTTTTTTGCACCCTCAGATTCCAGATTTTCAAATAGTTGTCCTATTCTAACAAATACATACATCAAAGAAAAGCTTATTTATTCAGCTTTCAGGTGATGTGTAAAACTCAATTATGAAAAATGGACGATTATGACTGGTTTTGTGGTCCAGGGTCACATATGGGGTTCTCAATGGCATACATTTAAAATGTTACATCGAAAATTCTGTATTTTCCTCACCCTTATTTCATTCCAAACCTGTATGACTTTCTCATGCAGAGCATGAAATATACAACGGAAGTCAATATGGTCCAAAACAGGGTCCAGTGTCGTTTGGTTCCTAAAAATATCTTTTGTGTTTCACTTCCACAATCATGAGCATTTAGACTAAGTTTAGAACAGCACAGTCCTTTAACTATTGTTGCTGTGTCCAGTATGTACACTGCAGTACATACAGTTGCATACAGGCGTCATGCTAAATTGGGCAAAACTGACACACAACAGTTACTAAAGAGACTACAATAACCTGCAATGCCCTGTAATTGACTAGACCTTCTAGACCAGTGTGCTGGACTAGCCAAAAGTTGTCACAATTTTTAACCTCTTTCCTGACTCATCATTTGATCATTGATGAGATTGTGAGACATGTGATCATGTGACTACTGTTTGAAATATGTACTATGCAACAACACCTCTTAGTATTTTTTTATTTTTTTTAAGCATTTTGTCTTAGTATCCCATTCCAATCCTACCCATGGCTACATATTTGACTGAATGTACACAAACCCAGCATCTCCACTTGCTCATAAATTACAACAGGACACATTCTCACGTAAGTGTGAGCACAAATATGCGCTGGCTGGTGACTACACCCTGCTGCTGAATACTGTGACAAATATGCGATCTGGAATGTGTGCAAAAGGAACATTCCACAGATGACACAGCATTCACATCTAAAACGGGCAACAGTAGCGTGTACCTCCGAGACGTGTCCATTTCACTGAGGGACTTGAGTCCTTTTACCTGAAGCACTCGGCTCATTAATTAACAATATCCTTCTATTTAAGGCAACATCACAAAGCGCCACCACAAACATGCTTTTCCAGTTGTTTTGGCCACTAAGTGGAGCTAGCGTGCATCCACACCAGGCTGATGACAGGACGTTCTGTGCCATGTTTGGCTCTGAATTAAAGGCCAGTGAATCCTGACTGCAGCGGTTGCACTGGGAACAAGCAAGCGCTACAGGTGCAAGTGTGCAAAACATGCTGCGAAATGCGTGGTTGTGACGACCACAGGGGCACGTACGTGTCTCTATTTGAACAATGCAGAAATGAAATGCTTAGAGGAAGAACATGAGGTTCTCTCTGATGTTTCCACTAGATGCGTCAAAACAAACAAACAAACAAAAAAAACAAACACTGTTAGTCATTTGTGGTGTGTGATGCTGCAAATTCACTATTCTAACTAGTGTCAGGACAGGTCTAATGTTTGTTTATAATTTAGCCCCATGCCAGCTACCACAGTCGCTTGCTCACAACTAAACCTGGCCTTTACTAAACTCAGGACTACTGAGACAAACATATGAAACTACAGTGTAAATGAGTAGCCTACAAACCATTAGACAATACATAAATTAAATCCTTCAACAAGTGTTATTGAATAGGCCTTCAACATGTTACAAATACACTGCGAGCGCAGTGCATTGTTTAAACATCAATACATGTGGTTTTATAAATAATGTCATAAAAATGATTAATGATTACACACCTGTGTGTTAGTAGTTTCATAAGCGCTAGATAAGAGCACTTTAAGAAGCACAGGTAACAACTCTTTGGAGATGAAAGTCAATAGTATCTCCATCCATCTACCACTATGTTCCCACTAGCCTAGAAAAGCTAAATATGCATACTTCGGCATGAAGCCAAATGTTGCGAAAAACAAGCACAGTGTTTCTTATGAAACTAACAAGTATGTATCTTACTACTAGGGATGTGCAAAACTAAATGTTTTTGAAATAAAGAGGATCATTTAAGACATTTTTCATGCATATAATAAGACTGCATGTTATTTAATCAATTTTAAACACTAAAAAGACTAACACTAGCTAAACTTAGTTGGACAATTCATTGGCTAGTTGTTGGGCAATTAGTCAACCTCCGCAAACATTACATATATAAACTCAGAAGAGCATGTGTTTGATTGCCATGAAATGCATGAACTGAAAGACGAACTGCAATATAGGTCGCTTCGCATAAAAGCATCTACCAGATGCGAAAATAACATTTAAGGCTATGCAAGCCATCATCTGTTGCACACACCGTGAGACAGAGTAATGATGATCAGTAAAAAATCACTTAAAGCAAAGTAAACATGAGCTTCATCCCACATTACATGTGACGGCTGTGCCTCTTATCTACATAAGCTTCCTGAGATCGCACCTTGGATAGCCACAAGCATAGGCATATCGCTTTTGAATGGCGGCGTGCATGCGGTTATGCCTTGCCCTCATCCCATAACCAGACACTGACAGTAATTGACACGTAAATTGTGTGTCTCTTGGCTCGGTTTGTATGATCCAATCCAGTGACATGCACATCAGCATCATCTTTCAAGTGGTTTGAGACCAAATAGAGCCAGAGAGAGAGAAGTACAACTTTATTTAAGCCTGACGACGTCTCATGCTTCAGTGTGAAAGAGGAATGTAGGGCAGATCTGTTCTAACGCTGACCCGTGACTCGTCCCATTACATTTTCCAACAGCTCTATTAGCTCATCCAGGCCTCTAAAGCCCTGGAACTTAACGAGGATGGCAGGGCTATTACATTACCATTACTTCATTCAGGTCAGTCTGCCTGAGGAACAGCAACATGGCACACGCTCAGGTATCCGAGACTCAGGTTAGCTAAGTGACAATTACTCCAGCACTAATTAAGCCATCTCCACTTCAGGCTGTGTCTGACCCTTGCTAATTATGCATATATGTGGTGGCAGTGGCTTAATGCTTAGGGACTCGAGTTGTTAACACAAAGCAAACAGGTTCAATGGCAACAAAAATTGATCCAGGAGCTCTAGAGTTACAGAGATCTCAATCTTGCCCTATCAATAGTGATTTTGAGGAAACCACTAAACCCAAACAAGCAAGTGAAAACCAAACTACTGGCCCGATTAGGCTAGCAAAAACATTTTTGTGTTTGCTTCTTGTCTTGGTCTAACTTGCGCCTTAATATGCATCTCAGAAAAACATTAGCGAGTATAGGTCTCTTCGCATAAGCCGCAGGCTCTTCAAGAGTGCTGTGCAAACAATAATGCTGATTGAACAGTTAAAAATATACCAGATACACAGAAAGAAAGAGGTATTGCTTTGAAAGGAGCATTTAGCAGAAGTCACAGAGGATGGAGATGACATCAACAAACTTCACACTAAGCTGAACTAGCAGTCTCAAACTCAAAAGAACAAGAATTTCACCTGTGTGGGTTAGCTTACTTGCTCAAGCATATCAAGCCATTTTCCAACTGCATTTCTGGTCTTCTGTACTCCTAAGGCTGCATCAGTAAACCCCAATATATACAACTTTACACAAATGCAACGCAACTTCATACAGCGACTGCCAACGGATGTGAAGACAGTGGGACAATGTTTGTAACCATTATTAGGAACGGCAACTTTTGACTAACCAACTGTGTTTTGTGATGGATTTTTGGTGTGTAAAATAAAAATAACAGACCTTGATGTTTTGGATTATCAAATTAAAACTAAAAATTTACAAGACCAGCCCTTTATGGTACCAGCTGGACTATTTGATTAATCTAAAGTTTTTCCTCGTATTTTTGGTTGCCACTAAACTTTTAAGGCAAAATTCTGCAGTTTCTTAGGAGAATTAAAGTAAAATGCACTGCTAAGACCATAATGGCGTAATGAAATTTCTGGAAAGTGAGCAAACTGCATCAGCCACAGCTGGTAAACAGCGGTCTAGTACTGTTTCAACACCATTACTGAAGAACAGATGTAATCAGCAAAGCTTTAACAGACCTTCATTGAATTACTATCTTTTAAACTAAGCAAGAGTTTGAAGAGCGTCAAAAAGAGAGGCCAGCCATGAGATCTAATACACCTTCAACGCAAAATCTAATCCTGCCAGCTAATGGGACAAAAGAAAGCCGGATTTGGCCCTCTCTTTTCTCATAATTTAACCCCTCGCAGAATATGATAAAGAGGCCTGGAGCAGCTGCAGACTGACCAGTCCCCAAGCACACAATTAACAACAAAAGAGCCCTTTTAACGCATTGAGCTAATCAGCAGCCAGCCCACCACTGCAGTCCCCCTGAACCATCTGCAAGACGGCAGACCGTCTCCGTGATTGTGAAAAAAAGACTGGCACCATGCTATCATGTCCTAGGGTCAATGAAGCACATTGCTTAGCAACAGTCAAGCCCCCGTGCATAGAAACCAAAAGCTTTAGCTTTCAAAGAGCAACTCAATAAAGAGTGGACAAGGGAATGTGCTCCAAGATTTGATTACCAAATGGCCTCTGATTGTTCACTGACCACTGCAGGAAAAGAGAGCATTAAGAGCCACCTAGCATGGACCTTAAGTGACCAGCAAGTCATAGACAATAAAACACTTTTACATTTTCATTGGCGTATAGACTATAGCTGCATTGTCTCTAAACTACATGCAGAGATGACACAGATAGATATGTAGCCCAAACTGAACAAGTGCTATATATGAAGAATCTAAAATGCCACGACTGGTGTAGGAATAATTTAAAAGCTATTATATAAAGATCACCGCTTTTTAAACAGTTGAAAACAACCAAAAACACAGGACACCAGAGGAGGGGAATCTGTAGGACTCTTAATAATTAGGTTTTAATGGGCTGTCAACATTTCACATCATCTTCAAATAGTTGAGTTCACAACAGAGCTGGTATAATGTAGGGATCTCCATCATTAAGCTCGAAAGTCAGGTCAACATAAAAACTAAAATAAACCCATTTACTGCATTGACTAATCAGTGCACAGTATTAAAAAAAAAATGTTTGTTTTAGTAATGTTTCAATGCTTGCTCAGCCTCTGAAACTTTTCAGTTGACGTCACAAAACGACTCTCCTCCATCCACCTTCATTCGGCCACATAATAGTCACATTTCACAATCCAAACAATTTCTAAATGAGTTCTAAATAAGTTCACAGCCTGCATTTTCACTGATAAAATACACTTAACATGTTTTACATTACAGATGTAGAATGGGTTGCAAATGCTTTTTCATGTTGACTTAGGATTTTTAAATATGGAAATCGCACCAGCAAGGTCTGGATGATGAAGCTTCAGGACAACATACAAACACAGTAACTCAAAAACAATTCTTCAGCTCAATGCTGCACAGCTACTCCAACATCTGTAGCGTATCATGCCCTCATTTAGAAAACCATCTTAGAGCAAACCAGAGATGATTTAGGAATAAAAACATGGTCTGCTCATTTTTCACACAACATTTCAATCACACAATGTTCAAGTCAAACCCAACTTCACTCATGTGGATGACAAAGCGGTTTGGGGCCAATGGTGAAGAAACCCTTTACCTAAACAATGAGTTAGGCTATGGTTTCAAGATATTTCAACAATTTAGGACAACAAAGCCACTTTTGTATAGTTAAACCCTGAAAAGCTACAAACACTGGACTTAAACTACTGACTTCCTAGATGTTACAACCTCTAAATGACTCTGGTGACGCATGAGTATTTCTGGAAGGAGTATTTCTGTTCCTGACACTTGTTGTGTACACTAGATTTTGAAACTGCTGAGGTCTCAAAACAGCAGTCCATGCTAACAAGCTAAACTGTCTGGATGAAAAGAGGTTCCCAAATGAACCGTAAGTTCCGAAAGTCGTTTATGGATAAAAACTTGGCTTTAAACTTGTGACACTTTGCATTTGCAGAAAAGATTTTCAGACAAGCACACAGAGCCCGCTACGAATACAAAACAGTTCTAGACATACCTGGTCTCTCTCATGAGGGAGTAGTGTCACAGGTGGGAGGTCGACACCAAAGACTCCCAAGCTCCTGAAGCAAGCTTTGCCTCCCAGCCCACCACTGTTCATCCTGTAGAGCGGCCCATCCTTGAGCAGTCGCCCGTTGTTAACCGCCCGCTTAGCAGCTAGCCTCAGCCTCTGCTGAAACCTGGGGTTCGCCACAACATTGACCAGGTCGCCCTGGCTTCTAAGGAATCTCTCAATGTTCCTTAGAGAGGAGCCAGCCGGGACGCCCAGACCTTCAATAGCCCTCCTAAGGATTTTATTCCAATCCACATGACGCAGATCTCCCGCAGGTATCACAGATCCAAGCGAGATGGGGCCAGAGCCTCCCAGCTTGAAAGGCCCAATCCTCCCCGGGTTATCCGGGTCTTTGTACGAAGCGCACCCTTTGCTGGTAACCTTAAGGATGGATCCATCCTTCACAGAGAGCTCCAGCTGCTGGAGTACGACGCCCTTGTCTAGTCCATGTGTGGTTGAGACGGCATGGCAAATCCGCTCCTCCGAAGGCCGCTGCTTCTGCCTTTTGATCTTCTGAATAGCCTCAAGAATCCACTCTGTGTACAGGGGATTGGCCAGTTTCACCATGGTGAAATAAGTTGTTTCATTAAGGTGTGATCCATGAATACATTCCGTTTCTTTTAAGAGCGAACAATACGCATCCACAAACAAAAGCCAGCCATTAGTACATTATGCCGAACAGGATATGGGACTGATGTAACTCCTCAAAGATCAGACTGGCTATTCATTTCTTCCCTTTTGTCAAAAAGAAAAAAAAAAAATCCCTTGTGGTTGTAATTCCAAAGTCAGAAGACTTGCTGAAAATCCTTTCGTGTTACACCTGTGGGTGTGAAGAGAAGAAAAAAAGAAAATACACGTTACTTTGCAACAAAACAAATACTCTTGCCAGAGCCACTTCAGAGCTAGTTACATGGGCATGGCAACTTGATCCAGGGGGTTAGGCTAACCAACACTACCACTCGTTTACATTAGTCATACTATCTTACACAAGTTCAACATAAAATAGGTTTTAAAAAAAGCAAACAAAAACAAAACAACAAAATACACTATTCCAACTAAACCGATATATATGTGCTCTCAAATGATTAATCGCATCCAAAATAAGTTTGTTTACATAATATATGTGTGTGCACTGTGTATATTTGTTATGTATATATAAATACATGCACGAATATATTTAGGAAAATACGTTTTTTATATATTAAATATATTCATATATAATATTAATCATATGAATAAAAATATACATGTAAATATTTTCAAAACACATACTGTATGTGTATTTATATATACACATAAAATAAACCCAGTACACATTATCTAAACAAAAACTTAATTTGGATATTATAAAATGGCGATTTATCGTTTGACAACATATATATACATACATATATATATATATATACATACACACACACACAGAACATTGTATATCTATACACTAGTACTACACATGTTTGTATTTATAAAATTAAATTGGCTCAGTTAAACAATACAGCCCTTAGAAAAGGAACATGTGACTTCAGGTGTTAGGTGCACACATTCCATAAAAGGAAAAATCACCAGTCCAAACCAGACAGACCAGTACAACCATGAGATTAAGAAGAACATGTCAATTCACATTTTGATAAAAAGCGAGCCACCAGAATTATAGCTGGTACTCCAAACCTGCCGACCTACCTAGACAGCAAAAATGCTGCACGTGTTTATGATGCCCATAAATACAGTCGAGCTAGAGAGCTCACTAGATTGAAACATTCATTTACTCCAAAAACAACGCAACGTGTGTTTTTTTTTTTGTTTGTATGCATAATTTTTTATTTTTTATTTTGTATTTTTTTACATTTAGTTATAAGCTAGAACTCAGTATAACATGCATAACATAACATTTTATTAAAGGTAATTGATTTATGATAGTGTAAAAACCCAAACAGCAGAGGCAGGGAAGAACAGTGCTGCGAGCAGCCAGCAGGTGACATGCATTGAACAATTTCTCAAGAATTCCTCCGCTCGCCAACAGCAGCCGTGTAAACTCAACCACAACTTATCTGCCATAATATTGTTATATAAAAAGCCTCGCACACATACTGAGGGGAACACTTGACCCATTCCTCTGAGACATTAGATCCGGCCTTAACAGATCCAAGAAAAGCTCCGGTAAATAATTGAACGACGCAACTCGGTTAGCCAGCAAAATAACCACTAAATAACTCGAGTTTAACTGGGAAGGCATGACAGCACACACAGAGAGTGTGTTAGCAGAACGTATAAAAACAAGACAAGCGATGGTAAAACAAAGTCTGATTTATCAACTCGTTTAGGGTGTCCAACTCAAACTTAAAAAAAAACAACATACAGCGCTGTTTAAGCTTTGACACTTATTTCAAATCTCGTCTACACTCTTCCAGCTTTGGTCACAAACTACGACTTGGCCATGACATTTCACATTAAGAGTCTAGCAACATCATCTCTAATGTTGACAGCTAAAATAGAACACAGTATCACAAACGCATACTGACGCTCGTACTTCAGCCCGAGTCTTCTGATTAAAGCCGAGATAGTGAGCTAAAGTCAGGCGAATCTCAAAAGCATTCGGCTTCTTATCTCCAGCATCGGCTTTCTAAACAGCCCCGGAGCTCAAGTCTAGCACGCTAAGCTAAAGCTGGCTAAATTAGGTTATGCTTTATGACTACTTCCGACAGATGACTATCTATAATTTATGATGACAAAGTCAACACGTCAATTAACCCACGGTCTCGCAAACCTTGTTTTCTGGACGCTTTAATACGGTGGACAGGTCAGGTGACTTCGCCGCTTTGCCCGGTCGCGTTACTAAACAGACGCCATTTTGTTACAATGTTGTAGTTTACATGAATCCGACATGACACTGATTACAACCCAATGGAGTCTCATTAAACCTTACCTTCACAAAGACGGTCCCGCCCAAGAAACTTTAATATTGGCTAGAAAGGGCAAATACTTATCCCTGGTTTGATAACCAAAGTGTCAATCACAAGGAAATAGCTCGGCCTCTCGAGGAATCGGTTGGCTTCATAATCTGTCAATAATCACTTGACCCGCCTCTTAAAGGGACAGTTCAACACCGCTGAACATTCTGTCATCATTTACTCACTCTTATGTTTTTCCAAACCTCTGTGACTTTTTCTTTCTTTCGTGGAGCACAAAATAAGACATTAAGCAGAAAGTGAGGCAGCCTCAATCATTATTTACTTTCAGTGTTTAACAATAAAAGTGAATAATAACTGAAGGCTGTCATTATGTTTACTATCTCACATGGGATTATTAAACACAAGGAGGAGTAAATGACAATATTTAATAAATTTTTTTTTTTTGACAAAATTATCCCTTTAAGGTGTCTGTAATGCGTATAGAATGCTATACCTGCTATTCTATCCCCATCAGATAAACACTTAACAGGGATAGCGGATAGAGTATTTGATCATCACGTAACATAATGAGTTTAAAACTACTTGATGGCTCTTTAATGTAAGATCAACCGAAACTCGCTCTACACCTTTAAGAAGGCTCCCCCTTATGAGCATCGCACAACACTGCAATATGAGCAGATCGACCTAGTCACACTTTTTTGGAGAATAATGTAATGGTGAATAATTAGTCCAAGTGCTCGAGTTAGCCCTGGCATTCCCCGTCCTGTGTGCACTGTAATTTAATATTATAATTAGTTTGCACTGTACAAAAGACACGGGAGGCCATGAACTATCGAACGCACGTACATCCTCACGAAGGTACTGTGCACGCAAATGGCAACATTTATATATCCTCCTGCGAATGCCTAAACGGATGATGGCATATCATTCCTCCCGTGAAACGCTAAAAGGCAGCAGCAATAAAGACTGCTGTTTGTTTACGCGCCTCTGTCCAAAGCATGCAAAATGCACTCATATTTCAAGCTCAAGCAACTGAGAACAGATAGCATCTGGAAAATTCCATTTATGCGGGTCAAGCAGTAGCTTGCGATACTTGCGCGGTTCGCGTAACCCAATAACCTTAATAGCCCGAATTAATTTCTCCGCTCGCGTCAAGTTACATCACTCACGACAAGTTAAACTTGAACGATTAAAACATGCCACCGATAACAAGCCACTCAAGACACCGCCGAGATAAATGCCCGACAACGCTGGCAAAGCGAACATTTACCTTTAAGTTCCTCGCTCGATCTCTCCACGCTCCTCGCATAAGCAATAAAAACACGCTTATTTGCCAAGCTGATGATATATGCGTAAAGTAGCCTGATAAATCCAATGGGGTCCTGTTTGATTCGGAAGATGAACGCACGCGTAGGCAGAGGGAACCTGATAACAACTAATTGAAAGGTTAATCTACATAGGAGTCTGTGACAAAGTAGTACCCTCCCCTTTCGGCACTCCATCAGCCACAGAGGAGGACTAACTCGCTGTAACCGCTATGTGACATCACATCGCTCATTGGGAAACAATGTACATTGTTTCAGACTACATGGCATGGGTGGGAAAAGAGGAGACATAATGTGCACTGTCTGTGAGGAGGAAAAGGAAACTTTTAATAGCACTTATTGGGATATCAATGTATGCATACAAAATCGTCTCCAAGTCGGCATATGCAGTCATGCTAGATTTGAAACTGTATGGGAGAACGAAACTTGTATTATAATTTCATTTGAACATGCATCTATGCATAATTATAATAATAATAATTGCATAATTATAATAAAGTTGCACACAAGTTTAATTACACGTGGCTTTATAATTGCTCAGAAGGTGTTGCACAAGTAATTAATGTTTGTTTGCAATACAAATACCAACATCAATTAAATACAGTGAAATGTGCTTCACCACAGTTGGATAAACTAAACCGTTCCATAACAACATTTGCAACAAAAAAAACCCCCACTGACACCTTTCAAATGCACCTGAAAAACTCATGCCTTCACCCTGCGGTGAACATTCGGTGTGGCGCAAGGCAATCTGAACCTGGACATGTTACTTTTTACTGTGTCTGAAAGGAAAACAAATTGCACACTAAATAAAACTTGAGCCATGCAAGATGTGGTTACAGTTTGGCAAAAGCCTTCATATTGGCTTCCAGTGAAGTCTGATCAAGGTGATTTGACACCAAAGGGTTGTCTTCAGTTGTCTTTTTTGAAACACTAGGTTGAGCTGCTTACAGCAGCTGGTCTGGGTGTGATATACTAACACAACACTAAATATTGTGTTAATGTAATTACACTGCCTTCAGTTGAATCCACTTTTTTTCTGCCATTTTAAAGGGGTCACGACATTATTGTTCCTTAATCTTTTGATAAAGAGGAGCTTTGTATGATTAAAGGTTTAGTTCACTTCCAGAACAAAAATTTACAGATAATTTACTCACCCCCTTGTCACCCAAAATGTTCTTGTCTTTTGGAATTATGTTTTTTGAGGAAATAATCTCCATAGAGTGGATTTCAAAGGTGCCAGCGAGTTTGAACTTCCCAAATGCAGCTTCAAAAGACTCTAAACAATCACAGCCGAGGAATAAGGGTCTTATTTAGTGAAACGATCTGTCATTTTCTTAAATAAATTAATATTTATACACTTTTTAACCACAAATGCTTGTCTTGTCTAGCTCTGTGATGCGTAGTCTGCGTTCTGGTTCAAGACAGTTAGGCTATGTCAAAAAACTCCCAACTTTAAAAGCATCCTACATCGCTGTTTTACCTTTTTTTTTGTAAAGGGCGTTTGATCATCTTTGCACGTTCACTCTGTAACCACTTGGTAAACACTTGGTCAGCACTTTTGCAGCGATGTTGGACAATTTTGAAGTTGGAGGAGAAAATGATATATGAGAAAATGAGAACCGGAGCACACAGAGTGCGCATTGCAGAGCTAGACAAGATGAGCATTTGTGGTTAAAAAGTGTATAAATATTAATTTAAGAAAATGACAGATCGTTTCGCTAAATAAAACCCTTATTCCTCGGCTGTGATTGTTTAGAGTCTTTTAAAGCTGCATTTAAACTGCATTTGGGAAGTTCCACTATATGGAGATAATTTCCTTAAAAAACAATTTTACAATTTCAAAAGACAAGAACATTTTGGGTGACAATGGGGTGAGTAAATTATTTTTGTTCTGGAAGTGAACTAATCCTTTAATACATCTTGCAAGTTCCATAAATTTAAGTTTTCTTATCATCAATAAAAAGCATTTATGTAATAATCCCCAGAAAACGTCTTGTTTGGTTTTGAGGTGCATGGTGACATCACCCAGCATAGTCATTTGCATAAACACCACCTCCAGACCAAGACATTGACAAACGGCCTGAGTTTATCTCCGACAAATGCTAGGCATTTATTTCCAATGGAGAGTAGTGCGGGAGCTGCGTGGAGTTCCAATCAAACGTGTATGCGGAAAAAAATTCTGATCCAATTTGAGCTTTCTGACACAGTCCAAGCACTTGAGTCTGTCGTCAACAGGACGAATGGAGTGAAAGAATGTTCGATTTGACATTTGGTTTAAAAAGCTTGTTCGCATCTTTGTACAGATATCAGAAGGATCCCAGTGTAAGGGACAAATGGAAACAATAGTTTTTTTAAATGGCATGCTGAAACGTGCCAGAAGGTTGTTCGGACTTTGGAGCATGTTGTTTCGGCTCTTCATGCTGCGTCTATAAAGAGTTGCCTGCGTCTCCTATGTTAAAAATTAATGGCTAGTGTGGTGACTGCACCATACGTAAACCTACCAACATCCATCACCATGACTTATCGCGAGAGGGAAAAAGAGTTTTAGTTGCATGACATCGGTTAATGGAAATGCTGTCTTTTCGCAACAGTTTTTTTAATGACACTTATAAAACATCGCAAACATGCGCAAACCTGTAATGGAAACACACCTAGTGTCATGGAGAGGTTCACAAAAAAACATTTGTTGCAAGATGAAGCAATACTAGAGCTGACTGCAGCTGCATCACAAACTGTAAGTAAATTATTTTAGTAATGCTTTGTCTGGAAATTACCATTTTATTCAGATCATGATGTCAAAGCACTCACGTGCAATAGTGAGGGGGCGGGCACTGATACGTTTGATAACAGCGGCAGATTACTGACAAGTCTTAATGGACCCGCCCCTTAAAACAGGTCGTTTTAAGCCGGGGACACACTGCACGACTTTCGGCTGTCCGAGACGAAATATTGCCATCGTGAAACAATCGTGACGATTTCGGTGATCGTGGCTCCTAAATGGTGGTCTTGTGTCGTACAATGAGAGAGGTTCAAAGACGGCCGTTCTCAAGGTCTTGCAACCAAAGATAGCCTACGATCATTTTCTGGCAGTGTCAGAAATTCAGCTGATCGTCTCGCAATGTGTTCGCTGCTACGACCTACGTCTACTGACCAGCCAATGAAAATGCAGCATGATGAACGCGACATGTGACATCAACAGCGGAGGTTAACGAAAGTTATTTACCTCAAGCTCCCTGTGCAAAAGTGGCATCCCAAGTTGGCCTCTTTCCCTAGTCATGACCGGGTCCATATTTCCCTATTCCGCCACCACCTTTTCTTTTTTTCAGCACACGTGAAAACCACAACCGCTAAATCACGATTCATCTTGCTGTATGACGTTGCGCTAATATGGGTCGCAGCCGACTCAAAAGGTGTCATCATCGCACAGTCTACATCCATGTCGTACCCAAGATTATTAGAACCGCGTCGCACAGTGTGATGTGCAATGATCTTATAAGACGGCTGAAATCGCACAGTGTGTAGCAGGCTTTAGACAAGAGGGTCAGAATGTTTTTTTTTGTGCAAAAAACTTTATAAATATAAGTAAACTTTAAGGAACATATGATATAAATAATAAAATCCATGTCATGACTCCTTTTAAGTTATCACTTACCACAGGATTATAACAATACCTGTCAATTGTCAAGTGATAACTAGCAGTTATCTTCAGCTCGAGGTCCTTTGTGTAGCACTGTAATGTGAGTCGGTGTTACTTATTTGTATGCCAAAAGGGAAGGTACATTTGTTTACAGTTTACGCAGATACATTGGAATTATTCATGTTTGCATATTCCAACCACTGGCACATTCATATTCACATGCAGACAGAAGCAGAATAAATACCCTGCACAAGGGTATAACAGCACTAGGGTAAGTAGATTAGCTTAAACTGATGACCTTCTAGATACCGGCGAACGTTTCTAACTACAAAAATACAACTCTGTTGAATGTTTCAACTAAACAAAGATGAACATTTCCTACATTGCTGACTAGATGGTTTTCCTCTTTTAAATAATATAAATATAACATTTGCTATTATAGTGGACCAAACCAAACCAAATAGCTCCAAGCATATTAAACATCAATCATTATGAAATGAATCAACTTTAAATGAGGTTACACAGTAGCTGGTCTGATTCATTATTTTAAATATGTTCCTGTTGCTTTCCAACTGGCAACGGGTAGATTTCCAACTCAAATCTACCTGTACCACTAAACCTGTTCCTAACCTTAACCATATCCCACCTCAAGTATGTAAGTTCTTAATTAATCTTTATGTACTGTATATAGTTAGACATCTAATACAAAAAGGAACCAAAATTTCAACTATATCAGAAGTGTTGTTTTTCTTGTTCTTTGTTCTTCCATAAAGTCTTCTATACCCATTGACTGAAAAGCTGTCCAAAAGTAACGCACCTGTGAATCAACTTATGTTTTATAAACCTCACAGGCAACTTTCGCAGGTCTTAAAAACACCCAGCATCATTGTAAAACACACAGCGGGAGGATTAGAGAAGTGGAAAAAACACAAGCGTGACCGTGTGTGTGAGCTGAAAATGTGAAATAGTGCTCAAGGACTTTGTCCTTCGCTGTCATTAAGGATTTCGCATGGGCTGTTTAAAACCATGTGCTCAGTGATGCCAGGGCCCGAACAGGTTTGTCAGTGACAGAACCTGAATCTGCTATGATTGCTGTCACACATGGGGACAAAGGGTCAGCTGTACCTTGAGTCTCTCTAATGATGCTCACAAATAGCTACTCCTCATCTCATATCACAGAGATGAACCAATGCAGACCTGCCACTGTCATCAAGAGGACAGGTAGAAGCTGGAGGCTTTCTAACCATCCAATAGGACACAGAGGAGAGATGCTTTGAGAGTAAAACACACCAAGTCCAGGCTTCCTGCTGAACAGAAACATTGATTATGCAAAATACAAACATATTTTGAGTAATAAACACACATTCTGGATAAATACTTATGTTAGGAAGAGAACACAAGTGAGAGCCGTAATACAGCCTTTTTTTGTTTATTTTGGCAGTTTGAGACACATTTAAGTGTTTCCCACAAATACATTTGGTTTACAACAGCATAGCTGGCCAACAAAAATTCTTTGAAATAAAACAAGCCGCAATAAAGTTCATCTGGCTTCTGTTTTTTTTTACCACTAATCACTAAACTAAAATTATTTTGTTAGCAAACACCACATCTGAAAAGATGCCGGTTATGATCATCACTCTTATCCGTGATTCTAAAATGGCTTTAGTAAAAACAATTCAACATTTCCAACAGAAATTCCTCTTTTGCCTCTTTTGTAAACAGTTTTAAAATGTGAAATATGTCTCTGTGATCGCATTAAGCTGTGAGACCGAGAGAACAGAGGCACAGCAGAAGGCAGGCAGTGAACAAGAGAGGAAAGAGGAACAGAAGATAAAAAGTCAATTAAAAAAAAGGCATTAGTCCTATAAAACACTCAGGCGGCCGTATCTTCCGGTCTCTCAGCGGCCCATCAGTGGAAGTCTGGCTTTTCTGGGAATGTGCAGCCCGCGTGGCGAATAATGACGTTAGCAGCGTAGTGTCCAGCGCGGATGCACTGCTCAAAGGTCTTATCCTGTACCAGCTGGGACAGGAAACCTGCACACACATGCAAACAGACATCAAGATTGGCTGCGTGCAAATAAGTGAACAGATCCCAATCAAAAAGCATGTGCAAACATATGTTTAATGAACGCACACATGCACACACATCTGAGCATGTAAACACACACACAAACAAACACGCCAGTGAATGTTAGCTCAGAAAGCGTAGTCGGGTATCGATTTTGTTGCATGTACTTTCTTTTAAAAAATTAAGGAAATCAGGCTTAAGGGGTAAAGGTGATGCAAAAGGCCCCCTTTAGTGATGTGTGATACAGAAATCCTCCAGCTGCCCTCGGGCTCTGAACCCTCCCACCTAGATCTCTGCTCTCTGCAGCAGCGCCGGAGCGCATTGAAAAACAGCTGGCAAATTCATTTTCCAACACGGCAGAGCGCTGGCCTCCAACCTCTTGTTGGAACGGATAAAGGAGTTAAAAAAATCAATACGACGTTTGAGCAAACACGCTCACAGCTCTATTAGTCGCAAGGTTGTCCTGGAAGAGCTACAGGAAGACATGTTAGCAAATCAGGCTCGTGGCCTTTGAAAAGCAGAGGGCCGCGTAAGAGCGTCGTATGAAGATAAATTACGCGGACCCGAAAGACCCGTGAGAACGGCGTGATCAACATCGATATTTCTGTTTTTCATGGGGAGCCAAACAGCGTTGCGCTTTACGCTTTTGATGGATGGCTTCACAGTTTAGATCAGAGTAGACGCGCAGCGGCTATCTGAATGCTCGGTTATTAGCGAAACCCGCCGATTAAAGATAACGGCTGTGGGGAGTCTGGAAACTCCACTAATCCATCATGAAAGTGATCTATTTCCCTGTAACTGTGTTATCTGAGGTTAAATAGTACAATAGCACATTGGCGGCTTCGTGTGGCTAAATGAAGCCAAATGAATGAAGTATAACTACAATTCATCTGCAAATTGTCATTCCAGAGCAGCTGCGCAGGAAATAAATAAGCATTGTGTGTCAGAGCTCTTGCATCATAGTCCGGTTTCCCAGAGGTTACAGATCAAACCTAATCCTGGATTAAATTGTCCTGTCAATAGTGGTTTTCCATTGAACATACTTTCGTCTAGGACTAGGACACCTGTTTCAACAATTCAATTCATTTGTGTGCTGACTGGAGTTTCTTTTTCTGTGACGTACACATTCATTATGAGGATAATTAATTTAGTAGCTTATACAGTTGAGGTCAGAAGTTTATATCTCCCTTTCAGAATCATTAAAAATGTTAATTATTTTACCAAAATAAGAGGGATCATACAAAATGCATGCTATTGTTTATTTAGTACTGAGATATTTCACATAAAAGATGTTTACATATAGTCCACAAGAGGAAATAGTTTAGAATTGAGAAAAATGACCCTTTTCAAAAGTTTACATACACTTGATTATTAATACTGTGTTACCTCAATGATCAACAGCTGTGTCTTTTTGCTTAGTGATAGATGTTCATGAGTCCCTTGTTTGTCCTGAACAGTTAAACTGCCCACTCTTCTTTAGAAAAATCCTTTAGGTCCCACAAAATCTTTGGTTTTCCAGCATTTTTGTGTATTTGAACCCTTTCCAACAATGACTGTATGATTTTGAGATCCATGTTTTCACACTGAGAGGCTCATATGCAACTATTACAGAAGGCACTCACTGATGCTCCAGAAGGGGGAAAAAATAACAAATTAAATTGCAAATTAACCACAAATAATCGTGATTAATCCCACTTAACATTAAAGTTTTTAAATATACTTTTATATTGCAATAATTTCACATTCAATCTTCCAATTAATGTAGAAACCACAAAGACAGTGGCCACGTACACACTGCAGCTAAATTCGGTTGTCAGTTCACCTTTTACTCAATCACGTTCTGTACACACATAATTCACTAAAATATGGAAGTGACAACCGAATTCCACAACCGTGTTAACTCCTGAAAAAATACAGGTAGTGACAACCGCATTTACAGAAATTCTATGCAGTGTGTACAGAACCGAATGGTAATGAATAATGTAGTTGTTAATGACGTATCTAAACGCGCATCAAAAATGTGTCTTCGTCTGTACATGAAATGCAAGATTTCAAGCTGATTTGGACACGGGCCTAGGCGAGTTGAGTTCACGAGCCCTGCAGTGAAGTGTCAGTGTTGCCAGATCTTCATAAAAAAAACAAAAAAACAAGGACAAGCACAAAAACAAACAAACAGTAAAACACCCAAATGCTTTATGTTTTTTAATCTCATATCTGCCACAGACCACTTTATTAACTCTTAATAAAGTGCCTAGCTTTATTAGTTAAGACCAAACAACATGCCTAAAAGCGCTTATACGAGGACATGGCAACACTGCAATACAGGGCTCTCTAAAGCAGCTTCCCAAGCATAAATAAAACACATCACGTTTATCAGCGGTAGTTTAGTTAAAATCGCATTAAAATTGTCTTTAGCCAAAAAATAGCCATTCAACATTACAGTATAAATGAGAGCTTTTATTTTAAACATTTAATAGACTTCTAATCTAAACTCTACATTACTTCTAATTTAAGTGAACTTTAAACAATTTTCACATAAACCCATTATTTACCTGTGTCCTTCAGTTATCAAACACTAAATACTAAATTAAATATAGATGAATCCTTAAAGCTAAAAAACTTATTAATTTTCCTTTTTTTAAATTAATATACAGGATTATTAGGTTATTAGACTGCTATTACTTTAAGAGCTGCCACTGCTGAACGTGATGCAGATCTGATTCTCATAGTTTCGTGCTTTAATGTGAAATAATACAGGCTACAGCGAGCAAAGCTGTACAGTATGACAGCTGATAGGACAGGGAAATTATTTTTTACTGACATATGAGTTGACAACATCTCATCTGACCTCAGTTCAGCTGTTGTTCTACTAAAGCTCCTTATCACCTGTACCTTTCCTGCGCTTTTTTTGACTAGCACCTGGCGCTGAAGTGAAGTTGGAATGTCTGAAAAGTCTCCCATTTGATGTGGTTGTAAAGACGTTCTGCTACTAAAACGCAATTCTTGTCAAGAAAAAACATGAAAGTGGTTGTGAGTGGGGTGGCCAACCCTAGCTCTGTCCCGTGTTAAATATTTTTAACGGTGTTATACTGAAAAACTAACACGCTAATTTTGAAAGCACTAGAAGTTATTAAGGATGTATTTTAAAAGTACACCTTTTTGGCTTAGTAGCACAGTACCTCCAACAAAGGCGTCTCCAGCACCGTTGGTGTCCACTATCTCACTCTGGTCGATCTCCAGGACAGGGAATGTCTCCACCTTGTCACCTGTGGAAAAGAAGGTTCACAGTAAGTGTGAGCTTGTTAAACTATTGCTGAACTGAAAAATGAGGCTCATTCACAGACCGGCTGTTTGGCAGACGTGCGAGACTTTCTGCTGTCAAAAATGGTCGTTTTTTTTTTTTTTTATAAAAGACTGTATATTTTCCCATAGAAGCTCAAAGTACTTTTTCATTTTACAATAGTGTCAAGCATAGATTTAAAGCTGCAAAAATAAAAAACAGTCATCTTTTTGTCACCCGCACCCCTTTTCCGCTGCTCATTTCTTCCTTGCAAACAAATCTGGTTAGCATGATGCTAATCATCTATGACACAGCAGAAACAGGAACAAACTTGATACCGTGAAAAGATGGCGAAGTTCCCACAAGACATGCAGAAAGGAACAGAAGGATGTGCCATTTTCACTTGATGAGCTGTAAGAGCCCTGCTTGGGCCTTGAACTCAAGGAGAGGCAATTATATCATTTGCCGGTTCTTCAGCATGACAATTCTTGCACAGAAATGGATCTGCTCTCTAAAATAGCATTTGAAAGACAGCGTCAGTCTATTTTCAGCATTCAGTTTGAATGATCTGTCCCCATTCGGGCTAAAATAATGCATCAACTGTCCCGAGGTTCACTCTCGAATGCCTTCTGCTGTACGCTTGTGTTTTATTCATGGCATTAGCCTCCATTAGGGTTGAATGAGGCTGATATAACTTTGCTTTGCAGTAAGAAGGGCACTTCAGAGAACCCAATATTAGATTCTTAAGGACCTTCAGAAAATTCCACATGTGGCAAGTCTGGCAACCCACTCCAGTGCCACAATTTACTATTTGAAACTGAGTGAATTCAAGTGCACCTGGTAAGCCTTTACTACACAGTTAGGCAGTCACTATTATGACACGATACAAGTCTAGGGAGAAAAAAAAGTGGGAAGGGTAGTCAAAACAAAAACAATAGATGACACAATTGCTGTCACTTCTGCTATGCCATTAGATAAGCATGACTGAATATAATTATTGAATTAATTATTGGGTTCAATCAATCTATCAGGCTTAATATTTTTTTTTTTTAAGAAAAAAAATCATTTCACTAGGTAAGACCCTTATTCCTCGGCTGGGATCGGCTTTGAAGCTGCACTGAAACCTCTGGACCTTCAACCTGTTGATCCCCCATTGAAGTCTGCTATATGGAGAAAAATCCTGGAATGTTTTCCTCAAATACCTTAATTTCTTTTTGACTGAAGAAAGAAAGACTTTAACATGTTGGATAACATGGGGGTGAGTAAATTATCAGGAAATTTTTATTACGGAAGTGAACTAATATTCCTTTAATATTCATTGATACTTGTGCATTTAATTAGCAGCAATTTATTTTAAATTATTGTTCCTGAGAACAATGCAAACTTTTCTAACTTCATCACATTTATTGGTCTTACTGTGGTTCATTCTTGCATTAATTTTTATTTTTACAAAAAAAATGTTTTGTTTTGGAACAGACTTCTCTCTCATGCCTATTCCAGATTCCTCACTTATTTAGTTAGCTCAAACCTGGCTTCTCCACAATCAACTGCATTTTATTTTTGAGTGTAACGTCCACATCTCAAAATCCAATCATCAACCAATAAACTGGACCAAGTCCCCACCTCACATTTTTTCTTTTTCGATAATCAGTTACACTCTGATGTATGTCACAACATGGAAGAAAAAATGTGTCCCTACTTCTGTGTAATCGCAACTTTAAGCTTTACAGTTTTAACACCTGAAAGCCAAAATAACTTAAAATTATTCATCGCTGTCAAGCGCAGAGCTGCCTTCAGCCATCTCTGATTTTAAAAGATTTTGTCGTTGTACTCGGCACACAAAAAGTACTTTCGTAGCTTCATAAATGTGCGGTTGACTATTTTAACAGTCCTTACGGTCATATTTAAGTCCTAAGTAACTACCTTTCTGGGCCTTGAACGTTTTAGTTGTGTTATCTATACAGGGTCAGACAGCTCTCGGATTTCATAAGAAATATCTTAATTTGTGTTCCCAAGATGAACGAAGGTCTTACGGATTTGGAACCTCATGAGGGTGAGTAATACAGAATTTCCTACATTACTCTGATATCAGAGAATTCAGAGCATCCCATAAGTAAATATGACTTCTTGTGGTCATTTAAGTGCACATAACTCAAAATTACAATACTCCACTGAAAGGCTGCTTGAAACTTTACATTTCCTGACACTAACAAGAAACAAAAAAGGTTGAAATACTCAAACCAGTCTTAGCTAGCCCTTGCGATAATTCTTTCACCAAAACAGCCTGTAATCTGCAACAACAGAGGGCTTTAAAGTATACACCTGCTAATTGTAGTCAGTAGGTGTCAAAGACCATCACTTTGTGTGGAGAACTTCAGAGGAAACCTTCAGACTCAGACAGTAAACAACATAGAACTCGAGCAAAGGCTTTCAACTGACGCAACAATGAGCACTCAAGACACGTCTGCTGCGTGCGTGAGCGTTTTTTCCCTAAACGAGGCAGCCGATTGTGTCTTTGATAATTAATTACACAAAAAGCAGATCCTTTTAGAATCAGCTAATTAGCAGCAAAACGACTTTGCTTAATTAATGCAGGCAATGAAGCATGCTCGCCCGCCTTCCTCTTGAAATGATTAACTAGAGGATCTTCCGTGTGAATTAAGTTAACAGAAACTCATGATCTATCTATTATTTTGCAATTAAAGATTACAATATTTCCATTGCCATCATAGCATGCTTTCTCCCTCATGACAAACTACAAAAGGAAGCAAGTGCATGCATTCATACGGAGCTTAAATCTGCAGTTTTGTTTGAACAGAGAAAATGACTGAAGGGGGGAGAGAGAAAAAAGAAAATGACCAGACGCAAATGAATGTGTTCAAAATGAAACTGTATGTGGTTCCTTCCTTCCTGTACACAGGCTGACCTGATTCTACTTCCTTTTATGACTCAGAGACAGCGCAGCCTGAGTGCGAGAGAAAAAAATAGCCATTAACTGTTCCTCCCTTTGATACCCATGACTGCACTGAAGAGGCTCTAGACAATAATGGACATCAAACTGACGATTAAGGCTCGTATGAAGCAACGACACTCTTCTCTTCAGATGTGTGAGGAAGCAAGCAGAGACAATGCAATTCAGCACGGTGAGAATGTAGGTACTAGCACAGGCTAACCCCTCTGCCCTTTGATGACAGGTCACGCACCAGAGGCATGCTGGGAAATGTCCAAACATCCCAGCCGTGGTGAGTCATCTGGAAAAAAAATTATGAGGTGGTTCTTGGAAGTACATGGTACAACATTAGGTCATATCCAAGGGTCAGAGTCCACAATAAAAAAAATACGCTACAATAAAAAACATCTTAAAACACAAGCGCACACTGCCTATTAAGTCCATGTAAATTGCTGCACGGAAAAAATGTCAATACAATAAAACCTTGGTGTGTAAAACAGATTTAAACTTGATTTAGGGTTCAGAGGGAGGGCCGTGAGCTTGAAGAGCTCGAGAAACATACACTGCCAGTCTTCCATCTTGGTAAACAAGGCTGAACTTGCATATGTGCTAGTCCCCTTGCATTGATGTTTAATGGTGCATGTTGCTCTAGGTGGTTCCCATAACCTCACTTTGTCTCCTACAAGCTGCATCAATTGATATGATAATGGGGGGAGGACGTGTGAAATGAGAGGGGCTGCGCTGGAGGACGAGGCGTCCAACCACTTGGATGCCAAATGGTGTCCAGGAGCCTCTCTCGACTCTCAATGGGGACAATGACAAGAGTTTCAAGGAATGGAGGCAAGAGGCAGATGCTTAGAAAAAAGAGAGATTCACACTACTAATTGGTCCAATAGGATGTTTTCATTACTGTCCCTGTGTGTCATCGTTAGCTGACAAGCACGGCAAAAATATTATAATAATTGAGTATTGTCTTCCAGAACTCTAAAACTTATAAGTGGTGATGTGAATCTGGTTCTTTATTGGTTCATTAACACTTCTTTAGTTGTTTTGTGAAAGAAATATTTGGACATAACATGAAATTATTTTTGCAAAAGGTGTTGACAAAGACTTTTTAGTCTTTTCTGAGGTTGCTTATGCAATCTAAAAATGGGCCTTAACTATGAATTAAATTAATGCAAATGTTTTTTATAGAATACTACTGACACAACTCAATGTGTATCATAAACATCTCAAGTGAATCATAAGCCTTGAGTACAGCTAAAGTTGTAAGGTGTGTTTGATTCACAAAAAAAGATTTGATTCATTAGAATCATTGGTTGAACTATACTGCTCAAGCTGTGCAGGTTTCATTTGTTACAAAGAACTGACTCA
This sequence comes from Cirrhinus molitorella, assembly GCA_033026305.1. Classification (NCBI taxonomy): domain Eukaryota; kingdom Metazoa; phylum Chordata; class Actinopteri; order Cypriniformes; family Cyprinidae; genus Cirrhinus; species Cirrhinus molitorella. The sequence goes on from CM065126.1 coordinate 25,680,233, forward strand.
GAGTCATTTATTTGCGAATCAATCTACACTGGTTGTGCTGTAAATTTCTGATCTTTCAAATGGGAATTACACTACACTGGTTGTGTTGTAAACAATTTTTTTCACTGAGAACCAGTTCAAAAGAGTCATTTATTTGGGAATCACACGACACTGGTTGTCCTGTAAATGTCTGATTCACTATGAACCCGTTCATAAGAGTTATTCAAATGGAAATCATACTACACTGGTTGTGGTGTACAATGTTTTATTAATTAAGGACCAGTTCAGAGGAGTCATTCATTTGGGAGTCACACTGCACTGGTTGCGCCGTATATTTTTGATTCACTATGAAGCAGGTCATAAGAGTCATTCAAATGGGAATCAAACTGCGTGTTTTTAGTCTCTAAAAAGAACCAGCTCATTAGAGTCATTTGTTTTGTGAATCACACTGTTTGGCACAGTAGATTCAGCAGCGCTGTTGTAGTGCCCCTAACTGTAGTACAGGAAATACTTAAGAATGAATACAAGAAACCATTAACAGAATCAACCTATTTTTTTTATTTAAAGGAACAGCTAATAACCAGAATACTAACCCAATTCCTGAGTGGCAAAACAGTATGTGGGAAAGGACAAGTCTGCTGAACAAAGGAAATTAAATCATTTAAAGAGTAAAAATGAATCATTTCTGAATTAAGGTTTTACAAGAGGTTCTGGTCCAATGTGAATGAGGACAATTTATATAAGCACGCAAGAGCAAACTAGGGCAAATAAAAACAGAGAAATTAAATTCCTAAATCGCTACACTCTGCTCTCGTTCCCCCCCAAAACCATCCTTGATGGACATCTCCTTCCATTTCATCAAACCGGAGAGAACACATCACATCTTTATTCAAAACATATTATTGAACTTGGCTCTCAACATGCTGCTTTGGTTAGTCTGAGAGCGTTCCAGGACCAATTTCATGTTAATGTATAACACAAAAGAGGCCATTGGCAGCGCTCTTTAATAGGCATGGCAATTAAAACTTTGCTGCCAAAACCTGTCTTTGTTGTTACTGGCTTGTGGTCGTCCCTGTAAACACAGTCTCTGGGCAGTTCACAGGGAGTTCCATCGCTTTTGTGGTTTTGCCATTCTTCGCTTTACATGTTCATGCAGAAAGCGAAAATGCTTCGCTCTGCGTGACTATCCAGGGAGCGGAAAAAAAGGGGCAACAAAGTTACACCTCCCGAGCTGTGAGGTTATATTAATAGCTCTTGTACAGCTGTTTCTTTTTGGTGCTGCGTTTGACACTTGTGTGCGCAGATCAGAAGTGAGATGTTGCTTTCAGGGTTTTGTATCCCTTTGGCACAGGCCTCTCAGGAGGAAGAGGAAACCGCAGCTCTGCTCGCAAAAGGCACTCCAGGAACAAGCAGCACTGTAAACATGTATCGGACGGCTCAAAATAAAACAGGCCGGCGAAGACAAAACATGCACGCGTGACGACTATTTATAGAGCCCGAGCGTCAGAAAAAGCCTTCAGAACATTTACAGCACTGTGGAGTCACGCCAATTATGTGTAATAAATTCTCTTGTTATCACTGGTTATGTGCGGCGTAATATGATTATGCTCGTAATGTGACAAGCCAAAACCATGAACGCCTCGGGTCATGCGATAATTACACTTTTACTGTATCTTAGGCATTGTCGTTTCCAATACATCACTGCGACTTTCCAAAAGCGATGGCATGGTGGATTATTATTTGGCTGTTCAGACAGCAACAGAAATGTTTCATGTCTCCAGTAGATACCTGAGCTACTGAATGACAAGCTATTCGCCACACAATGAGACATGACACAAAACCAATGAGCGGGAGAGAGATTCAAGGCCTTCAGACAGCTGCGGAACGGTGAGAGATTATTCCTCTCAAATCCACTTCTCGTCGGCTCCAGAGCCAAACAAAAGCTCCAAGGAGTAAACAAGGATGGCCCTCCTCTTGGCAAACAGACTGAGGAAACTGCCCTCACTTGCCTTCTTTTTTCTGATCCACTATCTCCACGCTAGGGCTGGTCAGAGAAACATGAGCGTGACAAACACATTTAGCCGCTAATAAAGGGCACCCACCATGCCGAGAGTGGCAGGAGATAACCAGCACAAATAATCAGAGGAGTCTGGGACGGAGAGAGCTTTAAGAGGCAGTTTTGCCCTTTTCAAAGCGAGACATTGATCAGATCCCCTCGCCTCTGAGCCATGCTAATTAGCTGAAGACGAGCGGTGATGATGTCACGATCGATTTGGCGGACGTGAGGAGGTCTTTATTCGTTGCCCTTCCAATTGCGAGTGAGATACTGAATGAATGCGATGCATAAGCTCACATTTCATGAGGTGAATTCAAAAATAGACTAAATCTTTGATAGCTGAGTAAAAATAATAGTAATTGTGAGTTTAAAATAAGAAAGTCACAATTGTGAAAGTTACACATTTAAGATGTATAGTCACGATTATGAAAAACAGTTCAAGAAAACTTCTATGAAAAATGTAGATACAATCAAAATATAAAGTTAATGGTGCAAAAAACAAATAGAAAAATAATGTCACATTTTAAAATGTCAATTATGAGACATAAGCTTACAGCTGTGAGAAAGTCAATATTAAAATATGAAATCGTAACTTTGAGAAAGTCTGCTTGATTCCAACTCAGAGTAAAAATAAAGGTAATTGTGAGTTAAAAAAAAAGAATCACATTAAAATATAAAAAGCCACAACTGTTAAGTTGTACATATAAGACGTGTAGTCACAATTACGAAGAATAGTTCAAAATTCAATCATATTTGAGGTACAATAAAAATATCAAGTTAATAGTTGAAAAAAACTATAAATAGAAAATGTCACATTTTGAGACATTTATGAGAAATAAGTCTATAGTTGTGAGAAAGTCTTAGTTTTGAAAAATAATATTGTTGTGAGATATAGTCACAATTAAAATATGAAATGCAAATTCAGCTTGTTTCCACCTTAGGTGGTAATTATGAAGTTTAAAATACATATTAAATATACACTACCAGTCAAAAGCTTTTGACTTAACTTGATTTTTTTAAAATAAGTCTCTTCTGCTCACCAAGCCTGCATTTATTTGATCTAAAGTATAGCACAAATAGTAAGAAATATTTTTACTACTCAAAAGAACTGTTTTCTATTTGAATATATTTTAAATGTAATTTATTCCTGTGATCTTAAAGCTGATTTTTTAGCATCATTACTCCAGTCACACGATCCTTCAGAAATCATTCTAATATTCTAACATTTATTATAATGTTAAAAACAGCTGAGTAGATTTTTTTCAGGTTTCTTTGATGAATAGATAGTTCAGAAGAACAACATTTCTCTGACATAGAAATCTTTTGTAACATTATAAATGCCTTTATTATCACTTTTGATTAATTTAAAATATTCTTGCTAAATAAAAGTATTAATTTCTACAATTTCTTCTCCATATATCCATAATATCAGCATATTAGAATGATTTCTGAAGGATCATGTGACACTGAAGACTGGAGTAATGATGCTGAAAAATGAGCTTTGATCACAGGAATAAATTACATTTCAAAAAATATTCAAATAGAAAACGGTTAATTTAAACAGTAAAAATATTTCACAATTTTACTGTTTTTGCTGTAGTTTGGATCAAATAAATGCAGGCTTAGCAAGCAAAAGAGGCTTCTTTAAAAATATTAAAAATCTCTTCAAAAACGTTTGACTGGTAGTGTAATAAGTCGCACTTTTGAGATCTAAAGATACAATTATGAGAATTAGAGATGCAACTGGGAGATGCAAAGTTTAAATTGTAAGATGTATAGTCACTATTATGATAAGTGGTAAGTAGCAGACAAATCTGTAATTGTGAGATATTAAGTTTGCATTTGTGAGATTTGAAATCAAAGCAGAGACAAAATAATATAAAGCTGCAGTTATGAAAAAGAGAGATAGTAAAAAGATAAAACAATTACTCAACTCATAACGACAAATTGCAAAATATGTCAAGGAAAACGTTGAGAAACAAAGTCCCAACTGTGAGAAATAGTTTCAGTTATGAAACAATATTGCAGTTGTGAGATAAAGTCATAATTGAGAAACTAAATTATAACTGCAAGAAATACTCACAATTAGGCTACTTGTTAATTTTTTACTCTGACATCCAAACTATGGTGCCTGAACAAGAAAGTTCAGTCCACCTTGTGTCAGTCAAGGCATCACAGAGGCCTTTTATATAATCAATCAATGTTACGTCTTATAACTCCAAGCACTTTTCTTTTGCTTTTAAAGCTTATCAAAACAAGCAGCCACTAACTGACTGTTTACAGCGTTTCTGCTTTAGCTCAGCTGCGTCGAAGGTGCATTGCATTAATGAGACACAAACAAGGACGGGCAAACATTACAGAATAATAGCCCTAGCATAACACAAGAAAAATGTGAGGGAGAGCGTGAACACACGTACACACACACACACACACACACACACACACACACAGGAAGAGCGTGTGCGTTTATGAGCGCATAATGACCTTTGCTAAGGGCTCACGGAGAGGGAGGAAAACAGACTGAAACGAAAAGGCTCCTCTAGGGAGTTCATTAGGTGCAGGTAAATCTGACAGTGCATTAGACACATTCCTCCCGAATAAGTTTCAAGACGAGCAGCACCTCTCCAGGAGCAGGAATGAAAATGTTCCTCTTTAGTAGGACGACAAAAACAAAACGGATTACATGGAGCGACTTTAAAATTATTCGCAACTGAAGTAAAGGCAATTTACAATGACACAGAAGTAGTGAAAGAACTTTTCTTTCATAAGCCTCTTTCACACAGAGATTTCGGAAAATACACGGGTAATGCGTTCCGGGATCGTTTGATTTTGGTTCATTCACAGAGTCAGTGATTTTCCGGAATCTGTGCGTGCGTTCACACGCCACCTGTAAAGATCCAGTAAAGAAACGTGACATTAGGACATTAGGCTTTAATGCGACGCATACCGTTACACTAAACTGGCGAACGATCTCCGCTTCAGCGCGAATAGTAAGATCTACTTTCGAAATTTCCAGTAAAAGAGTCGCACATCATCACTTCTACAATGCCTTTACTAAGGAAAAGCCTTATGGAGTCAATTAAAATGATTAATTTTCAAAAAGCTTTTATTTTATTTTTTAAGTCCATGTAAAAAATATTAAATATAGCTGCAAGCAGCGATTACGCAATGCACTTTAAGGCATTTAAACATATGAAAAAAGACATTACGTATTATTTAGCAAGCCTGTAACCACCTCAATCAATGATTTATAAAAAGCCTTTTTTGGCAAATACAATAGAAATATTAGGTTTTTTTTTATGTTTATGACAGCTGTGGTTCGATGTCCCTAAAACTCTGCATGCTTGTTTAGAATCACATGTGCTCACCAGGTTTCATGAAGTTTTGAGTTTTCGGTTAGGCTTTATGGGCTTTTGAGCATTTTTAGACAGGTCCCTTTTCTAAACAGCCCCATTATAGCTTCCCCAAGGCTAAATTTATTTTTGCTAATTATCTACCTAGAGAGTCCAGAGAATTGCACTGCAGTGTTTTTTTTTTTTTTCCAAAGTAGTTTTTTCAAAAAAATCACAAATACTCCCATTTTTTGCCAAGGTGACGGACAAATCCGAGGCATGAGTTTTGTCTGTCGTGAGCCAAGGATTCTAACAACATGAGACACTTGAGCCTGCGACGAACTGTTTGGGAGTTATGAACGATTTTGTTATTTTGATCGCTGTAGCACCCCGTCAGGCCAATTGGGGCAAGCCTTTGTGACGTTGTAGATGGTGCGAGTACTACCATCCCTTCAAGTTCCAAGTCTCTATGACTTGCATGTTGGTCTGTCCAATCAGTTTTACTTGGAGATTGCTGATCCTTGGTCAGTCTAACAATTACGTTCTTGAACCTGTAAATATGTGTTTTGAGAAAACAAAATAAGTTATCAAAATCTTGAAAAATAAGCAGTATTCTCTGTTCTGAAGCACTAGGGGTCATGACCGCTGTCTGCGCTGAAACCACAACACCTCACTGGAAAGCTGCCTCCTCTCAAACACACAGAAATTTAAATAAGGAGGCAGAGCTGTTTTGTAAATTATCACAACCAGGTAATATGCATTTACGTAATGAAGGCATAACTAGCTAGCAAACTGTAGGCTGTAGTAACTAACGATAATGACAGTAACTCGCAATTGAACCACTGATGATAGTGTTAGTGGAGGGCCCATGCTCAGTGGCTCCAGTGTGTCATTGAGACATGATTTCAGGCTCGCCCAACAAATCCTGAACACAAAAATGGTGAAGAACTGTTTTACGATTTAACTCCACTGTAGTTCACAGTCTTTGTAACGTGTTTTCAGCAATACATTTCTAACATCCATAAGGTGTTTAGAAATAATTCACTGAATTGCCTTCACATGGAAATCAAACATATGCATAAATAAAGTATTCACAGAAAATAGGGTGAATTTTCATTTTATGCCAACTTTAATGTAACCTTTATTTAAAAGCATCTGCAAAACTTCGGGGAAACTCTGGAGAAGAACATTGCAGAAATCAGTCATACCAGTTTGGAATGACATGAGGGTGAGAAAATAATGACAATTTTTATTCTTGGGTGGATTATCCCTTTAAACATCCAGGCCCAGTGTATTCCAGTCTAGATAAGATAGATAGGATACGGTCCCGTCCAGATATCACTGAACAGTGGAGTTTACAAGTCGACTGGAAATAAACAAAACTGCAGCAGCTTCGCTTTCTCTCACACTCTCTGCAGAAATGCAAAGATGCCCCTCCTGTTGTGGTGTTAGTTTCACTTCTTGTGATATTAAAAGAAACACAACAAAGGTTATCTCTCTGTAACCTCGGTTCCAGGAAGTTAAAGCACAACACTTGTGAGTTATGACTCAGTGCGAAACTGTCAGCCTGCCCTTGTTGGGCTACATTCCTACGCATCAAGTAGTTTGGGATTAAACGGGATGCTCTATTTTGCAAGGCGGTCACGAAGAGCTCGATTAAGTTAGCTTAATACGTGAACTCACGGAGGAGGGAAAGTACTAATAGAACATCACAGACTCTCTTCCTCCCCGTGACGCTGTCATCCCTGCCGGAGCCCCTGGGCGACCCTGCACACTCAGCCATCATTAGATCAAAGACCGTGGGCGCCGCGCTCTTAATATGAGCCTGTAATAGGTGCGCCAGCAGGGCCGCGCTCTGTTCAGCGATGTCACAAAGGTGCTTCATTAAGGGCTCCTCTTCTGGCAGCTTTCATTAGAGAAATTAATGTGGAGGGGCGAGGACAGCCTGCGTTTATGCCGCGAGAGAAAGCCGGCGCGCACAAAGAGGAACTACACAATAACAAATCTGCATCTCTTTGGAGCGTCGCCCCCAGGGCCTATCATCCCAGCCTTCTTAATCACCATTAAAACAACTTCATTGTGACATTCAGAGCCTGCTGAATGATCACATCCCCTCATACAGAGCAAATTGCAAATGAAATGTAGAGATCAGACGGCATCGGAGCACAGCCTCTGGGAGGTTGAGCAAATCTTCAATTCTCTTTTATATTGATGTTTATTGGCGGAGGCAGCGGGGAGCAATAACGTTCCTCTCCTTCTCCGTCGCCCCTGCTATTTGAACCCACTTATTCGCCGCTCGTGCGACGCCTGACATTTTTTACGGCCGACTACCTCGTACGCGCCGTCCTCGCTCACTTCGCCTAGGTTCGCCGGGGGTTGCCGCCGACCCCGCGGCTCCTTATGAAAGGGCTGCGGGAGGTTAGCCGAGCCCGCCTTTTTCCTCAGCACAGTGTAAAAATGCCTCCAGGAGAGTATTTTCTCTAAAGCCGCCACTTAGGCTGTGAAAGTTAGCTAGGAACAAGTGGGAGCGAGGCGGTTCTATAGCAAAAGGGAAGGATTGTCTTGTAGCGCTTTCCTCTGATGAGGCTTTACAGGAGTAGCAATTGCCTGAGCAGCCTTATCAGCCCAGGGGGACTAATGCTATTAGCGTTTGTGTGATAAACGCAGCGCAGTGGAACCAATACAGCCAGCTTTGCCGCGTTACTCTGGTAACATGTTGTGTAAATTGTATAATACAGAGCTCTGCGACAGCTCTGTTTAACAACACTTCAATCCTGTAGTGCAGACTTGTGAATAGGATTAGACCTATAAGCTAACAGGGGCGAGGGACTCGGAAAGAGGCCTGCGGTGTCATCGGGATGTCGTGTCAAAGTCACAAGTGATCTCAGAGCGAGGCCTATAAAACCAGAAAACAACCTTAACATGTTAACACGCATGTCACCATTGGCAAACAAGTTAAAATAGTGACAAAAATGATCATTTTAAATGTAACTATTATAGAATGTTCAATAAAAGTAAGCTTTGACAAGAAAATAAAGATGGTTTAATCTAATTAAACCATTAATTAAACACTGCCAGAGGAAATAAAGATGCTTTAAAGACAGGAAATAAAAAAAGTTTGATTTATCACATTAAAGTTAAATTAACAGAAAGATGAAGTAGACCACTATTCAAAATATTTTTATTTAAAGAAATTAACACTTTTATTCAAGGAGGATGGATTACATTTATAAAGTGATATGTATAATGTTATGAAATGTTATATATTCTGTTCTTTTCAAACTTTCTATTCGAAGAATCCTGAAATAAAAAACATGTTAAATATAAAAAAAAAAAACGAATGATTTTAAAAGACTAGTAATGAATGGAGTAATGAATCGCAGGAATAAATGACATTTTAAAAGATAATAAAGTAGAAAATATTTAATTTAAACTGTAATAATATTTAAAAACTATTAATGTTCTAATGTATTTTTTTAATCATATAAATGCAGGCTTCGGAGTGCATAAGAGACTTCTTTCAAAACCATAAAAAAAAAAAAAATGAACAAAAAAGTGATTCAAACTTTCCTCTCGTACATGAGCATCAAGGCTCAAGTAGCTGGCACATATATGCTAAATGCTAGGCCAAAACTCTTCAGGGTTTTTGCACGCACTAAAGGTCATGTACCATGTTTACCTCATTGTATTTCCAGGATCTCCAGAGCGTTGCAAGGGCAGCCGCTCATTGTGTTCCCGAGAGATTTAAATAATGTCCAACCTCGACGGAATTCATTGTAAGAACACTGTGAAATTCAATGAATCAAAATACAAAAGCCAATAAAAGCCGAATTATCCTGAACAAATGGAATTTAGCCGAGACTGGGCACTGGCGGACTGTAAAGGGAGGAATGCCGTTCTGGCAGGTGCAAAAGGAGAAGAAATGAAGAGCAGGAGAAGAAGAACATAAACAGCTCAGCCTGTCCCCTTTACATTCCTGCCGCCTCCCCGCTTTCTACTTCAAACCCCGCTGGTTTAATCAGCTACAACTGTTATGCTTTCCCCACTATTCGGTTAAACTTATCCACTCCACAGAAAGATCCCCCACCACTCAGTTACCATAGCAATGTGACTGCAACAGCCCTTTGGATTCAAATTCTGCATCTGAGAGATAGGAGGTCATTGCCAAGGGCGAATTCATTTCACACTGAGCAACATCGAAAGCCGCCAGAGAGAACGGCATTCTATTCTTAAGATGACCTTGTTTGAGGCTATTCACTAATGTTTACAGAGGAAATCTATCAACATCATTCCAACTGTAAATAACTAAAAGTCTTTCTGGGGGTTGTGTCATTTCTTTTTAACACGAGACGGTTCTGATCTAAAAGCGTGATTATGAAAACCTAATTCTGAACAGATGAAAACTGACCCACGCACCTTTGGTCATTACGGTTCCTTCTTTGCCTTGGGTGAAGACAACAATCCTCTGCCTTTTCTTGTTCTCTTTGGGTAAGCTTTGGGCCTTCTTTGCAATCTCCTCAATGTCTTCTGTCTGCACCAGAGAAAAAATAAAATAAAACACATAAGGAGCAAATATTAAGTTATTCCAGATCAGATTAGATTTACTTTAATACTGCACCTTGTAAAACATGCACCTGAGTCATCGTCATACCTACTGAGTGTGTTTAGTGACTGCAATTGCCAACTACATCTCACACAGAACGGCTGTTGTGCTGAAATGCTAAATGTCATGTGTAATCACATCACTCATGACTCACATATTCATTCCAATGAAATGTTCAAATGCTAAGAAGATACTAAAATGACGCATTGATCGTTCTGTGGCTTTAAAGCGATCCACTGATGTATTCAATCTCCTGGCTTTTGAACGCCTACATTTGCATTACACAGATTTTCTTTCAAGAAAAAAGGTGTACAAAGTTGGACAGTTGTTTGAAATAATGGGAGAGAAACAATGCTTGAATAAAGAAGTTGAAATGTAAGTCTGACTGTCAACAAAAACAAGAAATGGCATAACTGATGTTCTGAAAATAAGTTCTGCTAGAGGGAATGAGAGCTACAGAGGTGATAAAAAATGTAAGATCTTTTTAACATTCAAATGCTTCTTCAGAACTAAATGAGGCAGGCAGTCATTCAGAAATTCACAATTCAGTAACACAGTTGTTTTGGAGAAGATGCTAATAGATTTACTAAAGATGTAACTAAGACATAAAAACAAACATATAACTATCTCTGTATATTAAAAATATATTTATGTGGCTTACTAGTTAACTGGCCTCAAACTGTATTTGTTTGATTTATTTAAAAGAATCATTCAAAATAATAATTCAGAGTCATTCATTTGGGAACTGGCAGAGCCATATGGGTTTCATTTATTACAAAGAAAAAGACTATTCTAACTACACTAGTCACATAGTATGTTTTTAGTTCATTAAGAGTTATTCGTTTGGGCATCAGACAACACTGGTCACACTGTACGTTTTTGATAAAAAAACAAAAAAAACAACAAGATATAAGAGTCATTTGTTTGTGAATCTGACTATACTAGTCACGCTGTATGTTTTTGATTCACTAAGAACCAGCTCATAAGATTGTTTGTTTGGAAATCAGGCAACACTTGTTGCACTTTATGTTTTTGATTCCCTAAGAACCAGCTCATAAGAATCATTTGTTTGGGAATTGGTCAGCACTAGGCACACTATACGTTTTTGATTCACTAAAAACCAGCTCATAAGAATAATTTATTGAGAAATCAGGCAACACTAGTCACTCTATACGTTTTTGATTCACTAAAAACCAGCTCATAAGAATAATTTATTGAGAAATCAGGCAACACTTGTCGCAATGCACGTTTCTGATTCACTAAGAACCAGCTCTTAAGAGACATTCATTTGGGAAACAGAGTACATAAGCTGTGTTGCTGTTATTTGGGAATCGGACAATACTGGTCACACCAAGTTTTTGATTCAAAAAGAACTGGCTTATAAAAGTAAGTTATTTGTGAATCTTACTACGCTCGTCATGCAGTATGTTTTTAATTTCATAAGAGCCAGCTCATAAGAATAATTTGTTTGGAAATCAGGCAACACTTGTCACACTACATGTTTCCGATTCACTAAGAACCAGCTCATAAGAGTCATTTGTTTGTGAATCTGACTACACTAGTCACACTATGTGTTTCTGATTCACTAAGAACCAGCTCTTAAGAGTCAATCATTTGGGAAACAGAGTACATAAGCTGTGTTGCTGTTATTTGGGAATCGGACAATACAGGTCACACCAAGTTTTTGATTCAAAAAGAACTGGCTTATAAAAGTAAGTTATTTGTGAATCTTACTACGCTCGTCATGCAGTATGTTTTTAATTTCATAAGAACCAGCTCATAAGAATAATTTGTTTGGAAATCAGGCAACACTTGTCACACTACATGTTTCCGATTCACTAAGAACCAACTCATAAGAGTCATTTGTTTGTGAATCTGACTACACTAGTCACACTATGTTTTTGATTCACTAAGAACCAGCTCTTAAGAGACATTCATTTGGGAAATGAGTACACCAAGCAGTGTTGCTAAATAGTAGTGCAAGAAATTCTGTCAGGGTATTTTTGTACGGAATGTACGGAATGCCCATGCAAGATCTATTTGAACATCATTTGGCTCTTTTTTATAGGAACTCTTTCATAATACTGTTGTGGAACAAGCCAGTACTATTACAACTACTACAATACCTCAAGCATGTTTAAGAGGAAGAAAAGAATTGTTTATTGAATTTGACTCTAATGAATTCTAATGAGTCCAGTAATACAGATGCCACTTACAGAACATTTTTGTCTATAAACCACTAAATAAACTGCGACGAACTGATAAAATTAAAAAGATTTAATTTGTCTGCCATACCTGTAGCAGGGTGTAGTACATATTAAAAAACCTGCACCTCCTGATCTGACCTTTCTTGTATTGCACAGCTTACTTGTTTGTCCAGTACAGTCTGCTGTTTAAGTGGACTCCAAGCAACCTGTAGAACTACACCACCTCCACGCTCTCCCCCTGGAGCCTCGCAAACTTCTGCCTGCTGGTAAAATAGTCTATGATTTAGGAGATTGTGGAGGCGTTCACCAGTTTCGCGCTGAGCTTGTTACCAAGTCGGAGAGGCATGTTGAGGGCACTGAAGAAGTCAAAGTACAAGATCCTGATTGGGGTGCCAGCTTTAGCCAAGTGGGAGTGGGCTCTGTAAAACATGCAGATCAGAGCACTGTCCATACCTACAGTAGGTCCAAACGTATTCAAACACTTTCGGAAACCAAAATGTATGAATTTTACATTAAACAAGAAATCATTAATTCAAATGGTGTCTGCAAATAAATAATACTATACCTTTTCTCAGAACTAACTTTGCAATTACTTAAGCATCTAACCTTGAAGTGGCTTTTCATGGGTGACGTTAGTTCACATAGGAGTCCTACAAAAGCTACAGTTTTAGTCATATCTAAACATGTTCTACTAATATTTGACAACCAAAGAGTGTCCAAATATTCTGTTGTCTTAATATAAATCAACATATGTTGTCTTTATATATTTCTTTATACTAAATGGAATATATATATTATTAAATGTGATCCATAAAAATACTGTGCTTGATGTTTAGGGAATTGAGTGAGATCATCTGCATTTCCTAGTCCTCACACCTCCCAGCTGGCACTGGACAGAAGGAGCTGGGCTGGGATGGGGGGAGTGTGTGGAATGGGTGGTGCCGATGCTTTGGTCTAAGGGGTTGAGTGCTGGTGGTTCGATACCATCCCCCCACCCCCAGTCACACAAAGCCCCAGTAAGAGGGTCTGAGGCAGTGCAACTCTGCCAAAGCTTTGAGTCTGTCACATGTCCACTCGTCCCCTTGCCAAAAGCAGGCTAGAGAGGCTGCTTGGCCACGGCAGTCACCAGCCCTTGACAGTTTTGTTAATGGCGAGGTAGTGTGGTGTCCCAGGCAGGCCCAGCTGCCTCATCACCTCTGTCTCCCGCTACACTCGACTAAAAGGGTCCGCTTTCCTGCAGTCTGGCCAATCAGCAGAGCGCCGAACGGATTCAATCAGCTTACTGCAGCACTTGCTGTTCAAGATATTGACTTCAGTGTGAGTTTACACTGCCAGGCAGTTGTTTTCGTTTGCATTTGTATTGCAAGTGAAATTGGCTCAGTGATTCACGTTTTTCAATAACAGAACACTAAAGGAGCAGGCAAAAAAAGTCCATTTTCTATTGTCAATAGTGTAGCAATATAAGAAGTACAGCTCACACAGAAGTCAATTATAAACCAAACCTGCTTTCTGTTGGTCAGATTTTTGTGACCAATTAAACCCAATGTGAAATCTGTATGGGTAAATGGCTGGATATCAAGTCAGAGCGACCAAAATTTTATTAGTCACTTAGTTGCAGAAAAAAATAATCAACAGTAAGTGGTGAAGTCACGCATTCTGTGACAGACAGATTGTTAACGGCTGGTCTGTGTGGTAATTATAGTACATTGGGCAGGACAACTAAAAATGTGGCTTTTCATCTGAAAGATGTATGTAGTAGCAACTTTACATGGTCATGCTCATTCTAATGTTAACCTAGAAAAACGTGCACCATTCAAGTGTAATACACAAAAAGTAATACATCTTTCGAATCTCTAAAGCAAACAGGATGCACTTTCTGCCGTCTTGGTCTCTGTGAACTTGAGTGCAAAACTTCAAAACTCCATGAAATGTCTACTTTTAAATGAACCAATTCAAATAGAAAATATTCTCAGATTATGTAATCCGTAAGAAACATGCATAAAGGCGCATCCACTATTGTGGTGGAGACGAGTCAGTGTCGCTGACTTCATCTCTTGAGCCGAAAACTAAGAAAGCACTAGTTTATCAATAAATTACTAAAACGTTAATGCAGTCTCCTTGTTGTTTTTCTCTGAAACATTCACAATTATTAATTTTTAGCTTTTTTTGCATGTGCTTGAGTGCTTTTTAGGCTATGAAGGCAATTATAGGCTTATTATTATGATTTATATGGTTTATTAATAAACGTGCGACTAATAGTCGATTAATGCATAAAATTAATGACTACTATTCGACCAGAAAAAGCCAAGTGTGAAGTGTTTTATTTATTTATTTAACTTATGCTGAGCTGTTAATAGTTACAATTTAACAATTATTGAATTTTTCAGATCATCAGTCATCAAAGCTTATGTAAATATTGGTCACAGACATGGTGATTTACTTAATTTCACCAAGCTAATTACGTACTATACTTCAAAAGATCATGTTTTCAGGCCATTTTAAGTCTTATTTTGACGTAACAAAGTACTAGTATTTAAGTGTGTTTACTTTTTTAAATTAGTCTTCCCATTACCACCATTATATTGTTCATTCAGACTGATTTGTGAACACAGAACACCTACAAATACAAGAGCCAGGATTTATCACATGAACCAGTCACAGCCGAACATAAACAGTTATATCTAATCATATCACGATGGAGGCATCGCCTCTTCTCACGTGACTTTCCACCATTCATTCTTAATTACCCCCCACCAAACTCACCACACTCTTGAGGGGGGTCTGTTAAAACTCAATGGGCTCAGGGGAGACGAGAAAGACACAGACTTCCGCTGTAACTTTACCTACTGGTGTCGCTGTTGAACAATGTTTGTTTAGAAAAACGAGTGATTTATAAACTTTTTAATGTTATATTATGTAATGTTGCCAAAGCTTTGTGTTTATAATATTTTAAGGAAGCACTGCCTCTCTTGCCGCCTCGGAGGAAACACCACTGCCTCATCGGCAGCACTCTGACACACCGCAACTGTGCTTCCGTAGACGCAAGGTCATTTCCCAAACCCACCACTGCCTCTCTCAACTATCTCTCAACTATGTCCCTCCCTCAATTCTGAATGAAGGAAAAATCTAAAAAACAAATCTTACAATAGAAATAAATACAATAGTGTCCACAGGAAATTTACCAAGCAACAATAAATGTGACCGCACCTTAAGACAAAATTTACTGTGGAACATCAGGTTAAAATTTACTAATGACCCACTCTTTATATAGAAATAATAAAAAAAAAAAAAGTTTTTTTTTTTTTTTTCACAACAATATAAAGCCACTTCATAAATATGGATAAAATCATTAATACAGTGTGCTTTGGGGAAGGTTAACAAAGTGTTCCTATCGGAACCGACACCAGAATGCAAAACTAACTAGATAATTACGACTTCTCTGGAAAACGCAACCACAGATAGCACAGGCCCAAGGCTAGACCCAGAAAGTGAGGGGAGTACGAATGTGGTGGCTTGTTTTAAGCAGAGCCCAGGGCTCTATAAAAACCTTACTGTTTTACAGTATCAGCTGACTGCGCACTGTAAATCTGTCAGGGGCTGCGGGTCTATAGGTATCCTGTGACGAGAAGTGGCTGCCTACAAGCCCACCATTATCCCGTCATTATAACTATCAAACACATGATAGCCATGAGAGAGTGTAGCTACACATGCTCATGAACACTTAATCGCCAGGAGACCCAGAGGGGAATGTACAGTCACCTATGGAGTCCTATATTTATATGGAGCTCCATTCAACTGCGCAGATTAAATGTCTGACGTGCCTGAATAGCATTACTCATTCATAATTTACTCTCTTTTCTTGGCCTTGAACAATGCGAATCAGAAATGCAAACTCTTCGTGTCAAACCAGTGTTTTTTTTACTCTTCGAAGAGCAAGGAGGTGTTTCATTTCAGACATAGGGGAGTCTGCACGCATAGAAACTTGCAAGGCGCTTGTAAAAGCTGAGAAGTCTGTTATATGTATTCAGGATACAGCGATTGCCCATTGAAAAGCAGATGTTTAGCTGGAATCCGAGGACCCTGAGCTCTGAATAAAAGCCCCCAGCAGCCGCTGCCTACTCGTTCGCTTTCTACATATACATCTTGGCGCTGCAACATCTGCGATCACAGTTTGTCTTTAACCCTGCTTGGCATTTCAATTATGATTACAGTGTATGCCTGTGACTTATTAGAATGCAAGGCTTCATTAGCAGAAGTAGAACACCTCTGCAGCTTCATTAGATTAATCATTCACTTCTAAAGAGTTGTTTAATTTTTAGAAGCATGATTTGGGGGGGGGCGAGATGGATGCGGAAGAGTTCGGGGAGAGCGAGTGAGTGAGGGAGGACTTGGGAGGTGTGGGGTATAAATTAGCCTTCCCGCCTCACTCTCAGGCACTTATCTCTGCATAGCTATCTGCTGGTGTGAATACATATATGCCTGAGGGACCGAGAGGGACCGAACGCCTGTTCGCTTTGAACTGAATATCAACTGTCAGAGCTATTCTCATAATTAACCCATCAAGACACATCACAACTGGATCCTTCAGTCCAGACAGAGAAAGGCAAGAGCCCTTCTGGGAATAAAGAGGCTTTCTGTGCGCATCTCTCCTGCAGACAGGTGCTGCGGTTGGGGGGCAGAGGGCTGCGGAGACTGTTAGGAGCAGCTGCCGTGGGATGCGCGCTCCCATGTTGCCGTTTCCCCCACTGGCGCTAACTTGCTCCAGCTAAATTGCGTAGGGGGCTTTTAATCACTTCCCCAAACACAGCCTCTAATCACCACTAAAAGGTTGATCGTTCCCAAGGAGGAGAGAAGGGAGAGGCGTTGTGGGAGTCTACAGAGGTGCTAATGGAGAGGTTAATACTGTGATACTGGATTCCAGAGCTTGTTGAAGGCAATTTGTCACTGATATAAATTTATAAAGTGAGACGGGTTGAGTTAGAAGTGTTGGCCGGCTTCATCAACACTATGTTTCTTTATTATCTAAAATAAAGAATTTTAGATAATTTTAGAATTTTAGAAATTATATAAAATTACAATATATAAATAAACTGAATGAATGAACTGGAATTAAACAATTACCCAAAAATTCACCTATGATATTCGAGTTGACTAAACTAAAAAAAACAGTTTATTAAACTTAACAGCTGTGTTTGTAAATTCAACTTAATTCAACTATAATTCAACTTTAATGCAGCCAAGTAACTCAAATATCTAAGTCACTTAGCAAAACGTAACAGTTCAAGTCGACTAAACTTTTTTTAGTTGATTGAACTTAAAATTTTAAGGCGGCCAGGTAACAAATAATTTAAAGTTGACTTGACAAATTGTTTTTTACAGTGTAGGTCAGTACACTTAAAATGTAATATGGACTAGTTTTGCTGCAAAAATACTATTTGAATATAAATTCTGGATGTTCTGTGTGTCTCTGTGTGAATGAATGGCACACAGTGTTGGGGGTAACGCATTACAAGTAACGCGAGTTACAAAATTAGATTTCTTTTTTAAATAGCTAGTAAAGTAACGCATTAAATTTGCTCAACAACAAAAAAAAAAAGTTGCTGCTGATCTCTAGAAAAAGTGGTTTGCATTTTAAAGTGTTCTGAAATAATTCATTAACTAAAAGTACCACAGTGCTACAATTTTTATTTTGTGGGATGGGATTTTTTTTTGCAATTTTCCCATGACTTTCTTTCTTCTGTGTAACCTGAAAGATGATATTTTGAAAAATCTTTGTCAGTGTTAGGTTTGGACCCTGTTAAGTTCCATTGTATGGATAAAACAGTTTAAACATTTTTCAAATTATTTTCATTTGTGTTCTACAGAAGAATGTCACTGTCAGATTTGGAATGACATGAGTAAATTATAAGACTTCAATGTAAAAGACCAGATTGCACACTCCCCTGCTAAGTTCTCAGACACATTTGCATATTCATGCCATTGACTACTTGCTACTCAATAACTGTGTTTGATCAGAGGGGTGTGTAATGAAGGTTTTAAGCGTAAAAAACATAATAAGCACAAGCTTAATTAAGCTTAACCATAATATCTCTCCATTCACTGGTAACCATCAGTTCATGAAAGCCATAATGTAGCTGTCAGTGATTATCATAAGAGATGTTCTCCTTTAATAATGATGAAAGCAGTCGAAAAAAAAAACCCTGCCTTATTAGGGTGTCCAATTCTGTGTCCATATTAAAGCTAATAAAACAGCTCCTTCATTGTAATCTGTAGGAGGAACAGCAGCCAATAGAACATCAATTACCCTGCGGCGGATTCAACATCTAAGGGTATTTAAGTAAAACAGATGAGGATCGGATCACACTGCGAGCCAGATCTAATGCCGGCTCAATACAGAGAGAAAATAACACACTCTTATCTACCTTCTTGAGATGTAAATTGATTTATTAACAAGGCATCTCTTTGAAGCAAGGGAAATGGATTGATGCTAAGCAGACGTGTTTGATTTTCACTTTCATAAAGCGTGTAGATTTTCACGAGATGTAGAGCTGTATTGTAAAAACACTCTTCTTTCACACTTCTGAATGTTGCCACATTGTTTAAGACGTGAGAAAAATATTATCTTTACAAAGGTACAGCATGTCTAGCAGCGTCTGCTAGGGAGTTCTTTGGATAATCACACAGCTTATTGGAAGTTTGTATTGAAGAACAGGCTTCCTGAGAAGAGTGCCTACAACCACAATAATGCATATCATTATCTGGGTTTCCATCCAAGTTTTTTTTTTTTATGCAAATTCTGTGATATTGCATAAAAATGCTGGGAGGATATCTCAATATAATGAAACTTCATTTTATGAATCCAAAAAGCACCTTAAAGATGCTTGCTTTTTTTTTTTGATAAATTATATTTAATAAATGTTAGGTTATATAAAATAATAGGTAAGATGACATGCGTGTATACTACAATGAAAACACATTTTCTTGAAATTTTATAAATTCAAAATGCACCTTGGTGGATGATATTTTTTAATGTACACTGCCAGTCAAAAGTTTGGGATCTGTATGATTTTTGATTTATTTAAATAAATGCTCATCAAGGCTGCGTTTATTGGATCAAAAATACAGAAAAAAAATTACAATATTGTGAAATATTATTACGATGTAAAACAACGTTCTTCTATTTTAATATACATTAAAAATCTAATTTATTAAGCTGAATTGTTCAGCATCATTACTCCAGTATTCAGTGTCACATTAACCTTCAGAAATCATTTTAATATGCTGATTTATTATCAGTGCTGAAAAAACTGTTGTGTTACTTAATGTTTTTTTTGGAACCTGTGATAACTTTTTTCAGGATACTTTGATGAATAGAAAGTTAAAAAGAACAGCATTTATTTAAAATAGAAATCTTTTCTAACAATATACATTACTGTTCAAAAGTTTGGGTCAGTTAATTTGTATTCCTTTTTTTAAAAGAAATTATTACTTTCATTCAGCAAGGATGTGCTCAATTAACCCCTTAATTGTCATCTGTCCCCCTCAGTGGGACACCTACGTTTACTTCACCATTTTACAAATAAATTCTAATCTAATCATGACAAACCATATATCGTTGGAAAGGTATCCTAAATAGATATTTTACCCATTTTTGTGTTTTAAATTATGCAGGCAAAGTAATAGATTAATTTATGACAAGATTGCACCTAAAAAATACACTAAAAATATAAGTTCTGACCTTTGTCACAAAAAGACTTTCCTTGTTGCCTTTTTCATGCTTTAGAAATCATAAGAAATTATATCAGTTGAAAACTTACAATTTCAAAATTCATCCTTTTAAAATCAGACATTGCACTACCATGGAAAATGTACATCAAAATCATATTACAAAATGTTTTTGTTCAAGAACTCTAAAAATGTAAGTTTGAGTATTGCATTTTCACGTCTATGTTCAAAAATGGGAGTGACAGTTACAGGGTTAAAAAAAAAGTGCTAGCAAATACTTATATTATTAGAATTATAATATTATTATAATATTAGAAAAGATTTATATTTTGAATAAATGCTGTTCTTTTTAACTTTTTATTTATCAAAGAACCCTGAATCCTGGTAGCACACCTGTTGCCAACATTGATAATTCTAATAATAAATTAGCATATAAAATGATTTTTTACTGAAGACCAGAGTAATGGTGACTGATGAAAATTCGACTTTGCACCATGGAATTTTTTTTTTTTATGTATATTAAAATAGAAACCATTATTTTATATTGTAACACCATTTTGCAGTATTATTTCTGATCAAATAAATGCAGTCTTGAAAAGACTTAAAAAAAACATTACAAGTCTTACTGACCCCAAACTTCTGAACAGCAGTGTATGTGTTTGTTAGAAATTAAGTATTTAATAACAATTTATAAAAGACAGACTTTGATAAAAACCCATTTACTGAATGAATTCCTAGGTGTCCATTTAAAAAGTCATTAAATAATATTTCCATTTTGAGTCAAGTGATGATTTTGTTCTCCTAAACACTGGTTTATTTGCAAACAATTTTCACAGTATTATGATTTTTCGAATAAATTAGATTCCCAACTTGGATGGAAACAGCTTTTGTGGCTTTATTGCTTTATTACCCAATAAAATAAAACCTCAGCTTTCACTCTAGGTATGAGTGGGGTACAAAGTTTATTGCCGATAAACGAGGGGGAGCACGTCTGTGATGTTACGAACCACATAAAACCGAGAATTGGTCTGCAGACATGCAGATGTGGAAAGTCAGCTGATGTGCGGAGGCGTGTGTGAATAAGATCGAAAAACGCCGCCATCGAAAGACAAATGATGACATGCTTCTCAGCACGTTTGGGGCCTGAAAGTAGAACGTTTTCTCGATTTCTCTCCGTCCTGTCACTAAATGCTTACATTTCAGCTGCCATATTCTGTTGAGATGTTTATTTCTGAAGCAAAATCAGGGGGTAAAGACTCGTATGTCAAAGATTCCCTTTTCTCTGAGCCCTAAATCAACATGACGTGTGTGAAATCAGTGAAGAGGTACTCACAGTGTGTGACAGTGCTTGCCATTTATATATTTACTCTGTGCGATGCAAGCTCTCGCCCCCTCCTCTATCTCTCTGGCTCACGAACTGCTCCTCCTCTCTCCCTCTCTCTCTCTCTCTCGCCCCTGCATGCTCTCTATCTCTCCCTCCCTCTCTCTCTAACTTACTCTGCTGCCAGAATCTGCTTTGCATTCCAGTCACGTCGATCGCACCTTGAGTGATCCTGGAAGACAATTATTCATACTGAGACGAAACACATTCAGGCGGATAGCACTGCATTTGAAAAAAGATAAGCCACTTCAATTATTTAAGCGTGCTGTTCCTAAACTCACATTTACTTTGCTTATGAATTCACATTTAACCCCCCCCCCCCCCACCCCCATGTACACTTGTGAATATGAGACGAGAAACACTACTATTACATTTGCATTTCCCTGCTATTCAGAGAGATAACTCATATTGTTTTGACGTGTTATGTGCAAACAAGGCCAATCAGTGTTTCCACATTCTGAGACTGGAGGGGAAGGTGATCTAGTATTTATGAGCGGATGCGGCGTGGTATAATTGAGCGTAATGCCGCGGCGGATCCTCGCACGGTCTAATGAAGCTAACAAGGTGGGTTCCTCGACAAAGGCACCTGCCAGCCCTGCCCAGTACACCGACAGAATTGAAAGCAGCCCCTGAGGATTTCTTTTTCTCCTCCCAAGAGCATTCTCAAAATTCAATAAATAACATCTGTAGGCGATGTTGGGTGCAGACCTGGGAGGAATGCGTCATAACAGAAAAGGAGGGGGACGAGAGAGAGAGAGGAGAAGAGAATGTGTGAGAGTAGGGGAGAAAATGTGTTTGTGTGTGTGTAAGTGTGTGTGTGTGTGAGAAAGAGAGAGAGTGTGTGAGCCGGAGTGCTGGCTGAACAAAGAAACCATGACGACTGCCAGGTTGCTATGGCGACCACTGCAAGGGGGCCAAGAGAGTATAATAGCACATCAATCACTGTCCGAAAAAGAACTTCATTATCAGCTGAAAAATAATCCTTTAGGATCTGTTTAGTGTGTGATCCTCCATCCACTCACCTCAAAGCCTTGTTCTCGCGCAAACGCGGCGGCCTCCTGGAAAACAAAGCACACATGCAGCTTAATTAATGAGAGCTTAGTGTAGCAATGATATTATTTCATTTAGGATGCGTTTCAAAGCTCTGTTAGAGTATGTAGCACAGGACATACATTACGTAACCTTCAGTTGTTCTTTCAAAACCAATTTTTTGTTGTTGTCTTAATGCATCAAATTTATAAAATTAAAGAAAATCGGTTACAGACACATCTTTATACACTATTCATATCAAGACTGCAGTTCAATGAATAAGGCCAAGCACCTAAACAAGCTAATTTTTCAGCTGCATCTGAGGTGCAGATTCACACGCAGACATGTGGGGTCGCTCTCATATATTTAGTACGCAAATTATAATATAATGAATTCATATATTCTAATGTGTCACAATGTATTCAGTGTTTGTGGTATGATAAGCTAGTTGCAGTTAATGTTATTCACATCAAGAACAAGAACTATTTTAGCGACTACACTAACGGACGATAATGCACTGCAGTTTTGTCGTCTGCCTTTTTAAATGCTCCAGCGCTTTAAAGGGATAGTTCACACAAAAATGAAAATTTTCTTATTAATTACTAACCCTCATGTTAGTGAAAACCTGTAAAAATTAAGATCATTTTTAGGTAAAATCAGAGAATTTGTGCACAAAAAGTATTCTCATAGATTCATAAAATTGACCCTTCGCAAAGAGCTTGATTGACAGGCGATCTGACCAATCAGAATGCCGAATCTGCCATTTTGTCCGACAAACAAATCAGAGAGGACAGTAGGTTTACTTCGGTGGACTTAAACTTAAATTGTGTGCACTGATGTTTTTCCACAGTTAAAATTGATACGGTTCTGATGTTCATTCATGTTTATTGTGAGCTTTAAGTAAATATAAAAAGACAGTTTAGTAACTAAGGAGGACAGGTTTTTGCGAAGGGGCAATTAGGGTTGAACCACTGATGTCACATGGATTATTTTATCAATGTCCTTACTACCTTTCTGAGCCTTTTAACATAATAGTTGCGTTGCTGTCTATGCATGGGCAGAAAGCTCTCAGATTTCATCAAAAATATCTTAATTTGTGTTTTGAAGATGAACGAAAGTCTTACAGGTTTCAAACGACATGAGGGTGAGTAATTAATGATAGAATTTTTATTTTTGGGTGAACTATCCCTTTTAAGTCAGGTGGATTCTGATTAGCTGTCAGTGTTTTTACCATTCATTGCCTGAACAGAATGTTCTGAAAGGAATTTCAATGATATTGCTTCTTTTTTGACGTTACAGTTATAATTGTGGTGTAGACACACAAAATCGTTCTTGGCATCTGTGAGCCTTTACTCTGGATTGTGTGTAAATTCGCAATGATGCTTTAGTTAAAAAACTATGTTACATAAAACACCACATGACCTGAAACTCAAGCAAGATGTATGAATAAAACAGCTTTATTTCCTACAATAAAAGGCCTCTGTGAGGGTTAAAAGATTCCAATTATGTGTGCTGGGCTTCGCCCTTTGCTCAAGTGAACGGCTCTAGGGACCAGTTGTGACAACCTCGGCCTTTAGAGAGGAAGAGGGTGCTTCTTGGATGTAAGGGGCCGAGACCACCTGCAGTCTGTCTGTCTGTCACAGGCACTGCATAATAGAGCCGAGACATGTACATTAATCTATAATAGACCGTCTGACATCACTCCAAACACTCCAATCTGGCATTTAGCTGTTTGTATTTGGTTCCAGTCAGAAGATTTTCCCTTTTCCGGGTCACAGAGCTGCAGCTACACCCATGTTTGTGTTCACCGCACAGAGGTCAAACACTCCAAGGTTAATCTTTGCACCATAAAGTTGGGGAAAAACTCCAGTCCCCATGGAGATAACCCACCACTAGGTTTCATGACACCAATTACAGCTCAACGATCTGATAATGCAGCCATCCAGCAGCCAAGGTGAGCCACTCTTTTATTAAGAGTGATTAAGCAGCATTATTTCAAGATTAGCTCCAGGAATTAGAGTTAATGCAACCCCACTGGAAAACTGTAATAGACCCTCTTCACTAGGCAAGACTATGGAAATGTCGGACTTGTAATAAATCTACACTTTAAAAGTCACTCTATTAGCACAACAGACTAACCAGAACCATATCCAAGGCTTTGTGTTTCATAATTAGAAAGAGGATACAGAGACATGTGAAATGAGAGAAGCCAGTCTCATCATGTTCTGTAAGCAGATAAAGGATTAAATGCATGTTAAGGCTGTGATCACACAATACTTTGTTCCACTGACTTCCATTCATATGTACAGTTGAGGTCAAAAGTTTACATCCCCTTGATTCTTAATACTGTGTTCTTACCTGAATGATCCACAGCTGTTTATTTGTTTAGTGATAGTTGTTCATAAGTCCTTTGTTTGTCCTGAACAGTTAAATTGTTGTTCTTCAAAAAAAAACATCTCCATTCTGTTCAAAAGTTTACACACAGCTCTTAATGCATTGTTTTTCCTTCTGAAGCATCAGTGAGTGTTTGAACCTTCTGTAATAGTTGCATATGAGTCCCTCAGTTGTCCTCAGTGTGAAAAGATGAATCTCAAAATCATACAGTCATTGTTGGAAAGTTCAAATGCACAAAAATGCTGGAAAAGCAAAATCATTTGTGGGACCTGAAGGATGTTTCGGAAGAGCAGCAGACAGTTTAAATGTTCAGGACAAACAAGTGACTCATGAACAATTATCACAACACACATTCAAACTTCATGATAACTTTTAAACCTACAGATTCCTGGTGAAAAACTATATTGCCTTTAATTCGGCAGACAAATTCCCACCAATTAGAAAACTGTATATAAACTGTATATTATTTTTTTTAAAGACCCTTATTCTTCTGCTGGGATCGTGTAGAGCCCTTTGAAGCTACATTAAAACTTCAGTTTGAGACCTTCAACCCACTGGCTCCCACTGAAGTCCACTATATGGATAAAAAAATGAAATGCTTTCCTCAAAAACCTTAATTTCTTTTCAAATAAAGAAAGAAAGACATGAACTTCTTGGGATGACAAGGGGGGTGAATAAATTATTAGGATTTTTTTTATTCTGGAAGTTAACTAATATATATTTTTTTAATTCTTAGGGGAAAAATGAATTGGAAAAACATTTCCCAAAACTAAGGCAGCTAAAAAAAAGTGGGCATGCAATACTGGACTTCAATGGCCGAGCCAGAAATTGTCATGTCAGGCAACTGAAATAAATGAGCTGAAATGTTTTGAAGGCACCACAGAGCCACAGTGTTTACACTGTTCATGAATTAAACCTACAAAATGCTAACTTGTTGTGTCTACAAATTAAACTTGTGAAGTACTGTGTACTGGATATGTTTTAACGTGTATAGAGAACCCTTATACTCAACAGTTTCGGGAATGGCACAAAAATAGATGATGAAAGATGATGGACGGAGAAGAATAAAGGTGGCATAGAGGAGGTGAGGAGTGTCAGGGTGAGTGCACACTGACATCTGGTCTGGGTTAGAAATGTGGCCCTGACAGAGCGGGCCGGGGAGCTTGCGAGGGCCAACCTCACTGGTTATTTACTTCAGCGCCCACTTTCATTGCCATCCTGTGCAGTTATTCATGTTGTGATGAAGCTCAAAGCAGAAAATGAAGAGTATTTCTCTTTGTAAATCAGGCCAGTGGGTTAGCCATGCCAGCTGCAAGAAGGAAGGAAGGGACCTAAAAAGACAGTTCAACAAAACGCACAGCCTGCGGGACGGGCTGAGCTCTGAAATCATCAGCTAGCTAAATGAAGAAGAAAATAACAGCAGCAAAAACATACACACACACAAAAATGAGAACCAACTTGACCACATGGTCATAAGATGTTATTTTTCCCACATTGTTTTTGCGCTGGTGACATAAACACTGGTGAACCCAGACAGAAAGAAAAACAAAGATGCAACTGTTGGTTACTCACAGGCCAATCACAGTGCAATTTCATTACGCTGTCTCAAACGTCCCACATAATCCTGCATGAGGCAGGACTGTATGGCCACAGGGCTGTGACTGTACCAGGGGCAGTGCTGTCTGAGGGGGCCGGCAGATGGTTATTGATACAGTAATCTGGGCAGGGGAAGGGGAAGATTAGAGAGAAGAAAGCCAGCACTGCTGAGGTGTTAAAGGTACTCCCCTGAGAATGCAGCAGGCCAACTGGAGCGTGACGCGCCACCAACAACAAACCAATAGAGAGAGACAGACAGAGAGACGGACGGAGTAAGAGAGACGCTGAGAGAGAGCGACAAACAAGCCACAGAAGACAGGCCCTTTTGGTGGAAATTTATCTAAAGCCACTAATCCTATACTTACCACCACCAGATGCAATTACTGCTAAAGAGCTGGGAGTAAGCGAAGCCTGTCCTAGACACCACTTCCATTACTGATGACATGTCGCCCAGATATAGCCGCAAACAAAGCTTAAAATTACATCAGGAAATAGCTGATCGGCAGCGAATGACACAGCATAGTGGTTAGAACGCTAGGCTACAAACCCAAAGGTCACAGACTGAGGCTGAAAGAGTAAAAGGAGTGACACATGAAGTTACTGAAACCACCACTGCGACCTGGAGAAAGACACTTTTGAAAACTATTGAAAAAGGAAGTTAGGGCAAAGGATTAAAGGGATAGTTCACCCAAAAATTATATTCACCTCATAATTTACTCTCCCTCAAGCCATCCAAGCTGTATATGACTTTCTTTTTCAGACGAATCAGAGTTATATTAAAAAATGTCCTGACTCTTCCAAGCTTTATACTGTCAGTGGATGGATGCTGAGACTTTGAAGCCCAAAAAAAGTGCATCCATCCATCATAAACAGTGCTCCACATGGCTCAGAAGAGTTAATAATACTTGTTGTACTCATGTTCGCGTGTGCGAGAGAGGGAGATTACGGTTTATAAAATTTTAAATATGCATATTTTTCTTACACAAACACATCGATTTACTTAAGAAGGCCTTTATTAAGCCCCCAGAGTACTTTTTATGATGGATGGATGCACTTGAATGCCTTCAAAATCTCAACAGCCGTTAACTGCTATTATAAAGTTTGGAACAGCCAGGACATTCTTATATTTTACATAAACGCATTAATTCACTTCAGAAGGCCTTTATTAACCCCCCTGGTTATGATGGATGGATGCACTTTTTTTGGGCTTCAAAATCTCAACAGCCATTTACTGCCATTATAAAGCTTGGGACATTTTTTACTATAACTAATTGTATTTATCTGAAAGAAGACACCTAGGATGGTGTGAGGGTGAGTAAATCATGGGGTAATTTTTATTTTTGGGGGAACGATCGCTTTAAAAGGCAAGGTATCACTGACTCTAAAAACCATTTACAAGGCATTTTATTATACGACACTGCATTCAAGAAATAAAAAAAAATCCAAAAATCCATTCTCAAAGCTAATAGATACAAACATTTCCATAATGAAAAAAACATTATACGCTGCTAAACAATACAATTTTGCAGCCGTGTGAAAATGTAGCCAGGGCAAACAAAAATTAACTACTGGCTTCACCAGGTCTGCAGAAAAAAAAATCCTTATTATTGAGTACTGCACTCTGTATCACTGTCACACTTGGGTTTATGATGCTTCATTTTAGATACCACAGAGATCTGAGAGGTTGAGAAATGCTACGGGCATGTTCTGTAATTCGGCGTGAGATGTGTTCTGGTATCCCGGACGTGAGCGTGTGTTGATGCTGTTTAGAGAGTGTGGGATGATGGATGTTGATGTGGCTGCAGATGGCGGGCGTCCAGGTGGACTGCAGACTGCAGAGGCAGTGCGGGGGGGTGGGTTTTTTTTACTGGGCCTGCTTTTCCTGCGGCTCACCTCTGCTAACTGCTCCACTCCCGCTGGCATAAGTACAACAAGCATGTGACAATTCAGAGGAAAATGAAAATATCCACAGGGTACATCATAAAAAAAAAAAACATACTGCAGCCATGATAACAAGATAATCAAAACACCCCATTTGCATATACAGTGCCCTGATCTTAATAGTACTGTATTTTAATTGAATTTAATTGTATTTTATGAAATGTAATTTATTCCTGTAATGCAAAGCTGAATTTTCACCAACCATTAGTTCTTCAGTTCACATAATCATTCAGAAATCATTCTAATATGCCGATTTAGGGCTTAATTATTAAAAAACAGTTTTGCTTTTTAATATTTTGGAAAATGTGGAACGTTTCTTTAATTTATTAGAAATAAACTTTTGTAAAATTATGAATGCCTTTTGCACTTTTGGGCAATTTAAAGTGTCCTTGCTGAATAAATATAAGAATTTTATATTTTACTTTGAATGATAGTTTATCACAGTTTCCACAAAAATATTAAGCAGCAAAACTTTTTTCAACATTGATAAGAAGAAGAAATATTTCGTCAGCACCAAATCAGTATATTAGAATGATTTCTTTAGGATCATGTGACACTGAAGGCTGGAGTAATGATTGCCAGAACATAAATTACATTTTAACATATATTAACGGAGTAAAGAGTTATTTTAAATTGTAGTTTCTATAGCTATTTTACAATATTACGTTGATTTTCATCAAATAAATGCAGCATAAGAAACTTCTTTCAAAAACACAAAACATCTTTTGAAAGTAGTATATTGTAATGAAAAAATATTCTGACATTTCAAGGGTCCAAATATGATTTGGGTCACTATACTGCATATGGATAGTGAGGAGAGTGTTCAAGAAAAAAAAAAAGAAAAAAAAAAAAATGCTGTCATTTTGGGATGTTAATTTAACTTTCTTCTTTCTGGCAAGTGGAGAGCTTAAAAAGGTGTCTCTTGCTCTTGATCTGCTCTCTGCCTTTTGATTCAGCTTGCAAGCTGAGAAAGCTCTGCCTGAGCTCTCTGCTGAGCACTTCAAACATGTCTTTGTTAAACAATGCATGAGAAGCAATGACTAGCTGTAATGATATCATTACCAGAATCATGAGTGCTGACTGCTATCTCTCCTGGCCTGTATGGCATGGCCTGTTAGAGAGGTGGAGAAACAACAACAACAAAAAAAAACCAAAACACCTCCGCCCCTGGGCACATGACATGTCCCTCAATGACAGCCTTATTAGCGCAATCCGAGTACGTTCCGATCACTTTCAAAGCCTGCCATTGTCCGCACTTCATCGCAGGAATGCAAGTTAGCACATAAACAAGGTTGTGGGATTCTGACAGTAGCTCAAGCTTTGTATGATTAATACAGGCTAACGGTAAATATAGAGACCATACACACACACACACACACACACACACATTCATAAGCAGGGCCATAGAGTTACAGACTAGTCTGACACACAAATACAGATGAAGAATGACATGCTACTCAAGATGAGTCAACAGTGCTTGTTCGATGTAGTAATCCTCAGGGGAACAACCACAAACAGGACAACAAAACCTACTTGAGGAGCTGAAACAGCTCCAAAACATTACATTCCTTGCTAAATTCAGACAGGTTACATCATAAATCATTGCTATTCTTACATCATGACTATTACTTAATACCTAGTCATTAAAAAGCAAGGAACTTCCTTTATTTTTGTTGAAACTGTTGACAGTGAACACTGTTTTTACTTCTATAAGCTTTTAAAATGAATTTTGTGTGTGTGTGACCATTTTAAAATCTATTCAAATTCTACCAACAGTCTTAAGGATAAACAAAATAAATAAAATTAAAACATTTTTCTGTATTTTGTCTGGACACCTTGCTCTTTTTTATTTATTTTTAATTTTTTTACATTTAATTTTTTAAGCAATAAGCTGCAAGTTACAGTGGTTTTACCATGTTTAAGCTGGTAAGCACGCCTAAAAAAATTTTAGTAAGCAACTTAAGGTTATATATATATATATATATATATATACATATATATACATTTATATTATTATTATTATTATTATTATTATATAATAAAATAGCATTTATTACTACCACAACTAATAATACAGATTATATATACTACCAGTCAAAAGTTTTTGAAATTGTAATAATTTTTTTTAAAGAAAACTCTCTTCTGCTCACCAAGCCTGAATTTATTTGATCCAAAGTACAGCAAAAACATTAACATTTTGAAATATTTTTCACAAGAATGTGTTCACAAGATAAATTGTCAGCATCATTACTCCAGTCTTCAGTGTCACATGATCCTTCAGAAATAATTTTAATATGCTGATTTGCTGTTCAAGAAACACATTATATTATTATTATTATTATTATTATTATTATTATCATCATCATCATTTTTTTTTGAAGGAAATGATAGAAATCAATACTTTTATTTAGCAAGGATGCTATAAGTTGATCAAAAGTGATGATAAGCATATTTATGTTACAAAATATTTCTATTTCAGATAAATGCTGTTCTTTTCTGACCTTTCTATTCAACCAAAAAAAAAAAAGGAAAAAAATTCTACTCAGCTTTCAACATAATAATTATAAATGTTTTTGAGCACCAAATGAGAATATTAGAATGATTTCAGAAGGATCATGTGACTGGAGTAATGGAGTAATGGAGTACTTGAAATCACAGGAATAAATTACTTATTAAAATATATTCTAATAGAAAGCATTTATTTTAAATAGTAAAAATTTCAAAATTTACTTTAGATCAAATAAATGCAGGCTTGTTGAACAGAAGAGACTTCTTAAAAAGACTTCTTACTGTTCAAAAACTTTTAGTAGTATACATACAAACATATACAGCAACAACAACAAATAAATAAAGACATTACTTAAGTATCAACATCATTTTTATAATTATTGATGATAATAGAAGCATTAACACTTTACAATAAGGTTCATTAGCTAACATTAGTTAACTACATTAGTAAACTAAGAATGAACAATACTTTTATAGCATTTATTAAATTTCAGCATTCACTAATGCGTTATTAAAATCACAAGTTATGTTTGTTAACATTAGTTAACGCACTATGAACAAACAACAAATGACTTTTTATTAACATTAACAAAGATGAATAAATGGCGTAATAAATGTATTGTTCATCGTTCATGTTAGTTAATACATTAACTACTGTTAACAAATGACACCTTATTGTAAAGTTTTACTCTTTAAACAAGTATAATACTTTGCACATCAAAACTGAATAAATATTTTACAAAAACGACTTTACAAGAGCTTAAATCATGACTCATCCAGTCAAATTTAGAATAACTACCCTTTTTATAAATCAGCTTTTAACGGCCTTGTGTAATGGTGTCAGTTGAACTAAATGATGTACGATAATTGTTAAGTCACTAATGAGAGGTACTTCACTGCAGACAACATAAGTACCCCATACAGGAGAAAATCAATATGAGACATACATCCACAGATATATGTGTATGTGTGTGTGTCTCTCTGTGTGGCAGAAATGACCGTGAAACCCTTCTGTTAACCAAAATGACTGATGTGTGGGGCGTCAGAGCGGGTTGGTGTTAAACTTTCCCAAATCATCCTGGCAACAACCAGCTGACATCCTACACTCAACTCCACAGTGACAGAAATACACTGGGCTCGGTGGCAGCTATTGATCGGCCCTCAACACAATACCGTCTCTTCCATCCATCATCACTCTGCGTCTCTAAAGAGAGCCAGGCGCCTCTGCCGCCGTACCTATTACAGGCAGCGCCGGCCCGGGTTCACTCTCACCCTCAAATCTGTGTTATGGAACTCCCCATCAAGCTGAAAATGGTCTCTGTGGCTCAATGTGAGGGATATTCTGGGGAAAGCCTCCTGAGTCCTCCGATTATAGTTGTTAGCTGAACTTCCCTATTGTGACCCTTTTTGATCCAGCAGCGACACACACAAGCCTACAACTATCATCCCTGAGATATAAAAACGCACTACCATGGACTATAAATCTACAGAAGTATTTGTTTTTGTGTAAAGGGAACACACTAAACAGTCATTTACGGGGCTTTTTCTGTATAACAATAATAATAAACAGCAATACTCTAAAATATTATTATGTAATATTATAAAATAACTTATTACAACATCAGTACAACCACCACCATCATCAATCAAAAAACTTATGATTCCAGTGATGTGGAAAACACAGACAGAATCGCAGAATCCAGTCCAAACGAAAAAAAAAAAAAGGATTTTACTGTATAACGTGAGATGCCACCAAATTTGCCCAATTTTAGTAAACATGTGAATCTCTGTGTGAATACATTTTTGTTTTCTACACACATACTTAGGCGTGTGGCGCTTGCGGTGTTTTCAATATATAATTTTATGAACACAAAAATATCTAAAACTGTTTTGAGAGTCACTTCATGAGCATTGTTTCTTTTGAGAAAAACTATAGTCATATATACAAACAGAAACTTAAAGGTCTTCAGAGCAACCCATCAAAATAAGAGTTCGGTTTAACTTAAAGAAACTGTAACAGAAACTTAAACTTACTTAATGTAATAATAGTACTGCTACTAATAATACAATTATTATTAATTATTATTACAATTTATTCAAGGAATATTTACCAGACAAATTATATACCAGAATGTATTTACCAGAAAAATGTAAATGACACACTATTTTTGAAAAACAAAACAAAACATTTAAAAATTAAAAATAAATAAATAAATAAATAAATTATTAATAATAATAATAATAATAATAATAATAATAATAATAATAATAAATTAATTCTTTATAAAAATCAATTAATTAGGCATGCTTTTGATTTCATAGGGTCTTAATGTAATTTTTGTTCAACTTTTAAAAAATTGCTGTGTAAATTTCATGATTTAAATTAAGCTATGATTATTATTTTTCAATTTGACCATAAAAAAAAAACAGAATGCAGAAAAATGTAAACAAACCGAATTTGAAAAAAATAAAATAAAACTGATTTCATAGGTCCATACAAAGTACTACAGTTTATACATTATAACAGTAAATTATAACAGTCATTTATTTTTATACATAATTTAAACATATAAGATACTTAATGAATTTTCATGACCTTTCCAGTATTTTTTGGTTACTGTAAGATAAAAAAAAAATTAATAAAAAAATATTCCAATTCCCTAATAAATCATTATTAAAAAAAACAGATCCTTATTATTTTTTATTGTTATAAAATAATAAAATAAAATAAATCCATCACAGTTCCATTATTTTTAACAATATATTAACTTTAAAACTTTCTTAGGATTGGAAATAATATTATTATATTATAACATTACTACTCATATTACTAATTACCACTAATAACATGAATATTAATAACAGTAATATAATCATTTTTAATTGCTTG
The DNA here is from genome assembly GCA_033026305.1 of Cirrhinus molitorella. NCBI lineage: Eukaryota > Metazoa > Chordata > Actinopteri > Cypriniformes > Cyprinidae > Cirrhinus > Cirrhinus molitorella. The sequence goes on from CM065126.1 coordinate 25,713,874, forward strand.
TTTTTTCACATTTTTTTAATGCAGCAATTAATGGCATCTCATGTTTTTAAAATGGAACGCAGGAGACACTAAATTGTAATGGTCTGGGGATCCCCTGCTGAAGATGTTTAATTATTATTATTTGCTAAACTGTTTTAAATGTCTTTTTGGTCATTTTAGACAGAAATTGAAAGAAAATGACACATATATACAGCAAGATAATACAAATATAGCCTATCACTTACTCTTAAATGTAATTACATCAGCAGATTCGGCACATTCGCGAAAGAAATGCGCTTTCGATTTCAGTAACAGTACGGCCTGACAGCGGTGAAAATACAAAAAAAAAAAAAAAATAAACATTATGAATCGTATTAACATTAAATCATCCTTTTAAACCTCAAAATTTCAGCAGGATGTGCCTCCCTTGCCTCCCATGACAATACGGTTTTGCAGGAACAAAAAGAGAAACAACAACTTTGGTACTGTTTTGTTAGCGTCTCTTGCTCCCTGAGAGCAAATCACTTGTCCTAGCACTCCTAACTGTCTCTTGTCTTGCAGGTCATTGTATAGGGGTCGAGAGCAGACAGACGGATGTAATTGAGTGCAGTGAGTGATGCAGTAAAGCACTCGTGTAGAGTGTGCATCGCGTGAGTCTCCCTGACAGCATCCAGCTCCAGCATTGTTTTAATTACCTCACCTTGCATCTCTTTCTCTCTCTCTCTGCCTGTCCCTCTTTCCTTCTGCTCTGAATTCAGACAGCTGCTTTTTTGCTAACCATGTAAAACATCGCCAAATGTCTCAGGATACTTCTAAGCATCTCAGAGGGGGCCTGCCACGGCTCAGAGCTCTGGAAATGTCCGTGTTTGATTGTCAACAAGATTTTTAGAACTTGACATCTGTCTCTCAATATTTGTGTGTGCGTGCGTGTGTGCGTGCAGCTGTCTAAATCAGCTGGGAGATGGGGGCCCAATGTCAGGCATATCCCTCATCGCCTCAGGCTTCCTGCATGAACTGTCCGTCACCTACACGCAATCAGCGGGGGAGGACACACACTCCAGCACAAGAAAATATCACTGTGGATATGCAAACATGCACGTATCCTTCCACAAAGAAAGCACAGTGGTTACTTTCAATGGATGAGTCGAGATGTAGAGCACCAGACAGAGTCATAATTAGGCCCAGACGGATTCTGGACCATTTCTGCATTTTCTGCCCTGATTATGGAAGAAAATCTGTGGGATAGATTTACATAATTTACTTAAATATGGTAAAAGGTGTTAAATGGACCTGAGAGCACAGCAGTTTTATTAGTAGTATAATCACATTAGCTAAAATATTGACTCAAAAATATATATATTTTTTGCAGAATTCTGCTAACACGTGAGCCTTGACCACAAAACCAGTCATAAGGGTCAAATTTTCTAAATTGGATAAAAAAAAATCAGATGATTTAATCTGCTGACTAAATAAGATGTCCATTGATGTATGGTTTTGTTAGGATAGGACAATATTTGGCCGAGATACAACTATTTGAAAATCTGGAATCTAAAAGTTCAAAACTATCTAAATATTGAGAAAATCACTTTTAAAGTTGTCCAAACGAACTTCCTAGCAATGCATATTACTAATCAAAAATTACAAAATTTAATATCCTAATGACTTTTAGCATTAAAGAAAAATCTATAATTCTGACCCGTACAATGTATTTTTGGCTATTGCTACAAATATACCTGTGCTACTTAAGACTGCTTTTGTGGTTCAGGGTCACATATAATGAATGCAACAGTGCAATAAACAAGATAAAATGTGGGAAGATGTCTATTTTTGCTAAGAGGAGAGAAGTTTGTGAACAAACTTTGATGTTGGCCTGAGAAAGGCAACATGGGCAGCCTTGAGGCGAAACAGCCAGATAATACATCTGCTCAATATTTTTGAGCTGGCCCCGGCACAAAAAAAGTCCAATCGTTATTGTTTTTGAAAACTTTTTCTATACACCCTTGTTATTTTGTATTGTAATGAAGAAGCTTATGTCAACAAAATTGTCAATACATTTGCTATATTCTTGCTATACACTTCCAGGACTCTGAAGTGGTTAAGATTGTGGCTGACACACCTCACCCTGGACACAAATTTTTTTTCATCTGCTAGAAGGCTGCGATCCATCAGGACCAGGACCTCACGTCACAAAAACAGTTTCTTTCCATCTGCAACTGCTCTTATCAACAATACACAAAACTCATCAGGGATTTCTATTTATGCCCATGGACATTAAAGGATAATAAAAGAAAACACACCTCAGTTTGTAAGCACTTGCACTGGCCCTTCCAGGCACATCTTGTTCAGAAATTGTCCAGAAAAAAGAAAGTTTAGTTTAATTATAAACATTTGCACTGTCCCACTTTAAATATTCTGCACAAATGTGGAGTTAATATTTAAACCGAGATGTTTAAATTTTCTGTTTTCTTTTTGTAAGCACCAATTTACCAAGACAAATTCCTCGTACATGGATACCTACAGTACTTGGCAATAAATGACATTCTGATATTTCAGATACAGATGTAGACACATTACAAGCAAATAACAAGCTATAGCACAAAAAAGCAAGTTTGTAATGTTCATTTGCAAAAACTCTCGTTTTTGATAAATGAACATAAAAGACATCAGCTGGTAAAACGAATCCAATATAATTATCCACATAAAGGACTGTTTTCGATTATTAATGATTATATTTGCTAAGCTAGCATGCATTTTAAAATAAAATAAAATAAAAAAGTAAAATAATAAAACACTGCTAAAGAAAGAAAGAAAGAAAGAAAATTTAGGCATCTCAAAATTAAAATGTACAGTGTGAAAAATGGATATTTATTTTGAGATTTGCTAAAGATTACATTTAACAATGTTCATAAATTATTTGTATTTTTAAAGATTAACTTTAAGAAAAAGTGTGATGTTTGCACAAGTGATTGAAATGTAAATTAGCATGAGAATGTGTATGGACAGTTAAACATCCAATATTGGTTGATATCGTTAAAACAAACAAAGAAGAAAAGTAAAAAACTGTAGTACAAAAAGGTACTAACACATCCTGCAACTGTAAAAACAGTCTGACTGACATGAGGAGTAATACAAACTTCCCTACTGTTTTCTATTGACTGAATATCAGTGATCTTAAAACGCAGCTCAGCCAATCAAATTGGAGGACTGGTGCTAACTGGTTTATAAGAATGATTAACATGCCACACACAGGCAAACAAGGAGGCTTCTGATGCAAAGTCCAAGATGATTTGTTCTGGGGCATGTCAAAAGCCTCCAATTTCCTTGTCTGTCTTTTGAGACATGAATAACATTATTTAAAAGTCAGCGTTAGGCAGAAGGCCTTTGGGTAGATCTTGACAATGAGTCAACTCTTCCAAGTTCTTGTCTTCCTCCTCCGTCCCTCCCTCGATTCTCCTTCTCTCTCTCTCTCTCTCTCTCTCTCTCTCTCTCTCTCTCTCTCCCATAAGCAGCAGCGGAGCGATTTCAATCATTTCGTAACCTCCCAGCAATCATGGCTTTAACTCCCCTGTTATTTAAAACAATCTGAGCTCTGAGCGCGAGTTAATCACTGCTTATACAACATCAGTCAGGGTTATTCATTCTGTTCCAATTAATCATGCCATTTATCTACATTGTCTGAGCCTTCTGCTCAACAAATTCATCTGTAATGACACAGACAATTCACATTGTTGAATTTTATCATGTATGTGGCAAACGGCGGGCAAATTGCTCGAGATTGCGTACGCGCTTGTGTACGCGCCGCTGTGTGTGTCGATTTCGGCGAGCATAAATTCAGCGCCATCTGGTTTTGGCTCTTTACTGCACGGCTCTCTCACTTAATTAACTGGAGGCCATTACATTTCCTGAAATGTTTCACTTTCTCTGGTTCATGTCATGCAGGCAGGCAGGAGGGGAGCAGGGAAGGACTCAATTAGACCAACGCCGCTCCCTGGATATTACACACTTGGTGTGTGCCAGTTAAGGGGGCGTGAGGCTGGTGCAGGGCCTGGACGTCTCTCGCTGCGCCTACCCTGTCAGCACAGATAAAGGCCTGCCTGTCTGCGTTAGATCCCGCCCACACACACGCATTCAGACAAGCTCCAGCTGCCAAAACACTTCATACCAACCAGCAGAGAGCTAGGCATACATAAAGACTAACACGCACTAATACTGCCCAACAAAGCCTGCAGCTACTCGCCACATATACACTATTTAATTAGCCCCAGAAAAAGCTAAATTGTGCCTGTCAGTTTAACAGGAACTACAGCAGCTCTATAAATAGTTTGGGTTAAGAGAATCTCAATCTGACCAGCATCAGTGTTTAATTTCCCGGCTGGGCTGTTTGACAGTATACAGTATAACGCAACACTAGAAATCGGTCAAGATTTATATTGCAGCAGACGTTTATGCGGCTATCAGTGGGCTGGACTGCTTTATGTCATTTATACACGATAGAAACAAAGAAACGTGAAAATACAGTGCCAAATGTGTCTCAAAATGAGGAAGAACTTCACACTGTTAACATAAATTCAAATAGTGTGTTCTCACTGATCACAGTGTCTATTTAAAAAGTGTTTCCAACGTGACATCCAATCAGAATTCAGAGATCCGTCACATGACTTCACTTTGCACAGTTGGTGTGTGGAGACTATTTTTGTGCCATCAGTTTTTAACTCAAGAGCTAGATAGCATGTCAGTTATTGTTACTATTGCTATTTTAATTTCTGATCAAGTTCTAAATAAATGGAAAATAATAAATTACCTTTCATTCACTGCCATTCAAATTTTTCAGCAGCACTTTATATTAGGTGGCCTTAAAGGAGTATTTCACTTGTCATCCAAGATGTTCATGTCTGTCTTTCTTCAGTCATAAAGAAATCATGTTTTTTGAGGAAAACATTTCAGGATTTTTCTCTCATATAGTAGACTTCTATGGTGCCCCCAGGCTTGAACTTCCAAAATGCAGTTCAAATGCAACTTCAAAGGGCTCTAAACAATCCCGGCAGAGGAAGAAGGGTCTTATCTGGCGAAACGATTGGTTATTTTCTAAAACAAATTGACAATTTATATTCTTTTTAACCTCAAATGCTCATCTTGTCTAGCTCTGTGATGCGCATTAGGTTTGTTGAAAAACTCCCATCTCATTTTCTCCACCTTCAAAATCGTCCTACGTCGCTGTTTTACCTTTTTTTGTTAAGGCCGTTTGAGTTTCTTTGCATGTTCACTTTTTAAACACTGGGTCAGTACTTCTGGAGCGATGTAGGATGATTTTGAAGTTGGAGATGGGAGTTTTTTGACACATCCTAGTCTTGAACCAGAATACAGTACACACACATAGCTAGACAAGATGAGCATTTCAGGTTAAAAAGTATATAAACTCACATTTTTTTTTTAAATAACCAATTGTTTCACTAGGTAAGACCCTTCTTCCTCAGCTGGGATTGTTTAGAGCCCTTTGAAGCTGAATTTAAACTGCATTTTGGAAGCTCAAGCTCGCATGCACCATTGAAGTCCACTATATGGAGAGAAATCCTGAAATGTTTTCCTCAAAAAAAAAAAACTATTTCTTTACGACTGAAGAAAAGAAAAGATATGAACATCTTGGATGACAAGGGGTGAGTAAATTATCTGTACATTTTTGTTCTGGAAGTGAACTTCTCCTTTAACTACTATGCACTTACATTTAAATTAATCATTTGATACGATGCACTTATTGTGTACATCCAAGTTTTTAAATTGTACTTACATTTTTAAAAAAATGCCTGCATGTAATTACTTATGTAATTAACATCTGTAATTACATTTATAATTACACTGTTGACCCATCACTTACACCTTAACCCACAATTAAACCTACCCATACCACCAAACCTACACAGTAAAAAAAAGAAGTAGTAGTTTTAACTTCAAAAGTAAGTGTTTGTTTACTCAACTCAAATATCTATGTTTTCAGGTAGTTAACTTAACATTCCATGTTGAGTAAAACAGCATTTTTTTTTTTTTTTTTTACAGTGTCCCTAACCTTACCAGTATCCCACCTCAATAGCAGAAAAGTGTTTTGAAATACAATATGAACACAATAAGTACATACATACTTTTGATGCAAGTACATAATAGTTAAGGCCACCTAATATAGTCTCATAAAAAGCTTTTATTTGATAAAAAAAACAACAACAGTAAAACAGTGACAAAAACATTTATTTTTATAGTGAAATATTATAATTTAAAACAATTGTTTTCTACTTGAATATATGTTAAAATGTAATTTATTCTTGTGATGCTAAACTGAATTTTCAGCATCATTACTCCAGTTTTCAGTATCACATCATCCTTCAGAAATCATTCTAATATGATTTGGTGCTCCATAAACACTACAAATTATTCATGTTGAAAACAGTCTTGCTGCTTAATATATATTTTTTAAATAACAGTAGTCACTTTATCTTTACTTTCAAATCTTTTTAAGTTCTAATCTTGCTAATAAAAATCCTATTGAATAATATTGTATTGGTGGTGTGGGAAAAAAAACAACCATGCAAAATATATATATATATATATATATATATATATATATATATATATGAAGTGCTGAAAAGATATTTAGCTATAGAAGTAAAGCTTTAACTTGTTAGGTCTGATTCTCAGCACAAGTCAAACACCTTTACCCTACACTGCCAGTCTGTAGCACGTCCCCCACCGCCTGTACAGAACAGAGCATGGCCCTGAGACCACAATGACTCAGAACATTACTCCAGTGTCTGTGTCTCAAACGCTGAGGTAAGAGGCTGTTTATGGCCTAGACTGCAGGCGGTCTGAGTGGTGTTACTCTCACAATGAGTACAGACAGTGCTGGATGTCAATGCATTTGAACTGAGATGACTATTCTGTTTGTATAAACAGTACAAAAATATAACTTTTGCAATATATTTTGGCAATTTCTGGCTCCTTCTCTATTCAAACCTATCATGTAAACTGTTGCAGTGAAACTGACCACATTAAATTCACAGCAAGAACGAAACGACAGATAAGTGTTACATGATGAGATGGGCTGATAAGAGCAAAGTACATACACTTCAACGCCATGTGTGTCAACATAAACATACTCACCGTCTCGTTGCCAAAAAGGATGTCCACATAGGGCATAACCTTCATCAGGGCCTCCTTGAAGAACTCACAGATGAATGGAGCTGACAGATTTAAGCAGAAGATCTTGTTGTTTTCAGAAGCGTGTTTGGCTACCTTCAGGATCGACTCCAAGGATACGGTGAGGAAGAAGCCCTTCAGAAAAATACAAAAATGATAGTCAAAACTTGCACAGTTTTTGAGACTGGATAGTTTATCATCTGGTTGGAGTTATTTTCTTAACATTAATTCATTTAAACCCACATACGATTAGAGAGTTTAAAGCTTCTATATCAGTAAATCTCAACATTGCGACACAACAAGAAAGAAAAAGAAAATACATGTTCCTCCTCCAAGTGGAGTAAACATGGCTAAGCTTTATATAATGGAGAGTATGATGAGGCACAAATAGGATTAAGGTTTTAGAAGATGAGAATGAATGATGACAAATAGAGTCCATAATTGCGCCGGTGCTTCCATCAGAGAGCAGGGAGAGTTCACAGAGACAATCCAATACAACAAAGGGCACCTTGGCCCACCTCCTCATACAGGGACAACTGCAAGGTCACACGGCTCTCTGAGGAGCACTTACACATCTCGTTTATGCCTATGCTGAGGGCTCTCTCTGTGCATACAGAACAAAAACATGAACATTTGTTCGTGTACAAACTCGAGAAGCCAAAGATTTTTGTTAAAGGTAAATTAAAAGACTTCTAAAAATTATACTAGGAGAAAACAAATGGTTTTGATTACAAGTAAATTAAAGTGTTTTTACATATATATTCTTTTAAATTATAAGAAAACAATATATAAAATAACATATTGGGACAGTGTCCTGGTATTGTAATATAATATAGGGCTGGGTTGAGACACAAATTTCACGATTTGATTTGGTTCTTGTGGCACACTCCTTTAATTTTCCTCTTTTTTTTGGGGCTTAGAAAAAAGTCAGTGAAGCGGATGTCAAAACACTAGTATTCATTTTTGAAAAAGTTTCTTGCGATTGAAGAATAGATAGTTTCGTAAAAATGAAAATCATTTAAAATGAAGAAATCTACCCATCCCTAATATAATGGTGTCAGATGTCAATACACTGATATTTCGATACATATATACAACAGAGTCACATGTTTATATCAAAATTAGAATTACGTTATATTTGTAAGCCATCTAAAAACCCAAGTGTATTTTCCCAAGTGTATAATGCTTCAAGAGAGGCAATCTGAAGACATGAAGTGATTTTCCCCTTGCTTGCATAGCATGGCCTAAGAGAGCCCTGTGTGATGGCTGCTCTCCAGCCTTTGTTCCAGAAGGACAGGAGTGAGTAAAAAAAAAACAAAAAAAAAAAAACATGCTTGCATCTGATGAAGTGGAAAACAAAGGTCTTGTCTGGACTCTTCTTACCGAGAAACAAGAGAGGCTCCTCAGTTCATTGTGTGAATGAATACAGAGCTGGTAAGGAAACACCTTCACGTTTAAACCTGAAACCCTACGCTGGGCCTGTTCCTTCGATACAGTTCATCTTGCACTAAGAGAATAATTCAGAGATACAGTGCAGGTGAGATTAAGGGGGATAGGAGGACAAGGAAAGGGAGAAAATAGAAAATAGAGAGAGAAACACAATAGAGAGAGTGTGTGAACGAGAGAAGGGTGCACCGCTAGAGGAGCGCTGGCTTTTACTAACGCTCAGAGCACTCCATTAAAACAGATGAGGCTTTTGTAGCTGAGAGTGGAGAGAAGTGACCTTCATGTGTTTAGTGTGACTGTGTCAGCTATTACACCGTTCACACACAGGAATCTGAGAGGCTTGTTCTGGCACCAGTCATTTGGGCATACATTACACGCTACCGTCACTGACAACACCTTCACCTATCCCAAATACAGCAAACAGATGAAATCAAACCTGTAATATGGCAAATAAACTCTGTAATGAAATAAATTGACAGAATTTCTTCACACAAGAAAAAAGAAAAAAAGAAAAAAAAAGGGAAAAATAGTTTCTAGGTGACAAGAAACCAAAAATTCACATTGATATTTACATTACATTTTTAAACTTTGTTTTTAATTTTTTTTTTAAATAATACTTTTCTTTAATATATCAGATTTTTTTTACATTATATTATACATTTATATATAAAATATTCACATTAATTAACAATAAAATAAAATTAAATGACATTTTTTCTAATTTCTAAACTTTTTACATTTGTTTTAATAATAATAATAATAATAATAATAATAATAATAATAATAACAATAACAATAACAACAACAACAACAACAACAACAACAACTTTCATCATATTATATATATATATATATATATATATGAAAAAATAATTTAATACAATTATAAAAATTACAATTATTTAAAATAAACATACAGAAAAATACAAAATTTATATTTATAATAAAAATGTTTATGATAAATTCAAATGAATATGTAAATTACTTTATTATATAAATATTACATGTAGTGTTTTTACAGTTTGTATACTAAAATGATATAATTACAAGCTGTAAATAAAAGCTATAAAAATCTATAAATTAATATGAAATTATACATGTATATGAAATACACACACACACATACATATATATATATATATATATATATATATATACACACACACACACACACATATATATATATTTCATATACATGTATAATTTCATATTTATAGATTTTTATAGCTTTTCTTTTATTTATATATATATATATATATATATATATATATATTTATATATTTATTTATTTACACACACACACACACACACACACACACACACACACACATACGTACACAAAAAAAAATTAATGACAAAATACACAATTACTATAAATAGCATGTTAAATATTTATAAGAATTCATTTATTAGCTAACTGAGTATTAAAGAACAACAATCACTCTACTGTCCAATCAAAAAAGAAAATCTCAAATCTCAGAACCCTGCTAATGTGTTGTTGTAAAATAGCTGTAAACATAACTTGACTTAGTAAAAAACTAAATGCCTTTGAGGAAAAAAAAACATTATGGTGGTTACACTGGCTCAGGCCCAACAGCATCCTGGGTAGCTTTAGATGCTGTCTGTGCAGAGGTAATGGACCATCGGTGTGTACGTCTCTCAGCATTACCCCCATCATTAGCACACCTCGGCTATGATGTGCGAGCATCGTTTGGGAGAATCAGCCCACCGCATTATTGGAACTTTAATGTTGGTGTGTTTGAAGTTGGAGAGATGGCCAGAGGGAAGCTGCTTTAATGGATGTGCCGCTCTCTTTCCTCCCTGAACCTGACTCCACCAGCACCACCACTTCACAGCTTTCTGAGAAGGAACTTTTTTTTTGTGCAAAAGCAGAGTACCGTACTCCTGTCCTTCCGCTTTCAAAAGTTTCGCAATTCTCTGGACATCCATCTGAATAAAAAGCACAAACTCAACATGAAAGGTCACCCGTCACTCAAAAAAAACTTAATGCACAATGTATCATTTATGAATTACCGCTGTCCGTCACACGGAAATGCATGTATCTAGACGAGTCCGTTCAGCGGCAGAAGACACAGGCCCTCTACACGCAAGACATCTGCTCCAGTTTATTAAAGCCCTTCAAAGGGAAGTGTTTAGCATTCTCTATTAAATCTGCATGCTAAACAGCCCTCTCAAGCCCATGTGCTCAGAGAAAGCGAAGCCTGCTGCTGGCTTGGTGCAGGCCAGCTTGAACTTCCCCGTACCAGAGCGAGCCCTTGAGATGAGAATCTTCACCCTTTCACATGTCATACGCAGGTTTTATCTCTGTTAAGAGTCCCGCGTGAAGGATCAATACATGGCCTGCTTGGAGCAGATTGCACTGACCTGACACCTGGCTATCACAGCAGCCATCTTAAACGAGTAATACGCTGCCGCCTCACTTCCCTGGATGGAGTGGATGATTGTCGTCCACCAAAAGAAACAGTGGAGTCTCATCTGTTGGTCGGTCACCAGCTGATTTAATCAATCATTGTCATCTAGTAACAAATGTCTGTCAAACAATGGTCAATGATAATTAAAGGGACTGTTCATCCAAAAAGTTAAATTCTGTCATCATTTACTCATCCGTACGTCATTCCAAACCTGTATGACTTTCTTCTATGGAATGTAAAAAAATACCAGTGCTTTTGTCCATATAACGGAAGTAGGGGTTGAACGGATCATAGTTGATCCATAAGGACCAGGCCGCAGGTTCGGCACGTGTGTGGTCGGCAGATTAATTGAAAAAAATGAACCATAATAAACAAAGTTTATCATTTATACGTCTTCTTCACACACTCAAGCAATTTTAAACCATTCCAGCACAAGAAGAGGCGAAAGACAACTCAAATTCACACACACACACACACACACACACACACACACACACACACACACACAGTCGGTTATGTCTTAAGTGAATGAAAACAGCTGAGAAAGAAATCAGATGTGTATTAAAGGGACAGCTGCCTATAGATACCTGCTACTGTCATTAATGCTAATGAAACAACAAAACACAGATTTGACAAAGATTAATCTATATTTAATTCATACAGTGCAGTGTTATTTTACATTTAGTTATTACATTTCTGTACCTGAATACTATCAAACTTATTTTATATGTAAATTTGTTTTGTTGTATTTATCTAATGCTTGTAATTACTGTATTCTTTTTATTTTATTTATTTTTTACTGGCTGTTCACTTGTCTTTAACCATGTGTGATTTAGAGCTGTCAAATGATAAATCAAGATTAATCACATCCAAAATACAAGTTGTTGTTTGCATAATATATGTGTGATTGAATTGGTGTATATATTTATTTATTTATTTATTTTTTATTTTTTTTAAGAAAAATGTTGTGTTTATATATAGCAAAAATATTTATATATGATATTATATCATCAATTATATAATATGGAAATCTTTTTTCAGAATTCTTCAAAATATTTTCTTTTGTGTTTCACAGAAGAAAGAAATATTGAAATAAATGTAAAATCCAAAAATATTGAAATAAATGTAAAATATAAAAGAACTACTCATTCAATATTCAGTATAATTTCTTTTTAATAAAGATTGTCCCACATTTTACAACAACAAACAAAACTTGCCTTGTGATTAAAAGGTCAAATGATTAAGATTTTAAGAGGCTTACTGATCTTAAAAACACAGCCATAGGGGTCTAAAAGTTCCTCTCTAATATATTTCCCCTTGTGTTATTTTTGCTCGTGAACACATGATTTTGATATGGCAGAAAAATAGTTTTTCAAAAATGAAAACTACAGTGTTTTGACATCCGCTTCACTGACTTTTTTCTAAGCCAAAAAAAGAGAAAAATTAAAGGAGTATGCCACAAGGTTTTCTTTTGAATAACATTTTCTCTCTATGTCTCCCTCTCAAAAAAAAAAAAGTATAAAAATAAAATAAATAGCTGTAATGTAAATCACTGTGTATGAATGGCTTTTTTAATGTTTTTGTTTTTAATTAACACATCTGGCAAAGAAATGAGCGGCACGTTATTGAACCAAATACGTTTTATTCAGAGTGTCTCAATTACATCAATTCAACATTAGATAAATCTATTTTAATAGGAAGACGCCACAGGATTGAGCATACCAAAGGGATTGGAAGATGTTTGATGTTTGCTGCTCATCTTACTATGCTGCAGTCCTCACAGTCCACATCACATCTGGTTTCTTTTTGCCTGTCTTAAGAAACATGTTCTACAGGGCCTTATCTAATATTGCTGCTCAGTCTAATGGCAGGCAGCCTGTGACATGAAAGCTCAACAGCTGCCAGCTCTTTTCAAACGCGGTATTCTTTTTCGATTTCTTCCTGGGCCCCATCAAACGTGTCTTTATCCGGCTGCGATGCCAAAAGGAAAAGCCTGCGCTTGATTAAAGAATCATTTTATTATAATGAACGCAGAGACAACCATAACAAACATCCAAAGACCGGCAGCACAAGCGGGCCAAAGTATCACGTCGTGATGGACTTAATCTGTGCGTTTATTTCATGTTAAGAGTCCAGTTTAAAATAAACAAAATCTCACTGAGGAATCGCATGTCAGGAAAGGATGATGTTTAGAAATGTAATAAATTGAATCACGAGGGATTCTCAGCGGACAGGTACAGGTGAATACAAGTCGAGATACATTTCAAAAACCAGACGACTTAACCACCGTCCTCTAGGGAGAGCAAGGCTATTATATTCATCTTCAATAGCTGTGGGAGGAAAAGGGGAGGTCAGTTTTCTGGAGGGCCGACACAGCCTTCAACTATAAAAATGACTGTGTAAAGAAATTAGACACTAGAAAAATATGTAATCAGCAATTTAGCAATAATGCCCATAAATAAATAATCAGCACCTCCATTAGCCTGACATGTATCCGAGACGCAGCGCGTGACACGACTACCGGATCGCCAGAGCGCTCGCAGACGGCCGGTCCATTAAAGAGAGCCATCCGTCCTCACGCACTTCCCACCACCTCTTCAGGAGGAGTGTGTTATTCTGTGAGCCGAGGGGCAGCAGGCCCAGAGCGCTCATTTGTAGCACCACAAGACAGGTCGTAATTACACTCACCCAGCGCAAAGGCGATACGAACAGAGTCCCGAACCTGACACATTAACCCTATGAGGAGGTTAACTGTGATGGACATCAGAGAGCTGAAGGGAACTGCTGGGTTTTACATAATTAGAGTCGCAGGATCCCTCAGAAGCCCAAGAGATCAAAACTTTAAGCTGTCGAGTTCGCACAACGTGCCGAGTGCTTAGTGTTCAGAGAGCGAATTTATTTGGGATTTAGCACGGACCAAAAAAGAAAGCGAGTCCAAAGCCTTGAGGTGCCAGCGTAATAATTCATCACCTCGATCCAATAACAAAACATCTACTGTAGTGCGGGAGAAGACTCTCTCCACATAAGGTGTTATATGTGCACCGGCGTGTTTGTTTGTTTTGCCTTTATTGTTGAAATGTCAGTTTGACAGACTTCAAGATGGGGAGAGGAACGTGCTAGCGCTAAGAAAGCTTAGGAGGGAAAACAAAGTAAACATCTTTCCGTGACTTTTTCAGACACAGAGACATTTTTCATGGTGCGACTCCACATGGGAGTGAGTGCATGAGGCAGATTATTTAGCACACAATTAAGAGCTGCTAAAATATGGCAACAGCTCGCCTCCTCTCGCTATCCTGGTATAATTAGATTTTCACCTGCTGTTGAGATACCGAAAAAAACGCTTGATTCGTTGGACAAGACAAAGAGGCACCTGACGCGCCGGCTCCGGATCCATCTCGCTCCTCAGCATGCTGGGAGCTCGCAAGGTAAATTGAAAATGCTGTTGAAAGCTCGCCTGGATGAGTTGCACAGTCTGCTTAACACATTGGTATAGGGACAGATGCTACTTTGGAACAATATTGCCATCAACATATTTTTGTTTAAAAAAAAAAAAAACAAGCAGATGAATGTAAACAACTAATATGCGACCAATGTGATTTCGACAAGTGTGGGATGTCTTTATGCTGTTAAAGGGATAGTTCACCTGAAAATAATTCTGTCATCAATTACTCACCCTCATGTTGTTCCAAATTGGGGTTCACAAGTTTAATCGTGGACGAAACAAACTGCTTTTAAAGAAATATTGTAGTATCAGTTGGTGTTCTGGAGCCTCCATCTCAATATACTGTACAACACAACATACATTCACATCACATATGAACTCAATGGTAGGACACTGCACTTGCAATCACAAAAACACATTATTTGCATGTGATTTAAAGCCTTGCTGGTTAAACATTTCATGTGTGTTCTGTTCCGACATGCGCTTTTTTTTTTTTTTTGTGAGCGCATAACACTTGAAACGTGCACACACTAAAAAGTAGGGGTGGGAATCTTTAGGTACCCGCAATTTGATTCATATTAATTCTCGCGGTCACAATATAATTAAAAATCGATTCACAATTATTACATTTTTAATACAAAAATTTTTAATCAAATTTTTTGTGCACAGTGGAAATCAAAAGCACCAGTATTTTGATACAAAAACACACCAGCCTATAGTATGGGTAGTCCTGTCTCAAGAAATCAGTGTTTCCTATTAAGTATCATCTTCCTTATAAATCTAAAATATTTTAAACTTATAATTAGAAATTTTCCCAAATCCCAATACAGTCTTCTGAAAGGAGATGACATGTTCTACAGAATAAATATGAGATGGGAGGAAAAAATATATATTTCAATGCTTTCTTTCACAATTATATAGTTGGGTATATTGTTATTAATATGCTCGCTTTTTACTTTCACTTTCGAGATTTGTGATCACATCTAATGTACATTGCATGTGTATATTATGGAGTGGCAGTACTTTCCACACATTTTATAAGATTAGATTTCTGTCAGTGGTGCTCAGGATCTGCAAATCGTTTGCCATTGTCCATTGTTATTATTATATTAAGTAGAAAATCCTTTTTTTGACATTTTTGAATCGATGCAAATCGCTAAAACACAATCAGATTCATGTGAATCGATTTTTCCTCTACTTCTACTAAAAAGCCTCTCAAACTGCGCCTGATTACTGGACTAAGTTATCTTTCGTGTCTTATTTTGCTAACACTGTCAAAAATAAACACATAAATAAACACAGTTGGTTATGTCTACAGTGAAAGTAAACATTTGAAAGAAAAACAGATGCGTTCCTGTATATAAGACACATGCAGGTCTTAAAGTGACAGAAGACTAATTGTACCAAACATGCTGCTGCCTGTCATTAAAGGGATAGTTCACCCAAAGAATAAAATCCTGTCATTATTTACTGACTCATATGTTGACCCAAACCTGTATTCATTTCTTTAATGAAGACATTTTAAAGAATGTGGGGGTAACCAAACAGTTGCTGGTCCCTGTTGACTTTGATAGTAGGGGAGTCATTGGGGACCAGCAACTGTTTTTGCTTTTACCTTTAATGTTAATAAAACAACAAAAAACACAAAAAGAACAATTAGTCACTGCTCTTGACTGAAGAACATTTACAGTTGCTTTAATTAGAATCAATGCATAATTTATACAGTGAAGTGTATATAATTTAGGGGTGTGCGACAATGACAAAAAAGATCTCAATATTTCTGGAATTTTGTTGATAACGATTAGACAATATTTTGCTGTATGCTTTTGCAACTGCTTAGACAACTTGCAGAAGAGTAAAACTAGCATGACAAAGAATAAAATCATGATTCTCCTGAAAAAAACAAACAAAAAAAACAATGTGAAACAATATTTTTGGCTTATCGCTCACCCCTATTCCCAATCCATTTAACTTTATTTCAGATTCAAACAAACAAATGAAAATATTTTTAATATTCTCTCTTTTTTTGTTTATCTATTGAAAGAAGTAGCAATCAAAATGTTTCATGCATCGGTAAGTACAAAAACATCATAAAAGTAATTAATACGGACTATCTTTTTGTACTTTTTGATTCGTTAGAAATTTGGACTTTCAATTATGAGAGAATATTAAAAATACCTTTCTGTGCTCTCAAGATGAACAAAAGTCTAATGGGGTCTAATGAGGGTGAAGATTTTTCATATTTGGGTGAACTATCCCTTTAAATCAACAGTTGCTGTGATTTCATCAAGTCATTGTTTAACATTGTTTCAGTGAATTGCTCATAACTATTAGGGTTACAGCCAAAGAAGCTGAAGCAGCCAAGAGTAATAATCACCGAGCAGAAAAACTACTTTTAATTTACGGCACCATGCCAAGAGGAGGTAATATGTTATTGTCTACTGCAAATTTACGCCATTGAACGCCGGGATGCCAGAAGACGTGGAATCGCGAGCCAAGAACACAGTCTGGCCTCGTCTTGCTTTAAGTGGATACATATTCTACACCAGTCTCAGTCTTTCTGAGGAACCGTCGGGCTTATTAATCCTCCACACGCTCTTCGGGCTTGTCAAATCCCATTCGAACGCCACAGGAAACAAATGTGTAAACACATCCAACGTAGTGTGAAGGCTGTCAAACTCGATGCCTGCCCTCGCGTAGAGACGTAGGCTAAAAGCGAAATATAAGCCGCATTCGAAGGCGTTTTTTCGATTGCGACGTGCCACGCAGCGTAACCGGCTCTCGCGCCCTCAGAAACATAAGAGCGCATGCAAAAGTGGGCCATTAATGATTAATGGCTGTTTAAATAATCATCTGACGGCAACTGTGGAGAGAGTCCCTGATGAAAACATCAACAGCAGTGCCTCTTGTCAATGCCTAACGATGAGACTAAATGTGGGCAGGGTGTTTGATAGCAACATCAGTCATTCATAAAGGGGAAAGCAGGCCAGCGCTGGCAACGCGGGCAACGGTCAGCGGCGGACGTGACCTTCTATTCTACCGTGAGGAATGAGAATCGTCACTATTTTCAGCTCATTCCTCATGCTATTGTGTAAAATAACTCTAAAGGTCGTTAATAAATCTGGGTCAAGCGCCTTAAATGGGAACAGTGGGCTTTGTGAAGTGAGCTGAGGTCCGTTGTGAGTTAGTGTGTGTTGATGGACCTCAGGCCTCAGCCAACCTGACATCTATTATGTAAACATTAGCAGCCGCCCAACGTGAGGGCCGGCTACTCACATGATGTGCGCTATAAACCAAAATCACATAGCGGGCAGGACACTTCCAAACACTGAGCCGAGGTCACATCAGGCGAACGCCATTTTCTAAACAAAGAAGAAAATGAGAAGCTCTGTGGAACATAATAAGTTTGACGCCAGAGCAACTCATGATCTCGCTGCATTTTAAAGAGCATAAACAGATTACATGTTGATTTGATTATAATCATTGATATTTTCTATTTAAGGATTTCTTGTATACATACAACTCCGTAAACGTGACGAGAAACAATGCTTTTGCACAGATCGGATCGTCGGTCGAGAGCCGCAGACGCTGTGTGTACATAGAGTCAATTGAGTAAATTGCCTTGCTTAAAAATAACTGCGAGGAATGAAAGAGCCAAGTTGATGCCCCACACATTCGTGGTGGGTGGCACAACTCCACCGGCTTCTCTTCTCTCTCAACTACAAAGGTTTCATCAGGACACTCAGGCAATTATCCTTTCAAAGACAAGACAGATCGGCTCATAGAGCATGTAATTATGCAACAAGTCCTCTCCTGTCCTCCCAACTAGGGTGTTTTGGAACGCAATGAGACGCCTGTAACATTATCATAACATGCAGCGCTACTTTTCAATTAGAAATGATTTGGCGCAAAACACTTGCCTAACATTTTTAAAAGGGGCTAAGCAGTATTATTATTTTTATAAATCTACCTGAATAAAGTCATAACCAGATGCAGACAGAATCTGAAGATTTTTTGGTGGTGATTTTAGATGGAAGTCTGTGGAATGGATGTGAATATGGTAATGAGTGTTAAACTAAGAGTATTAGACGCTTATTGGCATCTGAAAGCATAATTAATAAGCCAAAATGTTTAATAAACTAACATGAGAGGGGTGGAGGATGTGAAGAAGTCTGTTAATGATTAGCATGGCAGTCATCACAGGGGATATCTGTGAATGTTATGATTTTGTTATGGAGGTCCACTACAGTGCTTTTAAATGGAGCGCAGGGTCCCCCAAAAAGTCACAAGGGGGTGGACCAGGGTTCTTTGGGAAAAGAAAAAAAAAAAATGAATTTTTAGTGTTATGAAAGTTAAATAGTTAAAAGCAAGGTATTCTATAAACAATTTTTTACCATGTTATTACCATTTCATTCTGCCAAGAAAACACGAGATTACTAAAAAATACATACATATTTGAAATACATTTGAAATACATTTGAAATATCATTTAAAAATTTTACACTAAACTCTTGTTCACAGATTTGGGGGCAGTAAGTTGATTTTATGTTAAGATGTTGGCAACAAAGGCTGCATTTATTTAATCAAAAATACAGTAAAACAGTAATATTGTGAAAGGTTATTACAATTTAAAAAAAACTTACATGAGCCATTCTAGAGAACAACCAAAAACACATTTAAAAAGCATTTAGATGTTTATTAAGATCCTTCTATTATCTATTGAAACCCACAATAATATTTACAATTTCAGTAAGCTCAATATCTGTCAAATCATAACTTACTTTCAATTGGGAGGTGGCTATCCTGAACCCTAACCCCTAAATTTCAATTCAATTTTTGCATTTTTTCCCATTGTTATTTTTGAAAGTACCTTTTTGATTCTTCTAAATAAAATAATAATAATAATAATAATAATAATAATAATAATAATAATAAATTTTCTTTGTGAATTCTAAAATTTCATGTAAAAAAGGTCACGCATTTTTTTGTCACTACTGAAACAGCGTATGTTTTTAGTTCATTGACCGAGACTGACTTTAACTAAATCCATATATTTATGATAAAGAAATATACCTGTGTCCCCCTCATAGCTACATGGTGTGAGTAGATAGGTCTCATCATTTTGAGATAAATGTGTTCAAAAGCCAAAAAAAAAAATTCTGTGTGTAACTTTAAGGAACGTGACCACTGACCAGGGTTGCCAGGTTTTCACAAAAAAAAAAAAAAAAAAAAAAAAAACATTGCACAATTGCTACTCAAACCTAGCCCAAAAAGTAGGCCAATCGCTTTTCGAGAGGGGTCCCTGGGTAAAAAAATAAATAAATAAATAATACAATTTTTAGTACAGTTACGCTTTTTTTTAGTATGTTTAAGTAGTGTTTTAGTATGAAAGTAAAAATTTTGTAATGTGGCATGGTTGCTTGGGAAGCATGGGATGTTTTGTCAAAAATGAATTATACTGAATTATCAACTTAGATGTTATGATATTTTTTAGTTCAATGAACATTCAAACTAATGAATCCTTAACTTTGAAATAAGTATGATCAGCTTTTTGCCTTTTAGAAAGGAAAAATTGGACTAAAAAATCCAACAAATGTAATTGTCATGGATCTATGTCTGAAAAATGTTAATAAAATGGCAAAAATACATATTTACAATCTAGATGCAAGCAAAATTTTAATAGGACATTATAACCCATCTAATTAAAGTTATAGATTATCAATATAACCCTTCTAATTAAATGATATATTACCGTTTAGGTAGCAACAAATTTGGGGAGAGGACAAATATTCCAAAACTTTTTGAAAACACAATGTGAGAATTAACTGCACAATTATTAGAAATGTGTACCTTTGAAATTATACAACTTGCATACATACAAGTGTTTTTACAAAACGTTTCCAACTCTGACTTTGGACCAATTCTGTATATTCCCATATTAGAAAATATTTTTTTTCCTGTGATGCAAAGCTGAATTTATTTGTCTTTATTTTATTGGTCTTTACCCTCACTTTTAATCAATTAAAAAAGTAAGTATATACACGATAAAGTAATTAAATGATAAAGAAAAATATTTAACATTTTCTTTATAACAATAAAAACATTAAATGTGACATATCGCAAAAATTTTAGGAAAAGGGGGCAGCAACTCATTTGCATTTAAGGGCATTTTCAATGCTTAAACTTCCTAGTCTCATTCTGGGGACACCTGAGACTTACATTACATCTTGTAAAAAGGGACATAATAGGTCTCCTTTAAGCACATTTAATTTTGGCATTTCGTTCCAATTCTGTAGGAACCTGCAAGGTGCAGATTCTGTGTAGGCCTGATAATCACACACAGGATGATATTTTTTAAGCTCCTCATATTAAAAAGACCTTTGCTAAAAGACTAACAAAAGAACCCGGCTGCATCCGTTTATTAAATGATCCAATTGGATGATGTCACAGCGCTTCCTCTTTAAAAATATGATCACTTTAACTTACATTATGTAAATGTCACCCTCTATCCCTACAAGAAAATGAGAGTGTAATAACATATCCGACAGCAGCAAGGATATTGGTGCTTTTTAAAAAGAGATGGTACATACTAATGTATTTGGCTCCTCGGAGCAGCTGCGGGGCGGGCGGCTCCTAATTACTCCTC